>CM060170.1:39783013-40209013 GCA_020352615.2 Yoshiicerus persimilis | reverse complement strand
CCTTAAATCAATTGATGCAGGATTACCATAGCAGAGTGAAACTTAGGAAGTAAAAGTTCATGGATTGCGAAATGAAAAATAAGAGAGGGTATGGAGATGTGTTGTTGTATTATCATGTCTGGCTGTTTTACCCTTTCATAATGATGATCCATTTGCACTTCATAGAGATTTATTTTAGTACCCTTATTTTCATACCTGTACCAAGTGTTTCATGCAGTGCATTGTATGTATGAATTGTAATTAAGTTACTGGTGGTGCTTGAATAATCCCATTACTTTCATGAGAAATTTTTTTGATCTCCAATTCTTCTAATTAGTTCTTCCTCTAATTCTAACATGATAAACTTCCCTTGAACATTAATAAGAATTCATGGAAAATGTATGAATATTAACAATAATTGAAGTTATTACAATAAATACATTTCACTTTATTAAAATCAATGAATTATTTACATGAAGACAGTTGACTTTTACCATACCATTACTAATTGCAAGATATAGTCATTCTGTTTAGGAGAATTATTACAAAGGCTGCGTATCATAATTCATTGTAAAATTATTAAAATGATTTGCACATGCTGCGGATCTACACTAGCCAAAATATCCATTCATGGATATTGCCAGACTCAATATATTAGCAATCACTGCAGTAGAGGAATTGTCGTGTAACATAAATTAATGAAAACAAATACCTTTCAAAATTCATTAGGATTGATAAATTAGAATATAATTCTGAAAGTAATTTACCAATGAACAATTATGGGTTCGCAAAAAGATACAATGCAGTATTAGACAAAATATTTTGGAAAAGGCGATCCGACTTGCCAATCAGGCCAAATCTTTGACTGCATTCTTAGTACGAAATTTCTAAGATTAGAATTATCGAGCAATTCCTTTTGAAAAGCTGATTTGGGAGAATTCCATAATATTTGGGCGAAAAGAACAAAAGCAGTGCAGTCAATTTCATCAACAAAATCTCCATTAAAATAATTGTGATTGCCAAGTTGCTCTGACAAAACTCTAATTGAGTCAACTACAATAGTACTTACTTCGTCAAGAGTCAGGTTCCCTTGAAACATTTGGGAAGCCATATCTTGGACTTTGGATTTTATTGCAGCCGCCACCCTTGCATTCCTCTTTGGGACCATCGCCTTGAAATGTCCATTGTCGTGAGACCATTGCCACAAAAGCATTCCAGGGCAAACCTTGGTTACAAGAATGTCCCAAAGATTCCGCATTCTGATGTTAACTTTGATAGAACTCATTTTTGGCGACTTATTCTTTTTAAAAATGAAAAGTTTAATAAATGCTTCACAGCAAGCTTCCGGCGCGTAAATAATCTGATCTGCAATTTTGACGACTGGCAGATTATCGTCATTAGGGTCTATGATTTGTCGGACATACGAAATGCGAAATGCGCGGAGGAAAGTCATCATTTGCAACTGAAATATTTCCAGAGATGGAAAGAAGGTTTTGCCCCGGGGGAAGTAGACAGTTACTCCTCTTCGTCTCCGAATGTCCCAATGGTTCTGAACCAGTTCTGCACACTCAGTTGCTAGTTTTCTTTCCCTGAATTCGGTTGGCATTCCAAACATGGTCTGTGGAATAATGATCTTTGGAAGGTCCTGCATAAGTACTTTCTTCAGCTCCGATGTTGTCTCTGCATCTCCGCAAGGATAATTTCTGTGAACATTAATTAATAAAATATCCTTTAGTAATGTAATACCGTATTTACCGAATTAAAGGCGCCTGTCGTAATAGAGGCCCCATGGGGCCTCTATTATGACCAAACATGACTAAAGCTTAATGTATACTATTTCTATTCTTATCATTATCATTGAAAAGGGGTCATTCACAAAGTAAAAATTCCAGTTCTCATAGTGACCCCCGAAAATCAAAATTCGGGTAACAGGAAGTTTATTGTGAACGAGCCCTTTTAAATGATAACGATAGAAACAGGATGACTATAAAGTAGGCTTAAAAAAGACTCACCAAACTATAAAAGCCCCGTTCTAAATAATAGCCCCTAACAAAATACATCCTACTATTTCTATCTATCTACCTACACACCTACATAGCTGTTGTCGAGAGATTAGGCAAATGGTAAGTATTCTTATTGAGTAAGATAATGGTTAGGTCAATCTTAGGACTGACTGTACTGAACTGTACTGAACTGACTGCATACATACCACTGCACTTTGGCTGCACTAAAGGAACGTTCACAGTGCGTGCATAGCGCAGCAGCACCTAATATATGTGACGATGACATTATTGTTCTTTCTGATGACGAATTAATGGAAGTAGACACGGAGTGATGGGGAGTACCTTCTACCTACTACTGATATTAATTTACATTTCATACATTTCAATTATCTGACTATAATATTTGCTATTGATTTTGACTGTTAAATAAATTCGTTGAAACAATAAAGGCCCTGACCGTTTTATAAGCCCCACTGGGCTCTTAATACGAACTTTACACGAACAATAACATGCCTTGAAACAATACAACCACGGGGCTTTTAATTCGGTAAATACGGTATCTATCTATAATCTGCATATCTATTTATCTATGCAACTATCCATAATCTGTATTATCAGCTTAAAGTAAAAAATGTTTTAAGTAGTGTTTTCTCACATTAATAGCTCCCCAATTTTGTTGATTATTTCATCTGCGTTAGTAAACCGTCGTTGGAAGTGTTCTCCTTCCGATTCCACCTTGTCGCCCTCCAGATTGTTCATAGCCTGAATGATGTTCCGGGAAACGCCTTCAGCAATCTCAGCACTTTTGACCTTCGTCTCCAGTATCGAAAAGCTTGTTTCCCAATTTTCGGAAAATTTCGTAAAATCGTCCTTCAGGACTTTCCTGTAGTAATACAACAGTATAATTAGATAATCCATTGCATATCATATTTCGGCATTAGTAAGCTCCAATATTGTATGAAAAATTCAAATTATTGAAATAAAAGAACCTTTGGACTGCTAGGAGCTCGTTTTCCTTCTCAAGACTGTCGATTTGCATTTGGAGATTTCGCAATTGCTTGGCTTGTTTGGCAGCAGCCTTTCTCTTCTGTGACGAAATACGCCTTACAAGGTATAGATCCTTGATGAGAGATTCCATTTCCTGACAGAGGACAGTCATGTTCCGTGTACCTTGGTTGACCATCTCGAGCAGAGAGGAGTAGCCCTGGAAGTTCTCGTCACTTTCGGGGAGGAGTTCCACCACGGAGTTTTCTCCGAGAAATCTCCTACACTGTGGACATACCATCGGAGCGCTGTAGAAATAAAAAATACAATTAAATTAGGAGATACAAAATCTTTAAGGAAAATCAACCAAAATAATTCAAGACTGGAAAATTAAATTTTGAAATAAATTGTGTACTTACGAAGTTGTTCCTTGAGACACCAGAAAGCTAAATAAGCATGCTTTATGGAAGAGGTGTCCGCAACCAGTGGCCACAGGATGGTAGTCTTCTATCCTCTTTCCAGGGTAAATTTTGACTGGTTCTGTCAACAGGTCTTCACAAAGTGGGCAAATGTAGCTACTCATGTTTAGTTTCGTGGTCAACTAAGAAGAAAACAGTAGGTAAAGCTTCAGAGAATGTTTGAGCTTCGAACAACACACAGTCCTAGAGCAGAATAATTGGCCAACTCAAAAATTCGTCCCCTTTTATAGAAATGAAAACAAAGATGGCTACAAAGGTTCACGAAGTTCCTTTGTTACAGAAATATTAATATTTGCATACGCCTGACACTGAGCTACTCGCTATGCAAATGTATTCCTGCCTTGAGCATTTCAAAGCATGCTGGTAGTTGGTACGATGTATTCGGTGCCTGGCACTGCTGAAATCCACTAATACGAATTTTAAGATATTTGAATCCGTACAAATACATTCCATGGAATGCACAAAAGACTGAAGCTTCAAGTCAAATACTTTTTATAGTTAAAATAAAATGCTAAGGAAAATTTCAGCCCCTGGTGTAAAAGTACCATCACGCGATATTTCTACCTTTGCTTATGGAATGGGATACAGCGTGGTGGTGCACGGTACAATTATTTCGGATTTGGAGTTTGCACTTTCCGTTCTCTTGATGGGGACAATTTTGCATAAAAGGCGTACACGAGTGCGATTCTGTACAAAAGGGAGAATGGTATGAAGACAATTATCTTTCACAAATTCAAATAATATATTCCACAAACGAAATGTTTCCACGACATTCCGGTGCCATGCATGTACAGAACAAATGTATGCATACAGGGAGATATCTCGGCTATGTGCCATAGTTGGCATACCTAAGTTATAAAATGCCTACCAAAACCAAATATCTAGCGATGCGAAACGAAAATTTAAGTGAGTGTTTATGAGTATGAAATTTTATTTATCAGAATAGAGTTCCCTTTACGCAAAAGGCTAACCACCATGCATCATTACGATAAACCGCCCAAGTGATGATAATAAAATGTGTGACATGTATTACGACTATGAAAACAGTTTCGTTTTATTAGAAAAAGCATAAACTTTAATATATTTTATACAATCCGGAGACATACATGATTCGTATATGATTTACGTTTTAAGTTGATCCGGCGTTTATAATATAACATTACACCACCAAAATGTAAACAAACATTTGCACAACTCTAAATTCTATATATTTCATGTTAGCGGCAGCAAGCCAAATCCAGCATTAAGAAAATGCCTAGGCATTAAGCTTAGTGTCTGAAAGTAGCCCGGCTATATTCAATATTTAATATGTACATGACATTATGCTCAATAAATAATCTAATAAATTATTATTGACAGTTCAAAATAAAATTACACTGTAATTTATCTAGCTAACTACCACCTACAGCTACATAATGTACTGTTTTAGTTACTCAAGTAATTGAATATCCCATAATTAATATTATATGTACACTAACTGCAACAATTTAAGAGTAATACACACTTGGGTCGACCTTGTAGTAGTTGATGGGCCTATAGGGAGCTCTCCTCACATCGTTGTTCCGAATTACCCGTGTTATGTAATTATAGCGGGACACAAAGAACTCCATACAACTTCGGCTTTGCTCTTCAGACACGTTGCGCTCTAACCAACGCTGATGCCACCGAGCAAATGCTGAGTCCAGCCTTTTGGATACCCCTTTATGAGTCTGTGCAATAAAAATACACACATTAATGATAATCAAATTATTAGGAAGAATACCACTCTTCTCAAAAACAAATGATGACAATGATAATCACATGATATTAACATTTTAAAGCAAATAAATATTTGTTCAATTAGGGAATTAAGAAAATTTTGTTACAACAACAAATGGTAAAGCAAAACTGAACGAATGCAGTAAATGCTTTTTTTATAAAGGTACTGCACATTACAAATTAATTATGTAATATATAGTGCTAATAGACCACGACAACTATTTTAAACTCAAGTTAATTATTAAATTTGAACTCTAAACATAGTTTTCGAAGTAAAAAATGCGCTATTGCGAAGCATAAAAATATTTTGTACTGCTATTTACAACATGATGACTTATGTTTGTACTATTTGGTGCTAATAAAGAAAGATAATAAAATTTCAAAATAATATGATCTGTGACGTACCTCCCTTGCCCTCTTCAAGGCTCCTTTGAGATAAATGAAGTTTTCACTATTTACGACGAATACCATTTTGAAGGAGTTCGGATTGAATTGACATTGTAAATTGTCGTCTATAACCAGATCATTTGTTGCTCCACGTCTTTGAGATTTAGACAAAAGAATTCGCTCCATCTCTTCTACGTCCATCTCTGGTTTTATCCTGCAGTTTAAAATGCAAATTGTCAACTCGTAATAAAAAATAGACACAGTTCAACCCCATTTAACTTTTACAAAGAGACGCGGACTAACTCAGTATCCGTTCCAATATCAGCTGCAGGAATGTGCTTGGAAGAACTTGGTTTCTCCCGTTGACCAATAATCGTTCTGTCCATCTCAGAAGGGTCAAAACGCTTTCTCTCCCGTTTATGGTCCTCTTCTAAAATGACGGAGTCATCTTCAGCAGAAGAATGATCACTAAGTCGTTGCCTGACAATTTTACTTCTGTTTTCATTGACGAATGAATGTTTTCTGTGAGTTTTCCAACTGCGAATGTTTCTTGGCAAAAAGACAGGCTTTTGGCACAATTCGCGTCGTAAGTCCTCAGACACAGCTTCACCAGGACTTACAAACCGTTCGAAATAATTTAAAATCTTGACTCTTTGTTCAAGAGCGTCTTCCCTCGTTGGAGATTGAGGTTCCGCCTCCAATAACTCCATAGCCATACGGCATTGCTTTTTGTACTGAATTTTCAAAAATATTAGAATTAGATGGAAGCTCCACAAAGTAGTTATTTAGTTATCGTAAGTATTAGCCAACTTACAATCACAACTTTTACACAGTTATCCTCCACAAAGGCTTTCTCGGATTTCTTCTGATATGATACTTCAGCACCGATTCGTTGCTGTGCTGAAGCACAGAAACCTCCAGTACCACCTCGCTTTGAAGCGTGTTGAAACAATTCGTGACATAATTGACACATTTCATCAGATACCAAAGTTTGCAGCTAAAACAAAAATGTTAAAAATCAATTATTCAATACCAATTATTACTTGGTAATACTTTTGGGAATATCTTACCTGTCTAACTGCATTGGCAACAACTTTGTCCATTGTGTACGCTACGTATGCATGGATGCCAAACATTTCCCTTAATGTATCTTCGTAAGTGTTAGCATCAGTATTGCCATCGAGCAAACTTCGAACCATTTCCAAAAAGGTTGAGTAATAGTCCTGTACCTCAATTTCTCCTGAAATTATTTAAAACAATTAACCATTGTACATTTTAAATTAAAAATAGGGACAATAATGACGAAATTAGGAAAAAATGTCCATACTTCTTGGCTTTAGTCGTAAATTAATTGCTGGGGAATTCTTCTCATCACGTCCTTCCTTGGTTTCTTCACTCATAATATTGTCTGCTGTTTCCAACATACGAGTAAGTCTCTCACACAATATATGATGTAACCGAAGAAACACATACCAGCAATTGTTCACATAAAATAATGTGTACTGCTCGTCCTTTTAAATCACAAAATATTTCAAAATAAAAATATAGTCTGCATTATATAAAATCTAATGCACCTATTTAGAAAAATATGAGATTCTGATTTCAAACTGAATTGTTTTAATTTAAATTTTCGTCTTTCGTAAACTTTAATAAAATAAGAATCGGCATACCAAATCATGGTTGGACACTGGCAAAATTTTGGCTGAAACATGTCTTTCAGCGTCAGTGTCGTCCCATTCACGAATGCTTTTGACTGCGTCTCTAGCATGCCTGCTTTCCTCTGCATGGCGCTATAAAAAAGATAATTATTCATTAATGACTTTGCTCTTTATTGTACAAGCACGAATTGCAATTTAAATAGTATTTAATTGTACTTCAGCTTCAAGTAATTCAGTTCTATAGCGATATCGACTGCTTTCACTAAGTTGTTTCAATTCACGCTTCGCCAAAGTTCGACGCGACTCTTGGGCCTCTCCAGGGGCTTTGCCTGCATAACTGACCACACTGGACGTCTCGGGGGCTGCTGCACTGGAACTATCTCCCCGAAATTCGTCGGCGTAGTCTTTCTTCGCACCACTGGTATTACATGTTTTCGATCCATTTGTCCTCTTTGCATTGCCGTTTCGCTTATTTCCGTTTTTATTTCCATTTTGCAAAAATTCACTAGGAGACTTCCTACAATCGCTCTCGTCTTGCGAATCTATGCATCAATCAAAAATACTTAGTGCCAACCAGAGACGCAAAAGATGCAAAAGACATTTTAAATTTGTGTTGCCTTACATTCGTCGTTTTCATCATCCGATAAATCTATTCTAGGATGGTGGAACAAATCCGGCACGAAGTGCTTTAGCAACTGCTTAATTTTCCGCTTATCATCTTTTCCTATAGTACTTTGCCGTCGAACGTGATGTAGTAGCAGATTACAAGCATCGTCCAATATTTCCCGATTACGGTAAACAAGAGAGATTTGGGGTCCAATATGAGAATTCTCGGGCTCCAATTCATTCGAATTCTGTTCATGACGCTGTAAAATATTTGAAAGAAATTGTAATCCAATTGATTTTATAAAAATAAAGGAAGGCTTGTTTGTGACCCAGTTATGAAAGCAATATTCCTGCTCTTAATTATTCAAATATAACATTTGCTAACCTCATCGAAAAGCGTCTCAATTTCATTAATTAGAGATTTAGATCTCAACGCTCGTATATCGGATTGTTTGAATGTAATTCCTTGATGATCTAAAGATTTCAAATAAAATCGCTCAACTTGTTCTCTCCAAATTTTATTAAACCCTTTCTGAGCTTCTCGCCATTCCTCTTCCTTCGCTTTAAGTCGTCTGAGGACTAAGGGAACTGCGACTACTGGGTGTTTCTTCAGTCCTTCAATAATTTCAGCCGCTTTTTCTCCGTACAGTCGTCTAACCGCTCTTTGGTGAATTGTTGGTGATGTTCCTCCCATACATTCGTCCAAATGAAAATCTGACAACTCTTCAGGAGTCATTCTAGACATCTTCTTAGCCACTGCTTCCAGTACTCTTATAGTGGATGCATTTGTTTCAATAACAACGTCCAACTATAATTAAATATCGGATTACACCATGAAATAAAAGTTAGACAACATTTAATACAAGTAATTAGGCAGAATAGTCAAAATAATTATCTCACTTCGAATCGCTCGTCCTCACAGCGGTATATGTATTCTTCGAATTGAGTTTTACGTGATGTTATAAATGTTGAATCTTCGGACCAGGTTGGAAACGAAACCCACACGTCATTAAGAACCTCCTTACACAAGGCCGTTCTTCCGGAGCATTTTGGGGGAACGTGATTTTTGGGTAGAGCACAATAACTGGCACCCAATCGCTTACAAGTTGAGAAATCTGAATTTATATATACGTATTTTAACATTTTGGAAATTCAATTCCATTAGCGAATGTCTATTTCCATTCTGTTATGCATACCATATTTCAAAATGAATAAATCATACCAATTTCCATGGCCTGCTCCTCTGTTAGCTTTTCGGATCGAACAGCTCCCTGTGGAATAGATTCATACTGCGGAACAGTAGCTGTTTCATTGTGACCCAAGAAGTCCTTAAACCATACATAAAGCTCTGGAAGCTTGGATAAGAATGGAGCAATGAGTTGTATCAATTCCGTTCGGGAAACAATCTCTTCGTTGTATAAAGATAAGCATCGCAGAAAGTTATCGTAGATATCTTGCGATTTCAATGACTGCCGCACCTGCAATTATTTAATTAGTAGATTAATCATTGCATTAAAATAACCTATCACTATTTAAGATTATCACCAAAGAAAAACAGCAACTCAAACCTTGTCGAAGAAAGCAAATTCATTGAGAGTTCCATATTTGCCAGCCTCTGAGATGGAAATGTCCTTAAATGAGGAAGACAATTTAATCTTCTTGTTGCTCGTAGGGGCCGGTTGCAAGATAGGTCTCTTGGGAGCGGAAACTGGAGGCGGTGGCCCAACGGGCTTTGGGGGCGGAGCAGCCGGAGCAGCAGGAGTCACAGGGAATTCCCTGGTCAATTTAGCGCTCTTTTTTGCTTGGTCAATTGCCGTCTTAATTCCCTATCGCAAATCACACAATGTAGGCGTTAAATATATTGGCATGAGACGCCTTGATCACATCCACGGTTGCAATATGATCTAATAGAATGGGAAAAGTAGTTCGTCTCATTTTAAAATGTAACTTACAGTGTTTTGATGATTTGTAGCGTCTGGCAAAAATTGGCCAAATTCCTGCAGCAAATCTTCTTGGTTCTCAAATAGCTTTGCCACTTGAGAATAAACTTCGTGCTCAGTTAGATGCTTAGAGGAAGGAGGCAGGCCTTCCTTAATATTTCTTTGTTCCTTTTGGTATGTGTGCAAAATCTCAAGGAATTGCTTATACTTATCAGGTTGCCCTTGAAATCGATTCTAAAATCCACAAAATTATTGTAATGTTTGCCCACGAATTAAAATTGTTTGCTTTACCTTAATTTTGTTCACGTAATTGATGGCATGATTAAATTCAACAGGTTGGCTTTGAAGACTTGGAAACGCAGACTGGACAAAAGGTGATGAGAATGAATGAGTGAAAGTCGGTGTTGTTCCGGTCTCGAAACTGTTAGTGCATGCTGCCAAATTTGATGTAGGAGGAATGGGCGAAATTCTTCCGTTGTTAACAGTAGGATTTCCAAAAACAGTCTGAGGTGCTCTGTAAAATTAGCATACACCAAATACATTTGTGCATCTTAAAGACTTCAATTTTAGAATTAATCCGAATTCCGATTTTTAGTCTTTCTAATAGGATTACATAATACGTAATACGAAAAAGGAAATGTCAATGAAGTTACATCACCCAGAAGACCAGAATCATAAGAATGTTACATAACTGTTCAGTAATTGACATTGTTTATATTTGTAATGCAAAATTGAATACTAGGAATTGTAAAAAGTCAAGGTTCAAATTGAGATAATATTATTATTCTTTCAAAGAAACAACATCAACTTACATTATTGATATTTTACGTAATATGTGAAAGAATTTTTGAATCCACCGACATGATTAAGCAAGCATATTTTTCAGTGTTGTTACGACATTAAAAATGAATATACAATGACTATTTCGTTTTAGTTTGCTACAGGAAATGCAGACAGCGTTACTTCTCTCGCAATCTGTACTGACCATGAATAAGTACAGAAAAGATCGTGAATACAGTAATAGCTGCCGCATTACTTAACCAGCCAGCAGCCTACCAGCAAAATTCTTCCAATTTCGTAAGTTAGATAACGGTGGCAGTGCAGTGATTCACATTAGATAATAATTTTAGCTGAGGAAAACAATTCTATAGCGTGTTCAAGAGATTAAATAACGCACTGGAAATTTAGTTTATGAAATGAAATGAATTATGATTGAAGAAAATTATAATGTCAATTGTAATGCTCCTGAGGGTGTTAAAACAATCTGGCACTTTTGCAAACCAAAATTCAGGCCTAGTAAGTATATGAAATAATCAATTATATGATAAAGGTAGTGAAGATTGAAGAAAGCTGAAGTACTAACTTAAATAACTAGAAAGCTTCACGGCAAAAATTTAACTTACGCATGAGGTGGATGAGCAACGGATGTCCGGATTGGTAAGCCAGGAGCACTGTGTTGGATTATAGTACTTGTGGGCTGACCGGGAGGATGTCCAGGGGAACCAGGAACAATTCCAGGTTGTACAGTAGTCACCACATATCCACCTCCCTGGAGATTCATACTTAACGAAACCTAGTAGACAATAAGAACAGTTACAAATTTTATCGCGCAAAAGGACAACACAACCCTGATTCCAAAAAATAACATTTAAATCATTTAACCAATTTAAATATATACATTAAATAAGGCAAAGAAATTTTGGCTGCGAAATAATCTCGAATTTTGTCATCATTAGTAAAAAATATGCTTTTTTAAGTTCTAATCCAAAAAGCTTATTTTTAATAGACAAATATTCATACCTGATCATTTGTCTGTACCTCGATTTTATACCCAGGGGGTAAGAATGTATTGAATCCCACGATTAACTCAGGATGGCCACGAAATAAGTGTGAAACACGTGCAATGACACCAGGAGTATCAATACTGAAAATAAAAGACTCTTAAGCAAACCCACTAAAAAGTCAATAATTGTGTTTTCAATAATAATAATCATACCTTTGCGATTTAAACTCCTTCATGATGTCTAGAAAGTCATTGTACACTTGAGGCTGGTTACCAAACTTGTACTTCACTTGGTCTAGGTAATTCAAAGCGTCTTCGACCTTAAGTCGTTGCTAAAATAAAGTAAAATCCAGTTAGCTTAGCTATATGTGCATTTGTATATAAAAGCAATCCTTCCTTATGATCAAAATAATGATTAGAAAAAATCATTATTTGTGACCTGAGATATTTGCATGCATGCATATGCAAATCTAAAGGCAAATAAAATATTATCTTAAGAACTACCTCTGACTGATTTCCAGAGGAGTGACCACCCTGGTCCCCACCTCCAGGGCCTAGGCCATCAGGCGGTCCTTGACTGCTTAGTTGAGCTCCCATGTGTATTCCCAAGTCCTCTCCATCAGCACCGCAAACCACACTGGAGCCCATCGGACCCGTAGCTACCACATAGCTCTGTGGTTGGCCTGGAATCTGCATAATTATAAAAATGTAGTGTAACTTTTTAAATATAAACAAAATTCCTGAAATGAAAACAAACGTTTCATTAAGACAAACCGCTCCTCATAGAACAATGTCTCTACCTTATTTTGTTGTAAAGAATTTTGCAGCGAAACGGGAACCGGGATGGACTGGCCCCCGTAATGTACAGCATGGCCAGACTGAGGAACGTTTGAAGAAGCTGAAGAGCTGACAGCCGCCAGTCCACTGAGACCAGGGGTAGCTGCAGAAAGTGACGAGCCCCCATAGTGCACTGAAATTTTTACCAAAAAATGTTTTTACTGGACCGGAGAATTTAGAAGAGATCCACAAAGGGGTATGTTTCAGAAATACAGTTTCGGTTACTTTGTTGCTTTCATTAAGAAAGTTACCAACCTGACCCTCCATAATGCACTGTAACAGGACCGTGCCCAGAGCCGGGTACATTTGGAGCAGCAGAACTAACAGCAGCTAAACCACTCAAGCCAGGCGGGGCTGATGCCAGCCCAACCGCCGTAGCTGCGGTCAAGGAAGGCGGTCCGCCTACTCCAGAAGATCCAGGCATGCCACCACCACCAGATGAACTAAGTGTAAGGGTTATCGTTTGATTTTGTGTATTATTTCCAGGAACTTCGCGAATCACATCTGAAAATTGTTATTCCAAATAAACCCTGCTATCAATAATTAAAAGTTCTTTACGGTATTTTACGATAAACTAGTGGTCGGACCGTTTCGTCTCGTTTAATATTTTCCGTTTCGGTTCGTTTATTTTTGAAAAACGAAACGAAAACTTCGTTTCGTTTTTTCCAAAAACCGTTTCGTTTCGTTTTTTCCAAAAACCGTTTCGTTTCGTTTTTTCCAAAGGCAGTTTCGTTTCGTTTTTTCCAGACAGTTTCGCTTCGTTTCGTTTTTTCCAAAGACAGTTTCGTTTCGTTTCGTTTTTCAGGATGATGCAAAACGAAATTAAAAAAAAAAGTTATACATATTGAAATAATTTCATCTGCAAATTGCAATGAAATGAATACAAACGACTGTAAAGCGATTGCAATCGGTCGGGATGCCTTGCTGGGAAATGTAAGGCCTTTATTTTGATTTGGTTCAGGTTCATATACTACAAAACGAAAAAAACGCGTTTTCTTCGTTTCGTTTCTCAAAAAATTCGTTTCGTTTCGTTTCGTTTCCCAAAAACCCGTTTCGTTTTTGTTTCGTTTTTGAAAAAACCGTTTCGTTTTTTAGGCAAAAACGAAACGAAACGAAATAAACGCGTTTTTCGTTTTTCTAAACGAAACGGTCCGACTACTACGATAAACTGTGACCAAAATACCTACCCATAACGATTGGCGTAGCCAATTACAATTAAAACAAATAAACTACAATTTGGTGAGGACTTTCAAATTTGGCAAAATTTCTTGAATTTGGCTTTTCCAGATTACCACAATTAACTGTAATGTAAGACGTCTTCTTCCAGCTCGGTCTGGAGAGCGGCTGACCAAAACTCATCTCGACTCGCCTTTGCTTCTCAATCTGCACTCGGTTCGAATCCTACATAAATAAAATAATTAGATGTCGTAAGTGGTGCATTCTTAGTCATATGATCGTCTAATTTGGACCTATTTCTTGAGGCGCGTCAATTTTCAAATTTAGCCAATGGAGTGTGTACCTCACCGTGCACGTGATCAACCTAGCCATTCCGGAACGCTCGTTCCCAAGCGCGCGGACACACTGACAGCTCAAATTTGGACGTCTATCAAGGAAGAAAACACCATCACGCCAAGGATTTCTCGTCTGTGCGAATCCTAGGCCTGCTGTTTGGTTTTCACTTTGGCTCGGTGTATAATGTACCGAAGCGAATGACCGTGGAGTTGGGGAGCGTCCACATATGACGTCTGCAGTTTGGGGGAGGGAGGGGGTACCCAAAAACATGACGCGGTATGATGGGGGGGAGGGTGGGGGTAAAGCACAATATGACGTCTGCAAGTCTAATGAAAAATTGTTGTAAAACGGAAACGAAAAAATTAAAATGTCCCAACTTTCCAAACATATGTAAATCCTAGAAACAACGTACTTTTTGATTAAACATTAAACATTTTTTGTTTTATCTAATTGCACAATGGAATTAATGTAACATGTTTTGCACACCAAGCTTAATTACTTTGTATTGTATGCATATACACAATAGCACTCCTAAGTTTTAGTAAAATATGAACAGATCCTTCATTCGATAGTGAAAGGAAACCTTGTGAAACATTACCTACAAGCAAACACAACTTGTACGGGTTGCAATGAAAATTAGATATAATCTTAAAACTGAAATGAAAACATTTTCAGCTTAAGAAAATTGTTAAATAAAAAAATCATATAATTTTGGAATAAATTCGCCCAATTTTAAATTTTTTGACGACGGTGATCAATTTGAAGATTTTTTATCGTCCATTAATCTAGCAACAAATATTCCAAAGTTACAAAATTTGCCACCCTCAACTAAAAATTTCTTTAAAGACAAGATTTAAGTGATAATTGTTTTCCATCAAAAGAATCCTGAGTGATTCACTAAAGGGATATTACTACATGAATTATTATTAATTTTTGAGAATAGAATCTATGAATGTTAAATTACCAAATTATTTTAAAGATTCGCCAATACTTCTCAAACTCGTTGCAAAATAATTTTACGTTAAATTGGTCATTACATTCATTGAAATTTTTTTGGGATTGCAGACGTCATTAGGGGGGGTGGGGGTACCTCAAAACAGACGCTAGCAGACATAGGGGAGGGAGGGGGTCCAAAAAAGCCCAAAAATTGCAGACGTCATATGTGGACGTTCCCTTGGTGGATTGAGTTCCATAAGTGCCGTAAGAAGTCGCCTCAATTCTAAAGTGCCAAAATAAATAGTTCTATAGGCTTATTACGCTGCACCGAGTGTCAATAGAATCCTTGGCAAATCAGACTGACAATAAGTCTGTTAAAACGGGATATAAATTTACCTTGCCTTTATTCTCAATTTGAGAGAGAGGCCCCAGTCATGGGGCTTTAGAGAGGTGAGTACGATTTGTATTTCGTATCTTACTTACCAGATACCTGTGTGTATCTGCGGGCTGAAGTTGACTATAAAGCGGAACTTTTAACTTTTTTTAACAATACCCCATTCATGTTATTATCAAGTATGGCATAAGTGTACTAAGATTGCGATTTACGATGATGTGTTTTCGTAGTTGTCTTTTGACTTTTGTCTGCCTGCTAATGCATGCGGTTTGGCTACATTGACAGCCCCGAGTTCCACGTTATCGATAGTCGGCTGTCCACGTATCATTCGTGTACCTCGTATTGTCATTCGTCATTCTTCTATTCTCTGCACTGGTAAGCTACTACAAATATCTATTAGTCGTTAAACCCTATCCTCTGGTTTTGACAGTTACTAACTCGTACTGCCATACACTCAAAAAAATTTGTGATTCGTGGTCAGCTGTCAGGTTTTCCAACTGAATAACTTATAATATTGCTTCAAAGAACTGCAAAGAAAATGTAGAATATTTAAATTAAAAATCAGCTGTCAAGGATTTAAATTTCAATTTCACTGTCTAGTGTTAAAATAGCACAGTAACTGTCAACTGTCTAGTGTTAGGATTAAAAATTAAGTGCTAGCTCCTAAATTTAAATAATAACTGTTAGTCCTTAAAATATAAAAACCCACAGCGCTTAAAATTTAAGTTTAACTAACATTGCTTAAAATAGAAAATTAACTGTCAGCTGTTAAAAGTAAATATAAAAATTAAAAAAACCAGTAAGCTGTTTCGGTCATCGGTGGTCTGTTAGAAACTGTTAAACATTGCTGTTACCAATCAATATTTACTTTAATTGCTTCACTAATAATTTCAATATCGCTGTGAACTATTGACTATGTGCATTGTATCAAACTTTGCTAACAGCTTAAGAAAGATCGCATTTACGCATATCAATATTTTACTACATTTTGTAAATTGCGAAACAGGAATTCTTAGTACTTTATCCTATCTTGTATAAATAAGTAACGTGGTTTTAAATGGTTTGTACCATATTTCAGGTCCATTGACTCTGCAAGTTCTGTTGCAGTAGTTGGTACTACTGACCACTTCCTACCAACATGGGATTAGGTTGCAGTAGTTTGAGTGATTTAGAATCAAATGAATATCTTAAAAAGTTCTGCAGTGCCGAAAGTTTGTCGCCTAATGATCCTATATGGAATAAACTTTTTTCACATTCATTACGTCCTGTATTCACTAAGTAAGTTAATAAACATTTCAAAAAAAAATAACTTGGGACAAAAATGTTTGTCACATACATTTAAAATATATTTTAAATATATTCAAGAATTTATCTTTTGTATTAATTTTATAGGGATGACAGCTTTATGCTGGACGAAGGTGTTGAAAACCTGCGAAATCATTTTATGGTAACTAACTTAAACACAAAAAATTTTGCATCTCTCGTCAAGGTTTTTGTATTGCGAGCTATTGAACTAAAATCGTCCGTCCAAACATGCGAGTAAGTTATTATTACTTTTTCTTAGTTGAAGGACAATATCAACAGTGCCAAGACCACAAAAAGGGGATTCATTGAGTAGAATAACTCAATGGTCTAGAGTACTACATATTCATCCCCCATAAGTGGTCTCTTTTTATGTTTATCAGTATGGCATCACCTAGGTAGGGGTTGTCTAAGCACCTTGGGTGTCCCTATATCTAAAATGCACTCCTGATTTTATAAGGGTAAAAATGTAAAAACAAAAAATATTCCCTATGTTCGCCAAGTTAAGTTTTTTTGTGTGGACTTCATTTTGGGGAATTTGGCCGAGGATTTCGCAACATTTAAGTGTTGGATACCTTGAGCAGTTTTTAAGAAAATACTGACTGCGTACATTTCGATTTTTAATTGGCTGTTAAAAAATTGGCAAAAATCTCCAACTTTTTAGCACAAAAAACGGATATGCAGTTCATTCTGGCATATAATATCGTCTTAAGGAAAAATCATTAATCCGGTAATTAACATTTACCATATTTCGCAAAGTCTAAGCCGTAAAAAGAGTAAATGAATATGCACAACTGAAATATGTAATCCATTTTTGGGCATAGCGCTCGTGCGCTTGGTGCTTAAGTGACTAAATCTTCAGAATGACCTGAAAACCAGAACTTAGTTACCTAACGTGTATACCAGTGACATAATACAGCTATAATTGTGATGTGATGTCTTAAAGTACACGACACTGCACGCACAGTACACACACGCGCGCACGCGCTTTGGGGGTGCATTTGAGGGGTTCACTTTAGGTGCAGGGCCACCTACATAAACTAATCTTTATTTTTTAAGTGCTATATCATAGAATTTTTTCAACAATTTTTGATATGGTCCTTTTATACAAAATTCTCATATCCTGTTCAACTTTTAAATTTTAATTTGAAAGTATAATTCATCGTCTTTTTACTTCTATTTAGTACTATGTTCATATGGCAAGCATATAATGCACTGTTCATGATTCGGAACATTTGCAAATACTTTGTGGAAACAGTTGGCGAAGATAATTTTAAATACCAATTTCAGGCTTTCAGCGGCTCTCGTAAGTGCACCATATTTATGAATGCAGTATTAACGGTTTCAAAAAGTTAGCACACAGTATTCTTTGGCACAAAATATACATAGCATTATTACAGTATTATGTATTATTACAGTTAAACTAACTCTGTTTAAGGAAGAGGACAATGGTTTCTTCAGTTTAATTGTACAACTTATCACATGAAGAAGCTTTTATTTTTTATTTATTGAAAATGCAACGAATCTTAAACTTCCAAAAAGTATTTGGTATCATTGAATGTAATTTCAGACGAGGTTAAAAGTATAAACCCGTTTTAAATCTTTTGTGGCACAGAAACACTCAAAGTGGAAAATTATTATTTTTACATCGTTTATATTTTTGATCATGTTATTAAAGAAACAATTTAGAAGCCTGAATATAGCTTACATTACTTTGTGTATAGATTCGGAAAATGGGGAAGCTTCAAATGCCGAGACCTCTGTGGAGGAAAACGACATTTTGGAAATGTTGATGGATTCTCTAGTTAAGATAATTACCGAATTACCTGTAAAAAGTAATACATATGTCTTGCACTTGGAAGCTGTGAATACCCTGATCATATTGTTGTCAATTCAAATGTATTGGGCAAAGCCTGCATGTAAGATTGAGCCTTTTCGGTAAGTCACAAAAAAGTTTCAGAAAGAAATACAGTATCCTAGTGTTTACAGTTATCTGTTTTCGGCATTAAAATCTCATTAAGAATAAAAGTTAATATTATCCTACAACGCCTGCAGTAATATCCATTATAAATAATGGTAATGCTCATATTATTCATTTCAGGGTTATAATGCAAGGTTCTCCTTCCATATTGGCACCTATGTTAACCAGAACATTATTAAATAATTACATTGATGAAAGAGTTCCTCCCCAGTCTATCTGGCACAACGAAGAAGTGGGCAGTATTGTCATTGGAGTAGCTAGTAAGTTAGTATTAAAAATAGTATTTAGTACCAAAACGTAAAGTGAAACTAATAACTAATAAGATGAGATACATTTTATGAATTGTTTATTTTACAGGCGGACTATGGAATATTTTAAGAAAAGGTGTTGGACTTGGGAAATCAAAGGATGTTATGGATGGACTTAGGGCACATAACCTGGCGGAGCATTCACTGTACCTACTTCTAATTTTAATCAACCACTGTACAAACTCTGGTGGTGCCTCTTCTCAAAACCCGTACCGCGATGCCATCATTTCATTTGGAAATGAAAACGGTAATTGGTACTTATAAATGATCATTTTATCATACATACACATAAAAGTCAATTTTCCTGAAATGAATAATATTATCGATTGTAGTTGGTGAAGACGAAATGCTTACAGTACAAGCTTCCTTGTTTAAGTTGAACTACGCAAAGCTGTATGACACAATATGTGCGCAGATAACCACTGATGATACGACTCTACTTTTGTACATGCTTATCCATCGCAACAGCGCTTTCAAATCTTATATCATGGCTCGATCAGATATAGAACTTTTGGTAGGTATTTTAATAGAGTAAATAGATTTTTAAATGTTTTGTGATGATACTACCCTCTGTATAAAGAGTAATATGAATAGGGGATTTAATTCTGTAAATATGCTAATTCATATATTTTATAGCTACTACCAATTCTGAAGACGTTATACAACGCTCCAACTAGTACATCTCACCACATTTATATGTCCCTTATCGTCATGTTGATATTGAGCGAAGACGAATTATTCAATCAACAAGTCCATGATATAGTGAGTATCAAATGGGTTTCTATTCTGTGTGAAATGGTAGATTCATCTCAAAATGATTAATTGATTGTGCAGGGCTTAAAAAATATAACGTGGTACACGGAGCGAAGTGTGACTGAAATCAGTTTGGGCGGTCTCATAGTTCTGGTAGTGATTCGAACCATCCAGTATAACATATTAAAAATGAGGGTAAGTCGGGTACAGCGACCTACTTTTTATTTAGCTGAAACTAACGTAGTCTGCTGAAATCTAATGGTGAAACTACATTTTTCAGGATAAATATTTGCACACTAATTGTCTCGCTGCACTGGCGAATATGTCTTCGAAATTTCGAAGTCTTCATCCCTATGTTGCTCAAAGATTGCTAAGTCTCTTTGAAACTTTGGCAAAACGCCATGCAAAACTACTAGAACGGTTAACTGAATTTGGAGGAGCTGAATCTGAGCAAGCGAGTGAAACCGTAAGTCATTAGTGAAATATCTATAAATTGTTTCTCAATCGTTTTAATCGTTTTCAACTTTCCTTCAAATTTAGGTGCAGGATATTAATGTCCTTGAAGAAGTCATCAGAATGGTTTTAGAAATCCTAAACTCCGTACTATCTCACCAGCTACCGCAAAACCGCCATCTTGTATACACCCTTTTGTACAAGCGACAAATTTTCGATTCCTTTAGAGATTACGATGCCACTCAGGAGCTAGTTTATAACATGGACGTTGTAAGTGTTAGAAGAGGTGTATGGTTTCAATTTTTTAATTACTTAACTACTTTTAAATTAATACAAACTGTTTATTCATAGGTGATTAATTACTTTTCTAAACATCTGGGTTCTGAACACAAAGACTTAAGCGTTTCTGAAGTAATGGATAGAGTAGAAGACGGAGTATTGCATTGGTCTCCGGATGTCATGAGAGTAAGTATTATATTTTTTAGTGCTTGTTATTTAACAACCTGGAAGAATCCCTAGCTATTTTTAAAATTCTTTGCAGAAATTCCCTGATCTAAAGTTTCGCTATGTGGAAGAGGAGGAACCGGAAGACTTCTTTATTCCGTATGTGTGGTCGCTTGTCTACAAAAATTCTGGTCTCTACTGGTCACCAATAAACTTAAATTTATTCAGTTCGGAAACCGACTATTTAGTGTAACTTCCGTCTCAAGTGGTAATATTTTCCATTCAAAATGTGTCTGTGTACGGTTTAGTTGTTAGTCAGTAATTTAAAAGAAATATCGCCTGATCACCAAGTGAGATTTTATGATAATTAAATTAAACGCCCATATTTAATTTATTGCAGTCATTAAGTGCAATGTTTTGAAAAATTCACATGTTTGAAATGTTTGTTTTAGTAATTGTAATATCTTATATTCCTGATGCACTGTGTAGTAACATCTTTATCAAATCATTCTTTGGATTTGTAATTTCTTACGAAAATTCTATCAACGTCCTTACTCCCTGTGTCCAACTCCTCATGTATTACCAACTTTCTAGATACATATACTATGTAAAAAATGTATTGCCTTAAACTACAAGTTAAGATGTTATTTAATATTATAAACAATTGTGTTTAACCAAATTATTGGATATTTGTGAATTCAAAATACCCTAAATTCGTTCTTCGATTCGTTCGAGAAAAAATACTCCTATTACAAGAGTTCTTGTTTCCATTATTTAATTTCAGAAAAGTACAAGGAATTCAATTAGTCTATTTATATTGGTTACTTTTTCGTTTTGGAGTTGATTGAAGAACGGATGGTTTTAAATGATTTTAAAAACATGCATAGATTAACACTTACAGATTACAATGTATTCGTTCGTTCTACTTAGAGGTTGAATGGAAGGTTGAATGAATTAAATATTTTAGTCCAAATTTATATTTTATTGCGGTGTTTATTATTCAAATATGTTAGATGTTATTACCTTTGAATACCTCTTCGTATTGTTTTACTGCCTTAAATTGTATATGTTTACTGTAACTACTTTAAGACTTTCTTAAGCAATATGGTGATTGATTAAAAGGGTTAGTATGATAAATACTATTTTAAACTACTTGTAAATTGGAATCAGCATGAAATACGTAACGATGTATCGGTTTTAAATGATTGAGGACTTAAAAGTTTTATCGCACATTTGTATGAATAGAAATCTAGATTATATGAAAAAGAAAAGTTACGCATTCAGTCATAATGCCGGTACCTTACCCATGTAATAATTTGTAGTCCTGTATGGAAGTCATACTTATTTATAAAGACAACGTTTTGCAACGTGCAGCAATTTCACGCAGTTCGTTTGAGTGTACGAAATTTGAAATAAATTATATATTTTATATTGAAATAAGTTTGTATTCGCGAAAGTCCTGTTTCTTGGCCAATAATTTATTTTTGGAGCGACTTTATTTTAATAATTAGATGAATAGGTTTACGTACATAACAATAACAGTTCAACTTGAATAATTATCAGGGAGTTGGGTAACAGAGTTTCTTGTTAGATACAATAATAATATTTTTAATTTACACTTACTACGTACTCATGGTAAACAGTCTGCCTACTAGGATAGGTGTTACATCTAGTATAGGCTATTGGGGATTATAGAATAGTATAGTACCTAGTATAATGATATCGAAGTAAATTTTAATATGAATATTATCTAGATAATATATGATGTTCTTTAGGTACCATACAACTACACTAAATAGTATCGGATATTGGCGACCAATATTTGCTAACAATATTTACTACAACCAAGAATGACTAATTTTGTACAATTCATGGTTGAATTTTAGTTTTGGCTAATTATTGCTACCAAAACTATTATTTGCTTATCAATGAAAACTTGCCAGAACTAAAATTCTACCATGGATGCTAACGAAATTAATAATTCTTGGTTATATTCAATGGAGTTAGTCAATATTGGTCGCTAATATCCAACACTATCTAGTTGTATATAGTTGTATGGTCGATAGAGAAGATCGTGTAGTATCTAAATAACATTTGCCAAAATTTACTTAGATAATAGTATATTAACTAGATGCTATCCTACAGTCCCCAATAGACTATAATAGGTGAAACATATGCACTAATAGTGCCTTTATACAAAAAAACAACGCAAATTCATTCTTACAACCCATTTGCAACTTCTTTGTTAAAAAACAGTTTAAACTAAATTGAGAATTTCGATAACATATGCTTTGCTGCTCTACACTTATAAATCATTAGTTATCCATTGTTTCACAGTTACATTTGTTCAGAAAAAAATTACGTTCGTCATCAATTAAATATTATATTTTTCTGAAGAAACATCATTTAAGACTGGGAGATGACCTACACGATGCACACACTATGTTTAACGATTACACAGTATTATTGTTAGCATTTCTTATCCAAAAGTCAACAGTAAACTACATATTTATCCATTTGGTAGAACGTTTACCAAACTTGATCACTTGACAGTTAGCCAATGTTAAAGCTGTTTAGTTTACCTAATTACTTTCCAACCTGCGAATGTTATTAAATACGTGAAATAACCTCGCAATACGTCAATATTTTGCTTTACACATTTACTCGCTTATATAAAAAGTCTATTACGTAATAACCTTACTAGCAACATGCAGTAGTATTAATTTCTAATTTAACCGAACTATTATTAACATGACATCGGAACATGGATGTGATCAAGCACATCGTGTAATAATGCGCACAACAACCTCTAATTACTTTATTCACTAGATACTACATTTATTTGTCTGTACTTATATGGTAGCCGATAGTCAGTCATCAGTCAGTATTTTTTTCATTTATTGTATACTGCTGAACTGGTAGGTCAATAAGCACTAACGCAATTCTATTTAATTGACAATCACAATTGATTGTAAAACGCTAACGTCGAAGTAATAAGACAGTATTAGTTCACATCTGCCATCACTTTTGTTATATCTGATTAGCACTTAAAAGCGATGACAGAGCTAGAGAATTCTTTGCTAGGCTATTTACAATATTACAATACAAGGGTCGTATTAGTACAATAAGGATACAAACAGTATATTTAAGAAAGATTTAAAGCCTCATCAAAAACAGCTTATACGTAATACACTAATCATCGTCTGTCCTTTATCATTATGTGTGAGAATCAATTCATCAGTTTTAGTTCCTACTTATTTTTAAATTCAATTTTTAGAAATGCCGATGCAAAGATGCGTAATTTATATAAAAAATGTGTGTGAAATTTGACTTGCTTTCTTTGTGCTATCATAACTTTCTTTGAAGATAGTTTAATTAAATACGAGGACAAAATTTGCTCATTCGATGTATAATATAGTAGAACCATTCATCATCATCCAATACTAATTCCTTTAAATACATATCATTGGGTAGGTTTAACTTTTTCAAGCATAAGAATATTGCGCATTGTAGCGTTACGTGCCCAAACCGAAAACGTAACATTGGGAATAGATAACAAAATAAATCAACCTGAAAATTAGAAATTTTCAGAGAAATAAGCAAATTCCATACATATCGATATAAATTTTTGTGTAAAATCTTTTATACGTTTTAATTATTAAATAGTTTTGATGTCAATCTAATCATTTTTATCTTGGTTTTACGTAGCTTAAAACACATTATTGGCTATCTAAATATGTTTGGTTCACAGAGTTCAACGGAAGGCCAAATATTTCTTATTCGATTGCAAAGTTGTCCTAAAATTGTAAATTGACAAATTCATTTACTCCCTTATCTTATCCTGCATTTAGTATTAAATACGTCCTAATTGAAAAGCATAGCAATGGCTTATTGGCCTCATTAATGAAAAAAAATGATTATTGCAGCAAGTTTAATTGCATACAATGGATTATTTTAAATTTAGACTTAAATTCAAAAATACATTCGAGAAAATCTTTTATGAATAGATAATTATCAGGTTTAATGACTGTATGCGTTGTATAACTGTCAAAAAATCATATTTTTGGATTTCTTTGATAAAACCTTCAAACCCAATTTATAAAAGATATTATCAATGTTGACTGTCTTTAATTTTGCCTGACAATAATCTTCGCTTTAAATAATAGTCTTTACCCAATGCAAAAGGTGTTCAGCCTTGTTGAGTGTACATCCCTACATTCTGTAGCTATCGAAATAAAATTGGATTTTATAATGAAAGGAAGCTTTTATCCTACGAATACGCTTTTCAGTATGTCAATTGGCTCATGCTTACAGTCGTGAACCTCTCTGAACAAAGTAAAAAATTGGAAACAACAGTGACTAAACAAAAAGTCAAACATCTGTAAACACTCACAGAATCTTAAAAGCAACAATACGGCAGTCGACCTCATAAGATAACACAACACCGACAATAACGCTGCCTTGATCCCCCCACCGGAGGGGGAGGTGTCATCGGAGCGAAATAAGCGTGGACGCGAATATTTGGTAGATGATTCTATAAAAACCATAATAATTATTGTTAAGATCATTTAAAATTATTTTTCTGACAAAACTAATCAATGCATGCAAAAAATATTTTAAGTATTCTTAATGGGGCTTCGGTATTCGGATGACCGAATGACCAGAATCGGATGACCAGAATCGGATGACCAGCATCAAAACGCGTGCACATTATTACATTAGCGTGCACAGCGTATAGCGTATTTAAGAACCTAACCTAATAAACATATACCTACTTTGAAATTTGATTATTTTAGTTAGGTTAGGTTCTTAAATACGCTATGCGCTATGCATGCTAATGTAATAGTGAGCATGGGCATGCGCTTTGACGCTGGTCATCCGATTCTGGTCATCCGATTCTGGTCATTCGGTCATCCGATTACCCAAGCCCTTCTTAATGCTTACCCGAAGTCTACGGATACCAGCTCGAGTTATTAGTTGACAATCATAAAGTTCAATACGCTGAAGATTATGACATGATACAAGATGTTCCAGAGAAGCATCAGTTATTAGTGGACAATTATCCAGTTCCAAAATAGTGAGGTGCTCAGCAGAACACGGCGCCATTCCTAACTGTCGTATTCCATCATCTGTTATTAATTCGCAGTGTGACAGAGTCTAAAATAAAATATTACAGATTAAGATACGATGACATATGACTAAATATGGTAGAAATTTTGATTATTTTATCCATCCTTACAAGCTGTTCAAGACGGGGACACCCAGTTGCAAGATAAGTTAAAGTGTTATCTGTTATCAGAACACAGTCTTCCAGATCCATTTTTTCCAGATAATGACAATTCTAGCAATTGTGCAATTAAAATTGAATTTATTTTAACCACAAAGGTATCATTAAATGGTTTACATTGTATCTAGTTTTTTGTAAAAGGTTACCCTGGCCAAGGCTTGGAATCCTCCATCAGTAAATTGAGAACATCCTGCGGCTTCAAAAGTACTGAGTTTGTGACAGTACTGTGATAAAGCCATTAAAGACGCATCCGTGAGATTTGGACACCCAGATAAACATAAATAATGTATATTTGGACAACACTGAGCCATTCTCTGAACCGCTTCATCGGTTAAGGCCTAAAAACGACAATATTTCTACGGTTTGAAAAACTTATTCTGCATACTCCTTTCATGCAAATAAAAATCAGTAGAACTATATGCCCAAAGTATAAAATTTAAAAATTACAGCTGCTCCATTGAAGTTTACAACTTCAAGAAGAGGGCAATTAGTAGCCAAATGGATCACAGAGTCATTATCAATGAATAATCGGCCTTTGGCAATAAAATTTCTTAGTTTCGGACATCCACGAGACAGCAAACTGATCCCTTTCATTTTATATTTGTAATATTAAATTTTTCTTAGCTTATTTAGCTTAGTTTAGTAAAACTAGACCACATATTAGTATAAAAATTAAAATACCTCTTTCGGTGATATTGTCACACCAAGAAATATTGATATGAATTAAATTAGGGCATCCTTCAGCAACTGCTTTCAATGAATCGTCGGAAATGTTTGAGCAAGATGCTAAATCCAATCGTTGAAGTTTCCGTCCATTTCGACTCAGGCTTATGCAAGTTCTAATTTCACAGCATTTATTAGTTTTATAAAATATGCTTACGTAATAAAGATTTCAATTGATAATTGTTTCAAATCAATGGTGTGTACTAATACGAAAAACATTGTGAATAGTTTCGCAGTTAATTATCATTCATCTTTACTCACACATCGGTTATTTGTTTGCACTCTTCAAGGTTCAGAACTTCAATATTGTGACATTGTTGCGCAAAAGTTTTCATGGCACTATCTGCCACAGATTGACAACCTCGTAAACTCAATTGTTTCAAGAATCCACCAGATCGTCTGGCAATATTTTCAACTACAGCCCCCTGTACCATTGTAAATACATAATAAGTCGTCATATTTGCAATTTCGCGAAACGATTCTAAAAGTAATCGTCAAAGTTTACTCCCACATGCACAATTTAACGAATCAAAAACCAAATTCATATCCGTATTTTTACTAATATTAATTAAATTATTAGCCATAAAAAACATTAAATCAGTCTATTATCTTTACATTACACAAGTTTGGCAAAAAATGGAAGAAAAACTACGTAAAACATTACTATGTAACGTATCATATACAGTTAAAATTCAAGCTGATTTATTATTAATTGTCAGTTAATGAGTTTTATTCTAATAGTAAACAATCAGATTGATACTATAAGATTTAAAAGCTAACTGCATATTGGTATACCAAGCGATTTTCAATAGCTTAATTTCTAAGATGATTTACTTTTCCTTCTTATTGGAATCGAAAGCTCTTCGCACAAACTAAAATACTGCAAACACTTTGAAGGCTATTCTATTCCCATTCCCTTGGACAAATGATAGTTTTATAGATATTAGTAAAAATTGAGTAATATACGTACTTCTATATCAGTCTGGAAATTGAATAAATCAATTTTTTGCCAATTGCTTCCGTCAAGAGCAAGCAAATTCCATGGTTTCGAGACTTGGGCACATCGGCAAAGAGCGACAACATCCAGAAAAGAAAAGATTCGCAAAAGTAATTCTTTTGGTAACTTTTGATTTATTAATGCTTCTTCTTCCAAGCATACAGCATTTTCCTATCAAGTAAGTACAAATACATAGCCAAAAAATTAATGAGTTATTAACTCCTAAATCAGTGGAAAATCAATTTTAACATAAATTGTTAATACATTACCTGTCCGTTGTAAACGGGTTTCATGTCTTTAAATTTATTCTAAAATTCAGAAAATATCGTACTATGTAATTTGAAATATAAGGAGAATATTATAATTTATAATGCTGATAACTAAGATCTTGGAGTAATATTTACTAATACTATTTAACTGTAAAGTAAACGCTTACCATAATGGTATACTTTACTCCCCAAGAAATTTCTAGAGCAATAGGAATTTCTCTACTTTGAATTTAGATGAAATTGAACAGTATGAATTCCAGGCAAAGGTATTACTCCAGTATTCCCTAAGATAAATTCACTACTTAAGCAAAAAAAGAATTTCTGCAAAACATGATGTAGTCGTTGTTTCATCGAAGACTCACCTCCGGTTTTAATGAACTGAATCGCTTTTAGTGTGTTTTAGAAAGCTTTATTCTGAAAGAAGTAATATATATACTTTCATTAATAATTAGGATGAGTCACGCGATCAATTAGTGCAAAATATATTATTAAAGATTACTCAGTCATACTACCGAAACTTTCGTTTACACTTTTTTGGTTTAAGCTCCACGTAACGCGTCTAAATAGCACAAAAGTATTTATACCTACATTCGTCTAACATGTCCTAATTTTTATCATCAATTTCTAACGGCAACTGCATTCTCAACAAGACTAGGGTTTCCAATAACATTTGAAAAGTTTACAACGAAGGAAGAGGATATTTTAACGCAAATTTCAAAGGGGAATTTAAATTGTGAATCCCAAAGAATATCTTTGTGAACTTAGACCACAAATAAGATTCTTTTACTTTTGTCATTTAAAAACTTATTGAATAGGAGGATGGGCACAACTTATAGGATAGTTTACTGATGAATTCCCAAGATCGCGAAGATTTCAGAGTTAAGATCAATGAAACTTGAAAACTATGAATTGAGTTTTTAATTAAAAATTTGGCATTCTTTTTGGGGGGATTGTAGAAAACTTACATATTTTTCTCATATTGCTTATTGTTGGTATTGCACATGTCTTACACCAGTTAAAAGCACTTATCGGTAATATTAATGGCAATAATCAGTAATAAAAAAATAACTCCTCTCACCGTTCACAGTTTAACTTTAACTGATATTTTTTACATTACGAATTAGTATTACTTTTAAATTGTTTATTGTTTGTCTTTTGGAATTGAACATCGTCCAGGAGGGATATCGAATGCATTGTCAATTGTTGACAAGGTCGTCAGCTGTAAAGCTGAAGGAGTTGCTAACGAACAACCAACGAGAGAAATTTAAAAAAAACTACGAGGAACGAACGAACAATAAGAGTTGAGAGGAGATTTGGAAAACTATTTCGTTTGGTCATATGACACTGGGCAGTGCCTGTTGTATGTCACCTGGAACATCGACAGTTGACGATGGCCCGATTGATAACTGAGGAATGAACTGTTATCAGTTATGAATGTGTTTGTGTTCTAAGACCAGCTCTTAGTCTGAAACAAAGAAAGAAAATTGACACTAAACCACCAGAGCACCAGTTGCCAATTTTGAGAGCCCTAAGTTCATAGGAACTACTTGACCTGTGATAATTGTGATAACGTTACTGAAAGAGTTGTTTAGTGCGCCTTTAATTGACATTAATTTATGTCAATTATTACGCTGTACTTTAGTGTATCAAGTCTACGGCTGCTATTGCACTGCCATTTACATACAAAGTGTAAATGACAAAACACAAACAATAAAACCAAGACAGCTGATTTCGTGGCAACTACACGGTTGGCCTGCCTTCCCAGAACAGGAGAACTTCCCATTCCAGTATTCTCTCATACGTAGTTTGTTCATATACACAGTACAGTGTGTCTCATAGCATCTGTCAATATAATACATTCCCGTAGTTTCACTTCTCAAGATATGCGTGCCATTACAATCAGAATCTAAATGAAAAAGATATGAAGACAGGTATGCTATCATAGCAATGAATATCCAAAATTATAAATTATTCCAAAAACTTTCCTAATGAAAGGTGAGATCGAAATGTTCATAATATAATATATAATATCATAATATATGTAAAGTAAACAAAAGCTATTAAAAGCATGTTTCTCTAGCAGATTTGACATAAACTATCTTTTGTATCAAATTGTGAACTCCATTTTTTCTATTGGTGTATTTTTATTTTTATTCACAGAATTCGTTTTAAAAACGTATTTTATTATGCTCTGAAATTTCAGGTCTACAAGGCAAAGAATTCAATCGACTATAGATATTTCATGCAAACCAACAATAAGTTCTGAGGCTATGAACATGAACAGCTTTTGGTGCTGATGAAAGCAAATTAATTAATTGCTATTCTTTCATAAAATGCTGCAATATTTTCGTCATTTTATGAAGAAGAATGTGAGAAATGAACAACTGCATGGTTTTGAGACACGCTGTAGATAACAACATACTCTTCTTGTTCAACTGACTCACACTGTCACACTACTCCACACAATACTTCTTACTTGGTATAATGTATACCCGAATGCAGTATACCTACTACTGTAGTTCTAGGTTGTTCACTTTTGCAAGAAACGGAATATTACCGGAGTCTTATGAAGCCGATGCAATTATATGTGCCATTATTTTAGAATTTTGGCTTATTGCCTAGTAAGGAGTAAGAATTATTTCGCCAAATTTAGCAGCATTGATACCCGAAAGGAAGCATGCAGCGCAACCGACACTGTAGTTAACAGTCACGCATGCACACCAGACAACCCTAATACTAATAATACAATCGTTATAAATCTGTTCCGTAGTATAAAACGGATTAGATATGAACCTAATAGAGTACTTAGATAAAAAATGAATACTACAAAATAAATACAGCATTTTAGTTAAAAATGTGATATTATAGGTATAAATAGTTCTTTTTAGATATGATTAAATTGATTTAAATACAAATAGTATTGTAGAACTATTTATACCTATACTATCACATTTTTAACTCAAATATTGTGTTTATTTTGAAGTATTCTATTTTTATCTAAAGTACTCTATTAGATTCGTATGTAACCTGTTTTATACTAAGGAACAGTGCAACCTAATTAGGTTGTTAAATTTATAAAAAATGTACTATTAGGGTTGTCTGGTGTGCATGCGTGACTGTTAACTACAGTGTCGGTTGCGCTGCATGCTTCCGTTCGGGTATCAATGCTGCTAAATTTGGCGGAATAATTCTTACTCCTTACTAGGCAATAAGCCAAAATTCTAAAATAATGGCACATATTGCACCACGTCAAAATTGATGCAATTGATTCAAAATTGGTAAGTTTGATAATTAGAAATGTTTTTCAGAGTTTTGAATTATTCATTAGTATGCCAATTATAGATCTAAATAAACCATTCAACTAATGCATTTAATGAAGTAGCAGAAGCGACACAGATTTAACAGCGTCCACTGAACCGTAGCGACACAATAGAAAAATTTTAAGTATATGTATCGAAGCGTTCAAGAGTTATAACACCTCAATTAGGTGCTGAAAATCCACCTCAATTTGGTGCTGAAAATGCACCTCAATTTTCCTACATACACAACACGTTTAGTAATACATGGAGCTGAGCAGATGCGGGTGCTGAAAATGCGCCTCAATTTTCCAACATACACAACACTTTTAGTAATACATGGAGCTGAGCAGATGCGGGTGCTGAAAATGCGCCTCAATTTTCCAACATACACAACACTTTTAGTAATACATGGAACTGATCAGCAGCCGGTGCTGAACTGTAGGCTCTATATACAAAATTCAATTTTTTTAGTAGATGTCATTTATCGATCACACCCATTTTCACAGGGGACCTTCCTCGGAACACCAAGAACATGTACAAAAAGTTTTAGCGAATTATATTAAGCCGTTCAGGAGTTATAGAGCCAACAGACAGACAGACAGACAGACAGACAGACAGACAGACAGATTGTTCAGGGCATTATTATAAAGTAGCTTCCGCTACTTAATAAACTATTCGAAGTCTTCAGTTATGATATGACTATGACCATTGCAAACAATGATAACTATTGACATAAAGAGTTTAAAAATATAGTTACCAGATTTTAGAACTGTGTAGCACATTATTTTTCTACTGTACTGGTAAAGGTTGTAATGTTAAGGAAGTCAAGGCTTCTTATTTATAAATAAAAATTGAAGCTAATATCTATTGAGATGCACCATCAATGGAATATTTTTTAAGTTAATTAAATATCATTTTACATACATTTTTAGTCGAATACAGTTAAGTAGGTGTAATGTAATGGCTTTATTGTCGGACTCTTATTCAGATTTAATTACGTAATTCTGGCTTCCAATAGAGAATGGAACATTAAAATTCATAATGATTAGTTAATGACAGTAAGAAAGAGCAAAGAAGGTGTGATTTCCCTTTACTTTTCAGGCAAACTGTCAGCGCAATAAGAGGTTGGAGGTTATATTATTTGGGTACACCATAATAAAATAACTCCACTTACTATTTTAAAACTATTAGAGTGAAAAAAGCATACATTAATATTTTTGATTATGAATATGAAAAATTATGATTATGAATACCACGAATGAATGAAGTGAAGAAAATTCAAACATTAATAGCCACTCGTGATTTCAAGTTAAGTACATACTACGATGATACTGCCTCTTTAATAATTTTTATTTTTTAGAATGAATCCTTAAACTTGAAAACTTAAGAAATAATTTGGGTTCAATTGTTTTGAACTTATATGGTTAGGTCATTTATTAGCCATTTAAAGTAAACTGCAAATACCTCCATTAAATGGATCTTCTGAATATGAAAAATTATGATTATGAATACCACGAATGAATGAAGTGAAGAAAATTCAAACATTAATAGCCACTCGTGATTTCAAGTTAAGTACATACTACGATGATACTGCCTCTTTAATAATTTTTATTTTTTAGAATGAATCCTTAAACTTGAAAACTTAAGAAATAATTTATTGGGTTCAATTGTTTTGAACTTATATGGTTAGGTCATTTATTAGCCATTTAAAGTAAACTACAAATACCTCCATTAAATGGATCTTCTTTTTCTATTGCCGACTTGCCGTGAATTCGGAATAGACGTAAAAGCTGTATGAGAATTTTCTTCTTCACTTTAACCTTGCCTTTATGGATAGTGAACACTATTAGCACTGGCAAATTTTTATTTTCAGAGTTGTAGTCTGTAGGAAAGTAAATAATATTTTAACATGATTTATTTTAATCCGATTTTTCATGCACTTCTTTTCTAATTATTTATGTATGTATAAATAACACTAAAATGTAGTTTTTGTGAGATACAGTTTAGTTTTCTTACTTGTGTCTTCTTCTTAAATGGTTTCATTAAATAGGATAAGGTCTCCAACAGCTTTGATTCGAAATGACTAAATTCACTCCATAAGGTTTTTCGTTTATTGTCATGAGATTTTCTTATTAATCACTTTTCATGATTCATCAAACTGCAGCGGAAACGGAGTCTTGAATTCTTCGAGTGCCCCATTGTTTTGCATGAATTCCACACTTCGTACTTCGAAGCGGGTACTATAATAGCGTTCTTTAGCGCTACGTATTTAAAATTCTATGGTCATGTCATGTGTGAAACGTGAGTCGAGTGAGACCGGACTTATCGAAGACGAATGTGTTAAAATAGGGAGCACAACAACTGCTTATTACCATATTTTAATTAAATTACAGTTTGGAAGAAAATCAAAAATCACTACATTTGAAATTCAATTTCCAAGGTGTTTTCCTGTTCTACTTCTTTTCACTGACAACTAAAAAACTTGATACTTGAGAAAATCATCCGATCCCGATCGCCGTGCTTGTCGTATTCCACCTGTTCACCAAAATATCTATATACCTCATCAACCCTTCCATTTTATTGGTATGTGCTAACCATTTTCAATAAACTTTGGTCATTTATCTTAGTAATTTCTCAATTAATTAGGTATTTTGTGGTAAATAGAATGTTAATTGTTCAAGATGTAGAATTAAATTATTAAGTAATATGTTTGGAACGCGATGATAGAAATAATTGCAAACTTTTGATATTCAAGATATCAGCCTCTCTAATCCAAAAAGTTAAATACTTCAAAATGCATTATATTTTCTACAGTGGTTATTAATTTTTGTAAAGAATCTGTCACAATGAGGAGAGCAGCAGCCACCATGTTTGGAATTGCTGATTCTAGTGATTCTGTTGGTTAACTCTTGTTCTGTAACTTTATTCTGGCAGTTATGCATATATTTACGTATTGTTATGTTAATAAATAGGTACTGAATTGTGAGAATTTCTTGAAAAAGGTTTCTAAATGTGAATTGCATCTAAATGTAAATATGCTTTGTGTAATTATGTTGCACATATTTTTATTTTCTGGTATTAAGCTATGGAGGCAGAGGTTCCTAAGCAAAATGGGGACTATTGTGCTGCTATTGAGTCAGAAAATATTGCCGATGGTGTGGATCAAGTTAAGCATACAGGGAAGAAGGAACAGAAGATAGCAAGGTCAAGTGCTATGCAACCACGGCAATGCAAATTCTACGTGGAAAGAAAAAGACGTCGCTGCAAAATATGGGCTCTCAGGCATGATGACTATTGCGGGGAGCACGCCAATAATGATGCCAAAAACCAAATGGAAGAGTACCGTCGTGTTCCTTGCCCATATGACCCGAAACAGTAAATTTATTTATTAAGTGATTGTAGAAGTAGAAATTTTGATTTATCGAATAATTGGTTTATAAGGTGTCATTTTACGTTTATCTATTATTTATTTAATTGCTGGATAGTACTTGCTATGAGAGGCTTCTCGATGACCACTTGAAAAAATGTAATTTTCGTCCGGTTACCCCAGAATTCTATTTCACGAAGGGTATTAATGCTGGTGTCTGTCCGCCGAGCGAACAGAAGGGTCTTAGGCAGCTAACAGCCGAAGAATTGAAAGTTTTAATTGCTACCGTTCGTGTTGTCCACAAAGGTAATACTATGCATTCCTCACTATGATTCACAATTAAATTGTTTTTCTTAATGTATTGCAGTACGCTTATATTTAAACGAAATTCGAAATGAACACTTGAGGACAACCAAGTATATTCAATTAGTAATTATAACGAAAATGCAACTGTGTAATTTATTTCTTACAGCTCCATTAAATTACCAATTGTGAGCATTTATTAAAAGGAAATATTGTAACTCCTTTTTGCCTTTTGGTTGGCCAATACCGTTCACTACTACTTTGCTATTATGAATATTTTTTGTGCTACTCTGACACTTCAGTGCAGATATTATTGTAAACCAATGTTCTTTGTACAATGCAGATGTAATTCCAAAGATGGAGGAAAGATATGGAATTCATCCAGAGCTGGCTACTGAAATGTTGCGGACAGATGTTGGAGATATATCTTTGAAGCATGTCAGTCAAAATTCGTCTTTAATCAAACTGATGGAAGATGTTGGGTTACTCAATGAAGATACTTGTTTCATCGAATTCGGTTCAGGCAAAGGTAATTCAATTGCATCTTCCGTTTCATTGATATGAAAGTTATTTTCTGTGTTATAAAGACATATAACGTATACATATTGGTACATGACTTAAACACAGGGGCTTTGACTTATTGGTTGGCTCAAGTGACGACGAAGGCTAGTCAAGAAGTTAATAGTTCAAAGTTTATTCTTGTGGATAAGAAAAGTCATCGACATAAGAAAGAAAACAAACTCAAGGTAAAATAATTAAATGACGTAATTAGTATGAAATATAATATCATCTTTAAATATTTTATATTCTTGTTTGAAATTAGGATACAGACGTTGAGGTCGAGCGTATACGAATCGACATATTGGACTTTAAGCTGGACACTTTGCCATCTATTCAAAGTAGTAAGTTTGCTGTTGGAGTTACGAAGCACTTGTGTGGCTTAGCTACAGGTAAATGAAATAGCACTTAAAATAATGAAATTGTTGCACACAAAGAAATGTCTGCTGTAATGTACGAACGCTTTGATGCACAGATATTGCTCTCAAATGCCTGTTGGAAACAAATGGTCTGGTTTCTAAAGTAAAGGGACTTACATTTGCCACTTGCTGTCATCATCAGTGTAATTGGGAAAGCTATGTTGGCAAAGATTTTTTATTGGTAACCTAATACTCTTTAGTCTGTATTTCATGGAACTAATAAGAAATGACACATACCTCTTTTGCATGCCTTATCATGAACTGTTTTTTCAGGAATGGGGCTTCCAAGCGACAGACTTCAAAGCCCTGTGCGGGGTAGCCACTTGGGCTGTCTGTGGAACTGGGCACACAAGATTCGAAGAAAATGATAAGGACGATAATCATGATGTGATAAACAACCCCGTGTAAGCAAAAAATAAAATTGTTAATTATCTCGTAAAGGACCTTTTTCACTGACATCATGACTTCTACATTTACTAATTGGTAATTTTGTCTTAATTTTTAAGTTACGCCGAACTGGATCTCAGCACTAGTGAACGTCGGAAATTAGGTATTTGCGCAAAGGAAATTTTGGATTACGGACGTGTGTGCTACATTAAAAGATTTTCCGATCTCGAAGCCTTCGTATGCTATTATGTAGACCTATCAACGACATATGAAAACCGGGCCATTGTAGCATGCAAACAGACTGTCAATGGTCCTTTTCAAGAATAAGTACATATGTACCTTTCTGTTTTAAGTTGATCAAAATAGAAATTGCTTTCTTCCGTTACAAAGCCAATTTCATGTTGATCTACTAAATTTTTGGATCTACGTAAATAAGAAATGTCTAATAAAATTTTAAATTTCAAATATAAGATTATGCTTGGCTTCCGTAAATTAGAAAATTGAAATTACTGTTTAAAAGACTTGTGTAGCAAATTACTTTAACATTAACTTTAAAAATCAGTTGATGTGTAGTACATGTATTTAACTAGTGCAATAGCAAAGATGGTTTTACGGTCACAAATCAATGATCGCTACCACGTTAACGACCGATGTAATGGACTAAGAGATGAGTTTTTGAATATTATTTAAATGGACACATTAGAATATCACTAAATTGCGTTCGATAATGTTCCTGTAGGTTCTAAATTATTCGGTGGTCGCTAAATTAATTAAATGGAAAAATTGTTACCTATCTATATTTTTATATTCTAGCACGAAAATACCGATAAACATTTAATTTGCTTTCTACATGCATGGTTAATGTCGAGAGTAATTTTTTAGCAAATAAAACCTTTACTATTACAGAAAAAGGAATGTCTTTGTTGTTTTAATTCATTCAAACGAGGTGACTTCATCATATTTTTTCCAATCGCTAAAGTACCGAAAAGGTAGGCATTTTAGGTACCTTTTTTATGGACCTAAATATGTATGTATCAGCAAAAATAGATATTAGAAAGTTTTATCTTGATTGATGGAATTGATTGAAATATTCTGAGCTTCAAATCTACCAAATATTTTTTTAAAATATTTTTATTGATTTGTAATAAACAACAATTTTTATTTCCAGTTTACAGAAAATACAAATATTATTTTTCTATCAGGCTTTCGTAGATTAAATTATAATGTAACAATTAAAAATGAAATATATAGGTTGCACAATGACAATTATTATAATTAAATAGGATATTAGACTTGCTGGTGTAATAAAATTCAGAGTGAGGTTCCCATGAATACAAGAAATGACAATTTATTTATATAGTAGTGCTGTGAAAATCAACTATCAAGAAAACAAAGACTTAAACACTACGGTTTTCTTAATTTCTATACGTAATTTATGCAAACTACAATTTTACAATATCATTGAGTAATTAAATATATTGATTGTATTCGTTGCATTTACATTCTTTAGAGTAGATATTCAGAAATCAAATACAATATCTATACCTAAAACACCAATCATTACAACTTAACGTAATCTAGTGTGCATTGTTTAAACTTCTTAACGACTTTTTATTTGTTTATTACACAAAACCAAATTATGATCAAAAGACACTTAATTTCTAGCTATCATCGTTCATCATCTTCTTCTTCAGAAACCTGAGCGTCTTCTCGATCCATATCATCGTACTCCAAATCCTCTTCCGCTACGACATCGTGAACGTCTCTTTCTGCCTCTTCTTCTTCTTCTACTTCAATGTCATCTATATCGTCAGTCTGAAGAATTGAATATGATTAATATCTTAATCAGATACGACAATTGAATTTACTGAATCAATTAATTAGTAAAGAGTTTAGAAATCGGTTGGAAACGTTATGCATCAATAGAAACTACTGTAAATATATAATAGAAAACATTAGTAAAAAGCAAAGGAAATAACCATTAAAAATTATTTATGTAACTGTGGACTCTTCTGGAGTAAGAGATAAATAAGGAAAGAGTATGTGAAGATTATTAGTAAAGCGTAAGTGGTGACGTTACCTGGGGCATGGATTTGTTACGAGGATATCCACAGCGAAAGCATTCGATTTTGCCGAGCCCTTGGTTTCCAGGAGAGCAATAGCAAGTCTGACAGGAAGCGGGTTTAGCTGTTTGCACGACTCTCTGACTAAAAACTCCTGTGAATAGCTTCACAATATGGTCGCGTTTATTCTGAAGTTTCTTCCCCGAGAAAACAGTGCCTGTAGTAATAATAGATATGATTATTGCTTACATTTCTCGAAGAAAGTAAGCATGACAGTTTGACAATGGAAAACTAAAGGAAATCCATTCTGGAAACTATGTAAAAGAAAAGGAGTATTGTGATGTAAAGTCATGAAAGTGACTGAAGTGCATAAGATTTACATCGTTAACAATAAGATTCCACCCCTCCACAACTTCCCAAGTGTACTATAATACCGTAGTGTAAGAATTTTAGTAAATAATGTCCTTTCTATCCTCCTTTCATTTCTTTGAGTCTCCTAAAATATGCAATGACCATATCGAATCACCCTTTTCAATATTCCCTTGATGATGATACATCAAATAATGCGTTCTGTACTTTATTACTGTATTTTGATGGTGTAAATGACGTACATTTATCGTCATAACATAAAAGTAATGTTTTTTGTTATTCTAAATGAAATAGAACGCTAAATGTAGTTAAACACATTATGATATGATGTAGTAGGTATGGTCACTAGAAATCATAAAGATACTGCTGGGCATCAATACTTTCACGAAACATTTAAAACTAAAGTAGGTGTTCGAGAATTGTTTAGGAGAAAGTTGAATACTCATGTAGATCCAAAGTACCTCATAATGCATATTGTTCAGCCAGTTTGTCTGCAATTGAAGAAGTATCGCAGTTTATGATGTGAGGCCATCGGAAAAACTTGAATGGCATTAGGGTGGCACCCGTTTGGACTACAACCTAAAAGTTTTAGCCAAAAGTCTATGCGACAATACTAAACCGTTTGCGTTTCTTGATTTAGCCCTTAAGGGGACTCCTGCTTATCATCCTTCTTTTGCATGGGTGACTCTGACTGCTGCGGCTTATAGTAAAATTATTAGAGTGTCAGTCAGGTAGAGGAGGCTAACAATAGGTAAAATAGGAATATCTGACTGCAATGTACCAAAGTAAGTTCTGAGTGGGGATAAGTATTCATGGCCATTGTGTACGCTCTTTTAACTCGATTATTGGGCGTTCAGTCAGTCAAAGCGCTTTGAAATGCCGTCACTTAAACCATTCGAAGGTTAAATTAAACTGTCTCGCCCTATAGTTTCATGGAATTCTGTGCCAGTTGGCCACTATTTTCTTCTGCTGGATTCTAAGTGGATATCTGTGGAATGGGTGTAGGGAGTATTGTAGTCACAGTCGAATTTCGCCCATCAATCGTCACTCACTTGGAAACTTACTTACGATTACCAGTTAGGTAAGTGCGACTCACCATTGCTTTGGAATGCTAGAGGAGTGCAATAGCCCAGAACGCTCCGAGAAAGTTTCACTTGACGACGAAGGTTTATGTCTCCTTTTAAAATTTGCTTCTCTCCATCTTTCTTGGTGTATGCAAAATTATTGTCCATTCCTAAAGAATAAAGTACAGACATCAGACTATCAGTATAATAATCAATACACGCTTAAGCTAAAAATACTAAATACATTTCCATATTTCCTCCCAACCAATCCTGTGCAGGAGTTAATACAGATCACGCATAATGTCCTACAGAACTTGTAGAATTATTGTGTATTAAGTCAGTTTTCCCTAAAAGTACTGATCCTCCTTTGTGATGCACCATGCATTGTACTGGCCCTAACTATACAAAATCATGCAAATTACCCAGACAATCAAGCTCTACAACTATAGTAGACTATATTCAATTTTCGAAAGAGAACATCTGCTAAGACAAGCATTTCCCATTGAATTACGAGAAAACTTTTGACAAATCCAACATGTCTTTGGGAAAAGAAAGCTATAAAAAAGATATATTATGCACAAACTGCATTGAATGTTCTATCGGTATAGATAGCAAACCAAAATACCAAGTAGAAACTGAAATGAAATTAAACTTATCAACAACGAAAACAGAAGTGGGCATTATTTTACGGACCTCTTAAGTCTAATTTTGAAATGTTTAGAATTATATTTAGTCTTTAGTCTTATTGATGGAGAAACCACGTTATTAAGTTATTTGTGTTCCATTCAGTAGTTGCATATTTTCCATCTGTGTTTTTTTCAAGTTCACGGAGGAAATACCCACACGGTTTTGGTGCCCTTCCAATAGCCACCATTTAAATTTGTTTTTCAAAAGAAATATGCAGTGTAAGTTAACTTAGATATGTAATAAATTTCAGCTTTAAGAATAGAGGGATGAAATGAATAAAAGAGAAAGTAGTTCTAGTAGAGTCAAGGCTTAGCAGGCAACAGGGATTTGTTCTTCGTCCATCGTATAAAAAACAAGGTACTGTAATTATTAGTATGTAAGGGTAAGCGTAGAAATACTAAACGCCCCCTGGAAATAAATACTTTGAAGAGAACAACTGTAAAAGTAGGAAAAGATACCTAACAGAATAAATGGAGGGGTATAAATAGTAGACAATGGTTGAAAATACCTAAGTGGAGACTAAATACATGGAAAGCGAAGGGAAGTGAGAGAAAAGAGTATAATTACCGAAAAACTTTTTGGCAAGTGTTTTATTATCAAAGGAGAAATCGTTGCTCATCAGGATGTGTAAAGTTGCATCTTGCTCCAGCATGGCGTAGTGAATGTCGGAGAAATCCATCTGCAATTTTGATATCATTAATTAAGCGAATAGAGACATTTCCTCGCCATAGCGTAATTGCGTAACTGAAATATCGTGCACAGTTATGCAACATTATATGAGTAATTGGAGAAGGACTGGAATATTATCATAAGGCGGATTGATAGGTCTGCGCTACGACGTCTCACCCCATCCTGCCTGCGAATCTCCAGATATCTAATGATCCTGACTGAAGTAAGTAGACTGATGATGAGGACAAGACAGGGAATGTAATCGTATCGACTAAGAGAGAGATGAGGAAAACAAACCGTCATGTATTGAGGTTGGCAGGAGCTGCAGGGAAACAGAACGAAGGTCTTGCTAACTCCAGGCCGGAAATCCAGCTGCTCCAAAGTGTAAGAGATTGCACCAAATGTGTCCCGACTTCCATTGCCTAAGCAATCCAAACAAAACCACACACTTCCATCATCGCTTATATGATCCTTCACCTCCTTTCCCAGTCCCCACAAATACACCAAATCAATGCTCCTCAATTACAAATCACAAACCCCATTCACCACTTCAAACCAACAAATCCCTTTCAAAACTCTTAAATGCACTTCAAATTTCCATAAATGCATTTAAATCTGCTATTCCCTTGAGGAATTCCTGCTCCTTTCAAATAATCAAGTATATTTCCTTTGTCCCATGAAAAATAACTGAGAAGCTATAATTTACACCCACATATTGTCTTACTCGTCAGACTTGCTTATGTAAAACGTTTACTTACCTGTTTGTAAATTAGTCAAATACTGCCCAAATCCTGCAGCATTCGTGAAAATTTCATTATTTTGTAGAATTGGGTGCGGTTTGCTGTATACGCCGTCACCTCCAAACAATACCACTGAGTATCTAAAAATTAATAACAACAAAAACAAAATATTCAAACCGTTTTGAGTTGAGAATATGTGCCGATACTATGAAAATGTGATTCATGCTGCTATTTAATGAAAAATGTATCAGTTTTGCAGAAATGGCCTCATCTAAATTTTAATATTATCAAATATTTAGTAAATAAATTTAGTGGAAACATAAATGTACTTATTTTTGGAAATTGTATAAGTCGGGATTTTTTAGTGATTTTAATCGGATTAATAATCTCCTAAGGATATTACGATATTATCTACAAGTGCAGGGTATTCTATTACTAGAGCTTCAGTGTTCTCGGTGCTACACGATAGAAGTGGGTTCGATAAGGCTGTTGAATGCTCACCTGTTTTGTTTAAAGTTAGCTTTGGACAATTCTTCCTCAAGGGTTTTGATGAGAACGTCGACGCTCCTTTTGACTTTGAAATTCTTGTTGCAGTCTTTGAGTTCAATGATGAAAACCACGTCGGTAGATTGGATCACAGGGCTCCCGGCACTCGAATCGATCACTTTGACGTCCCTATCCATCATCTCCTCTCCATTCATGTCACACCTATTTTCATCGCCATTTACCCCCGCCCACATTTTAGTAGCTTTGCACAACATTCCACTTACACCACGTTATTTTTAGTACGAACACAAACCAAATAATAAATTTTCAAATTACATGTATTAAGCATAATTTTATGAAGTTCACACAGAAATTTTAATTTAAATCTTAGGCAAGCACAAATTTTAAAAGGTCTTTGAAGAATTATTGTAGTATACCTGCAAGAGGTTTTATGATAAACGCTAATAAAATACTTACAGGGTGTTTGTGAGGGAAAATTAGTATAAAAATTCTTTTGAATTTAATGAAGTGGACAAATTGTACTCACTTTATACACATTGAAGGCACTTTAACAATGACACCTTTTGTCCTACAAATAGACACATAAGCCATGGCAGCAGTGCAAACGGGCGATGAAAGACTCGAACTACCCACCAGGCACATCTCCAAATACGGATCAACTTTAACCTGAAAGAGAAATACATTTATTTGCTTGCCATTCGAGTCAGAAATTAAATAGGTGCCATATAAATCCAGTAAATCCTATTTTGAAAAGTATTTTTAAACTGAAGATTCCTGTAATTTACTGAAATACTGACTGTGGCAAGTGCTGAAGATTTGGACAACGTAATTGACTTAATAAGTACTTATTTGCAGGAAATTGTGAGTACCAGTAATTGTTTTTTAATTGAAGAATTTACAGCAATTTAGGATAACAAATTAGTTTAAGGGACAAAACCACAAGTTAGAGCAGAAACGAACTGCGTATTACTGTTGGTTTTTAAGCATTATACAACTGCATCCTAAACGAGGCTAGGGATATCTGAATTGGATAGCTAGACTTTAGCCAAAATTCCACAGGTTTGAATTTGAATATTGTAGTTTCAATATTAGATTTTAAAGATTTCATTTTTCACGAGAAGAAAAACAGTGAGAAGTATCACAATTGCATGAATCAGTATTATACGGGATAAATTCCTCCCCATCAAAAAATATTGTCATAAGTGATGCCTTAGTGAAAAACTCCCTATATATGCTAAAACTCATCAACTTTTCAAAAACGACTACCGATTTCATCTATAAAAGTTATTACAAGTTTTACAAATCATCATGTTTTAATGACCATTGTACCTGTAGTATCTATAATTTAGGAGTATTTGTATTCCATCAATAGTACTAGGTAGACATAATTTGAACTGTGCCTAATACAGCATATATCGCCATAAAATGAATTATTATCGTAATTATTGTGGTGGTATTGCCAAGCTATGCCTACAAACTTTAGACATTACGGTACATTATAGCATTCCAAGTTTCACCAGAAAGTTACCCCCGTTATAGCCAAAGGCCAATTCGGTGATGTTTTTCAGCACAAAATCGATCGTCTACATGTATAGTCTACAGAGAATATACTTTAGCTACCGTAAAGTATACCTACACAAGCTGACAAAGAATTAAAGTAAATGCTACTTCAGCATTTGAGGAAACTATCTGTACAATTACATGCCAAGTTTCTTGACAGAGTTTTAATATATGACTTTGATAGGCATGCCTTATTTATCACTACGTTTCCACAGTGCAGAACTGACTTACAAGAGTACGATATGACAGAACATCTACAAGTCATAAATATAAATATGAATGTCCCAACAAACCGTGTTAGGCGAAACTAAAAATGTGAAACGGAAGGTACACAGTGCATAGCAACATATTTCATACAGACAAACCTTGTTTGTAATATGATTGGAAATGCTATTGGAAATTAGTTGAACTTGGTTAACAAGTCAGTAATTAGAGAAGCCTAAACGAGGTAATATGATAAATCAGAGAAAATAACTATCTTACAGTGCTAAAACAAGGTTGCATAGTAGACAGAGTGGTCTGGAAAAGTTTATTGCACGTGGCCGCAACTTTTGGTTCTGCAGAATGAGATTTTGAAGACTTCCTTGTAATTGAATCTGGGTTGTCGGAGTTATCATCAGATACATCCCAAGACTTAATCATTGCGGTTAGGTTTTCAGTTCTCTTGCCATTCGACAGAATCATGTCACTAGTCGGCTCTTCATCCATCGTTCCGAATAATCCAGCAGCCTTCCTTGAATACCAACCTTACAAAACAAATAAAAAATAATTTGTCAATCTCAAGTATTTATTTAAAAAACTTTGCATAAAGATGAGAAAATTATTTATTTATCAATTGAAAATTATACAATTAATATTTTTTGAAGTAGAATGGATTTAAAATTCACCTGAGACCCAAAGCTCGCAAATTCTGTAAACCATGTGACAAGACACGGACATTCCTTTGTTATTTTCCACAACTACTTTAGCACCATCTCTATAACCTTGTAAATTATGCATTTGAATAGGTAGATTTAAAGTAGTCATTTGTTTTTTCGGATCTCTGAGGCCCTACATAGGTAATAGAGAAATAATTAGTAAACCTCCACTGAAATAAATCCAATTCAAAAATATTTGTTAATATGATGATGAAATTGAAAAATTGGTAACGCATAAAATTACATTTGCTTCAAAATCAATAATGAGAGTATTATGTCCAGCAGAAACTACAATTTTATGAGAAGTTCTGGGTTGGTATTGGACGGTGACAGAAAAGTTGGAGTCGACCAAGTCTCCTGAAAGAAGATAAGCGCCGGATCCGGTGAAATTGTAGGCGAGTCCGTCAAAAGTGAATAAAAATTCTGGTCCGACCAACATAGCGTGACCTATTAAGAAGAAATAGATAAAGGATTGAAGAAAGATGTAACATTAGGATAATGCGATTGTGCATGTTGACTTTGGTTTGGGAGAGTATTGGGAAGAGTAATTTAGGAGCCAGTGGGTGTCTAGACTACACTTTGGTATTTGGAGATAGACGCTGCATGAAGTATGTGTGGTGGGAGAGAGAATAAAAAGTTGGTTGCGAGATCAGATGAAAAGAGGGAGGGCCATTATTTGGCGATTCTTACATCTTAACTTAATGGATCAAATGCGAATCCTTGAAGCCTTTAGTTATCGTCGTCTCGCAGCCTCATTCGCCTGCCAACCAACCAACAAGGAAGAAACAAGGAGCCAAACGTAACTAATAAGTCGCTAGCCACATTATCACGACTTTCCTTTTCACTTCACTTGAAGATCTAGTGGAGACTTAGGAGTATTAGAAGTACACAGTACACCTGCTTACTATCTGGAAAGATTCATCTCTCCGGCTCCCTCTTACACTAAGTACACCCTGGAAACCCAACCAAGCCAAACAAAAGACGATCGAGGCTTTGACTGGAAAAGTTTTCCTTCCTACGTAAATGCTTTTGAAGAGGTCTGAAGAGTAACCACCTCGTAGGCAGAAACATTAGTTGACTGTGTACTAACATGAGCAACCCAGACTTCTTGTCTATGATCTTAAATGCACTTACCATCAAACGGTGGCAGCCAATTCAGAAGATTAGAGTCTGGCATCACTTTGTAATACACGTCCCAGAAAGATCCGTCTGACGAGCGAAGAAACTCTTGTATCTTCAAAATGTTCTGATACTCCGGCAGTTCCTGTAAGTTCGTAAACATGCTCCTGGATTAATTCTATTAATCTTTCAGAAACATTCACACATTTAACTCCAACTACTTCCCCAACGCCAAATAACACAACCACCCGCTCACTGCACTCATAACAACTCAACAAAATCAACAAAACTTTAAGCTCACATCTTTAAAATACTCGCTATTCATTTAAATAGGCAAGGTGTAAAATAAAACGACTTGTGCCTAACTAAGATATACAAATGCAACAATTAACAACACATTTGTAGAAAATGAATACCTTAAATACAGGTGTTTCATTGAAAGCATTCCATGGCATTGGAAGCTTTTGCTCCAGACTGATAATTCCTTTGTTCGCATCAAAGATAAATCTGGTTTTCGCTTGTTGGTATCGAGAGCTGGCTTGTAGAACCGTTTGGTAAAATAGATCGTCCCCTTTAGTATACAAAGCAACAATAATTTCTCTAATACTCTCATCTAATTGGGTGTAGTCTGCCAACCATGTTATCTGAAAACAATTATACAATTGTGATGCGGTTGGATGAGGGAAACTATTATTTATGAAATTTCACACCATAGGAACTCTATTTACTTTTTCCTTGAGGGAATTGCACCATTCGTTCAATTCTTGAACAACACTTAACTCCTTAAATTCAGTCCACCATTTCGAAAGAATTTTTCCCACTCGCCCCAAGTCAATTTCTAAGGATACACAAATAAATACAATGACAGTTTAATTTTACGTGCTTTTTGTTTAGTGAAATACAAAGAGAAAATAATATCTTACCAAAAACGCCATCCTCACTCATTTTTTTAATAATGAAATTTTTCACCATTGTGTAATACTTGCGGATATTAGTAGCGGCATCGTTCATTGCCAAGTCTCTATAAATTTGGTCAACATCAGCGGCAAGTTTTGCCAGTTTTTGGTAATAAGCGGACCGCATGACTTCATCTCTGGCCTCGTAAAAGTAATCTGCCAATAAATCAATAGCTTTAGTAAATGTCTAATGAAATTCTCTCAATGAGTTTCTACTTTCTACATAAAAACACAATTAGGATTGGAATTGGCGTGACTATCTCACACTTGGGCCGACGGAAAGAGGCTGGGGCGATCCTCCAGCCACTTCTCTTAGTCCTCAAACACCAATACGTCAATTTTCCCCGAGTAAATGGGGTTATAAACATTTTACGGCTTTGTTCTAATAAATCAACTCATTAATTGATCTGGGGTGGAAGCTTTAGCTAATGATAAAAAAGAGGGGAACACCGATAAACGAGAGGTGAAACAACAGAAAAAACTGGTTATTTTCATGAACCGTTTGTTATTTCCGATTTTACGGCTTTCTCCAAAACCTCACCGAAGTGGGTGAACCAAGTCGCCCATAAAAACTACAGAACAGAATAATATGCTATTAACTAGACTCCTCCACTCTCTTAATCATCCAACTTGACGATGAGCTGATTGTGAAGAAAGTAAGAGAGGCCACCTAACATAACACCTAACCTAACTGCCGCCAAGCAAGCACTTGAGACTCCCCAGTCATAAAACTCTAGAAATAGCCATACTTTTTCATAGACTGGTCAAAAGGATAGAGAAAAGCTTTGCTTCGCTCTACTCAACCTTCGCTGATCGCACACTAAATAAAACTGCCTCTTATTTAGCTTCTTACTTATACTCCACACTCAAACACCATCATCAAACCCTAAGCTACTTTGTGCTTTCCCCTTTCCACTGTATTCCATGAACTTCTACTAACACATGCAGTCCCTAGTCCAATACTGAAATCTTTAAATATCTACAACTATATCCATGGTCCCTAAATATTACCTCACTCTCAGAAGAATGAGTATTCAAATGTTAACAATTATAATAGCTCATGCCCCCAGAAATAGTGTGAGTCATTTACCATTGAGAGGTCTGTTCGCAATGGTATAGTATTGAAAATATTATAAAATCACAAAACTGTATAGAATTCAATGTAAAATTAAAAAGGTGAAATTCAAGAAGAATCCCATTTTATTAGTGAATTTGATTTAATTTGTTTCTGTTACTAATTACAATACCCACCTGATATTTGAACGATGATTTGGTAAACGAAAGTTTCAATCCGGTGAGCAAACTCGAAAATAGCAGGTTTATATTTCCCTATAATCTCATCCAAGTACGATATAATATAAAGGCCATAGGAGGATACACTATTCATAATTTCTTCGGAAAGTTTAATACAAGCTTCTACGCCCTTTTAATTGTCCGGAATTCCGTGATCACCAACCAAACATAAATAAATATAAAAATAATAAACTAAAATAAAATGTCTTTACTGGTATGTTTTCTTACACAACTGCTCAAAGGTCTTTTAGTATGCATGCTCTTTATAAATCATTATGAAAACGAAGTGAAAACAATGAATTACAGTAATTTAACTTAATATTCACGAATTCGTATATTAGTGTAATTACAACCTTGTAAAACAGCAACTGTAAATGGTTTCCAATTTGTGAGAGATATTGGGAAGAGCTTGTGCCTTCTTTAAACATTTCCACAAAATGGTCGTATGTTTCCATAACCTTCAAATGTACACAGGGACATAATTTTAATAACATGTAATTTAGCAGAGGAAATCAATGGATTAATGTAGCTTACGTGGCTCACGTAACAGTGAACTAGCAACACAGGGTGCTTTTACAAATTAATAATTAGTAATAAGCGTTTGTAACAATATTAACCAGTTTTACTTGACTTTCCTAAATTAAAGCAGGTAATACGATAAATTAGGTTTAAATAAAGCTAACAATACATCTGTACGTTCAAGTGAAATGAAATAAACACTAGTGATTTTTTCATATTTTTTATTTAAATACTTATGTAGCCTTTATCAAACCCGAGCACTTAAATTAATTTATTTTAAGTTGAATAACTAACCTTCTCTCAATTAGTCATTCCCATATAGTACTTAATAGTACCATTCACATTACAGTTACGTTATATTATAAGTATCCGTATAAATAGATAAAAGCATTCAAAATAAAGACTTGTTATGTAGAAAGCTTTCGGTATTGTTATCTTGTGATACATTCATAATGTATTGCAAGGAAACCGAACCGATAAAGCAAATAATTAACATTCGGCATTATAAATATGAGGTTAAGATAAGTGAGTATTAAACAATAAGTATGTGTAGGTATACTATTGCTAATCCTGAGGTATTAGGTGGTTACTAGCTGGTTATTGTTGCGTGCGTTTACGTAGTGCACATATTGTTAGGTAATCAAATCCCATTGGAAGTTGGAAACAAAGATTAACATCGTGCAATGTTGGTGGAGGAATGGCGTGCAACAGAATGGGAGGAAGTTGATTTGCTTCGTGCAAGGAACATTGGGTTGCCATTATTATTATCGTGTATTTATAGAAAAGAAGAGGACTAAATAGGACTTGTGTATGAAATGAACATAATACGCAACATAGAAAATACATAATCTTATTAGTAGGTACATAAAATTACAGAGCACAGATAAAGTAATTGACATTGCAAGTAACTCTGGGCAAATTTAAATACAAGACCATGAATTGCAGGGAAAAATAGGATGAAGGGAGGGACAAGGTCTCCAATAATTGTATATGTATAAGTGGTGTATGAAAAACGGGGTCAATATCACAATTTTAAGTATGTCAAAAGTATCAACTGGTTCTGCTAGTGCTACTACAACTCCTAAGAGGAGTGTGTCAATACAAATAAGCACTTAAAAGGTAAGTAAGCTAAAAAATTCATTGTACCGAAAATTAAAGGGCGTTTTATGGCATACAGTCATCTCAAATTTGCATTGTCAACTGGAGAAGAGATATCGGAGAAATACTAATACTATAGAGTGCCGTAAAAAGATAAAGATAAATTCGCTAAAGAAAATTAACCTTATCATAGATCCACACAACGGTTCTCTCAAATATCTGTGAAGATTCCACTCTCGTTTCATTTAATCGACTAAAAATTGGAGTCAGCCTGCAAAAAAGTATAGAATGCCCAGCATCATTTCAAATCTTGTATTTGCAGAACTAAGTTTACTAATTAACTCTTTCTGTTTATTATTAAAACTTGTACCACACAAAGTCAGTTAGAAACATTAAAATACCCCGACGTGTTTTCCCTTACCTGTCCCTAAATTTTTAGTAATAATAATTTTTACTTTTACCCATATAGTTGAAAAGTATTTCTCGTGCGCTACAAAATGTTTTTCACAACGTACCAAATGCAAATGTAAATCAAATCATGGTGGAAGTTTAAATATTAGAGTGTTTTCCGGGAAATACGGTAGCTTTTATGTGTTATTTTGTTCATCTTAAGATGCGGGGTATAAGCGCATATCTGTGCTTATGTAGTTCATAGAAGAATTGAGGGAAGAAGATAGTTGACTTACTGAGCGGTCACTTCTTCGGCAAATAATTGAGCAAATCCAGCAATGTCCTGCGAATAGAATTCGTTTTTCTCGTAGATAGCTTGAAAGAAGGTGAGAAGGGCTTGGGAGTCATTCCGGAAATCACATTCCTCTCTAGAAAAATCAGAAGGGAAGAATCTGAGTTGTTAGACAAAGAACGAGTTGTGTGTGAGCCTTGAAATGGAAGCCTTGGAAAGTTTTCTGGTTGCCACATAGGTACATACTGCTGATACATAGTTGAACGAACCTTAACTTTGCCCAAGGTACTGTAACTACTAACGCAAGTAAAGCAAGTGAGCAAACCCGGTTCCTTGTTGGCTGAGATTTGATCGGTGTAAAGGTGAAATGCTGTTGAGTGATAAAGGAGAATCCCTTGAACCACCGACAACTCTAGAATATGTGCAATACCCACTTAGTCCAACATGCGAAGCATCTTCATTCCCAGCACAGAACTGATATTCTACTTATCGTCAGAGATAAGAGCAGAAAGTCCACATAAAAGTAAGGAAAGGTATAAAAAGCTAGGCATTATTCCACAGTACATCTTTTCATCAACTGTCTGAATTTCCTGGAATTAAACTTTCCCCACTTTCTCTCATTGACAGCACAAAGTCAAAGCACACCAACTAAGCTCCATCCATGCACTCTATTAACGTTACTATTTACTTCCTACCTATCTAACTATTCCATTCACTTCTATTTTTATCTCCCACTTCTTTTTTTCTTACTTTACCACTTTCTCGAGCATCATACTTTCTCTCTATTCCCAATGCGAAACAACACAAGAGCATTCTTAGGGCTCACACCGACAGTTAATGACATGCCAGACGATTCCATTACCAAATCAATTATGAACCAGTCACTTACTTATTATATTCAATAAAACGTTACACTAATATCTATACTTAATAAGACCTTACATTGAAATGATTGAGCATCCTTACAATTTCAATTATAAAAATATGCAACTTATTATATTTTGTACAGTAGATCATCATTACTTTGCATTCCCCCCAAACGTATATATTATTATCAGCGGAGATAACTAGGAAGTGTTGTATAAAGTAGTAGAGTAGTAGGTGCGTACGTATACCCAAGCGTGATGGTTAACATAAACTGTTAAAAGGAAGACAAGGAGAAAGTGGAAAGTTGCTTTAGCATATCAAATGATAATTTAAGGAGTTAAGCCGTAAGAGTAGTTTTGGTTTGGGTTCACAATTGGTACTGCTTACAATTAACTTAATACTGGAAGCAGATTGCAAGTATAGGTAGTATGTACAAAATACAACATGCATTTACTAGGGAATTGTACGTGCATTTACAGCATACGGGATGTCTCACATATAAAAGAACAACTTCTCCTCTATATTGATATTTACAAAATTAGCACTGCATATGGACCATCTAGCTATTCCTTTGGATACCAAATATTTCCAAGTCATTGAAATTCTCCAAAATGGTAAGACTTTATATCAATATTTAAGCTTATTTTATTTCAACAGATAACCAGTTTGAGTTATGGCACATTGTATTGAATGCTTTGCGCTTTCTCTAAGCCTGTCAAGTGAGGTTTAGTATAACTTTCACTTTCCCTTCACTTTCCCTTTCCGTTTCCCTCAAATAAAAGTAAATTCATATAAAATGAATGTTTGTCAATACTGATTTAATTTGGAACATAGTCAATAGAAAAAATTGTTCTTGTAAATAGAATTTAGAAACTGGATGAATAAAACTGGCGATGAAAGATCTGGATAATTGAAATTGCATTGTGAGATGAAATATTAGGTGGGTTGGTTATGAGTGAGACATACTGTATAAGGATGTAGGTGTGCAGAAAGGGGATGGAGGGGAAAAGTATGTTTAAAAGTGGAGGAAACCGGAAGCAGGAGTGCGTAGAGTGGAGAGCAACGAAGTTTGACAATGTATTTGTCTGTGGCTGTAGGTTGTGGCTCTGCGGTGGGCCTCTTTTACACACAGACCAAGTTCAGTTCAATGTTTTCTCTAGTCGAGTGCCTTTCTGTGTGTTTATGTTAATGTTTGCGGAATGATGAGGGAAGCTACCTCATTTCCTGAATGAACGGCTCTATGCTGCTTTTGGCATCCTCCCATATTCGGTGAGCAACTTGAGAGGCGTCCGTGGAAACTGCGAGAAGCAATTTGTCGCTCTGTTGACTCCAGCCGTGACTAAGGTCTTCGGCCATTTTCACACTTGACTCCTGTATTACATAATGTGCCCAATCTGATTAACATATTGTCTTTCATTTACATTTCTTCGCCACCCCAACCATTTACATCTACACACAGCTACTCAATCCCTAACTCTGAAAACACCTCTCTCCTTCCAAACACCCATCCAATCACGACTCCTCACACTCACACTAAACTCCTTTATGACATTTCGCACTCTTTCTCTATTTCCCTTGGCAATCAAAACACTAACTTCCCATATTTTTACTTTCCCCCTAAATTTCCTAATAAAATCCAGATATCAGAAGTTAAACACAAAAACAGATTACAGATCAATGATTTTACAAATTTTTATGGTACAAATATTTTTAAATCACAAGTGTAGATATCTTAATAAAAACTACACCTGGTCAGAGAAATGTCTCATGCAATGTGCAAATTCTATAATCCTCATTTGAGGATAACAAAACAATGGTTTTTCATATAAGCAATTTTATGGAATAGCCTTTTAGACTTACAAACTGTAGATTTGAGTAAAGAATGGATATTATTAAGGTAAATAAATGGGCGTAGGAACATGAAGGTATTCATGCATGTTTTTATCTGAACATACGTGACCTTTAACAAAGTGTTTTCCTTCGCCTGTCGTTCTTTAGAAACGAGGACGACATAGTATCTGGTAGCATTTGTAAATAGATAGCTATGTATTTAGTGCATTTAGCTGATGTATTTTGGCGTTAGCCTTTAGAAGTGTAAAACGGTTTGATGTGAGAAAATAAATAGCTTGCCTTAATCTCTTGAAAAAGCTCGGGACGCCACTTGAGTCTGGACGTGATGAGCCTCGAGTGGTTCATCCGCAGGAAGAAGTTTATGTCAGAGAAACGGAAATTGTCATAGGAGCGTGAAATATCAAATTTCACATTGCGGCTATCGACAACACCTCCTTCCATGAAGTAACCGTCGGTCAGATCTATAAAGTCACTCATTGTAGTCAATAACACCAATCTTGTTATGAAATGTATCGCATAGTCTGCAACCCCAATATGCAGAACATATGCACATCCGCTCTACATACGCCAATATCTTTGACTACTGTATCTTTAACCTTTTAACCAATACCAGATGCACGTAAACGATTCAATATTTTATCGTCATATCACAACATAACACAAGGTTTCACATTTGTCAAAAAATAAAGGAAAATCTGCATAGTCCAATTCATAAATACTATAAAAATTAGAAAAACCTCAAAATCACCTTAAAATACTAAGCATAATTGAAGTACTGATTTCTAAGGTTTTTATTTTAAATTGGAATGTCTGACAATCAGTAGCGATATGTACATTGAACTACATTGAACAGAGTATTTACTATTCTATGTTACTTGTGTGAACTATAAATTGAATTTAAAGAGAAGGTTAGGCATAATTGGAGTTGTAGAAGGATAATAAGCATGCAACTTGTGTAATATATTAAGTTGGTGGATAAAAATGTTGGGAAAAGTCAAAGAATTGGAAGGAAAGTTGGCGTGATGAGAGCGAGGAAGTGTCATGGTCAAAGTACCTTGGAACTTGGAAGTTACATTACAGTAGAGCAAAGTGACATGACTAGAGAGCTAGCGAACTATGTAGACTATTAGCAAGTAATAGAAGCTTATCGTTTGGTTCTTTGCTCAGAGTATACACGTGTTCAAAAGAGCTGAGTTTATGTAAGGAAGTGTATTTGAGAAAAGTAAACGTTGTAAGTGTATTAGATGCATTGGTTATAGCCGTAGTGACTTTGAGTGAGAGTGAAGTCAAAGGACAGGGAGCAGTAGGGAAGGAGAAGCCGATAAGAATGATGAATGTGTACCTCTGCCGTGAATGGCATACATTTTCAAATACGGCTTCTCCAGGTTCAGCGCCATGCTAGCTCTGGGCAACGGGAAGACTCCGCTGCAGTTCGCCTCCGCAATAGCTTTCAAATCTGGATACTGACCAGTTAGGTTCCCATTCACTATTAAATGCTCCTCGGGACTGCTCACCTACGCACAAAACACAATTAATATACAGAACCCAGACTAAATACCCATTAGACGTAAAACACATAGAGAATGTCCTCTTTAACAAGATATTATTAGCAATAATTGCATTTTTGCAAAGCATGAATAAAATTTGCTGGAATTTTGATTGATTAAGGAGGCTGATTTAAAAAATGATTTATTTAGTACATATATGAATTCATTTTGAGTTTATAGAGTAGAGAGGCTTTAGGATGATTTAGGTTTGTTATTTGATAACACACGTAGGGTGCAATAAAGGCCTTCATGCATAAATGACTTAAGTCTCGTGTGCTCAAAGGGGACACTCTGAAATAAGTTGAAAAATAAAATAGGGAATTTTAGGGATGAGAGGCGATCAGTTTAGTTGGAGAAGAGAAGAGACAGCTTAGCAAGGAAGATAGGGAAAGTTGAGAAAAAGTATTGAGAGAGGAAAGACTATGGTTATGACATTAGAAGTTGGAGGGAGTGCATTCTATGTCTGCACGAGTATAGCAAAGAGAAAACGTCTGAGACAGGAAAAGAGAAAAGTAGATGGAACAAACCATTATGTGAAGCTTCCTGAGTTCTTTAAATAATTCAAAAACGATCTTCGATTTCTGCGGAAGTTCTTCGCTGTTTTTGAAGTCTATCAGAGTGATAATCGATAGTTCGTGGGCAGAATGCCGACTGGCGTGAAGTGTCTTCAGATCCAAACTGGGCCAGAAACAGATCAGAACAGTCAGCCAAAGAAAGAGCATCTTACATCATACTCATCCCAATCCTCAACTTACTTTCCCTACATAATACACCGTCCCATCTCTCCCACGCATCAACTACACATGGCAATAACAGCACCACCGCCAATGCATACCATTATCACTTGGGAGCATAATGTGTCCATGTAACATCATATTTACCAATATACCTACCTGCCTATAATTTTACTTACACATCTAACCCTTGCAAGCAAGCCACAAGGCCTTGTGGCTACTCTTCTCTACCACATTGGACACACTAGAGCATAACTACAAATATTTCGCTCCTTTTACTTTAAATACTATAATTTAACGGTGTACATACTACACGTACTACTATGAATAGGATACAGAAATAATAAAGAGTTTCAGAAAGTATTGGAAAGAAATGGTGTAAAGTATAAATACTTGTAGTGTCAGGGTTAAGCAAGTGCTAACCGGAAACTATGGACATACATCTAGAAGATTACTTAATACTCTACCTGCAGCAGTACTTACCCAGGAGTTACAGTGAGATAACGTTCCCTTACATACATTTAGTTAGGTACGTGAATCAAGAGAGTGGGGAATAGAAGAATGCATTGCTCGGTGTAGGTACCGGTGTGTATACGTATACATATTGAGTACTGTGTGGCAGAGGCGGGAGATCAGTATATTTTAATGTATCTGTGTGGATACATATTATTGCAGAAGATAGGCGAGTGTGAGATGATGTGGATGGGGCGTGTAGCTTTTTCGAAATAGAGTGAAGGGTCTGGCAATGCTAATGAATAATTGATGCTCACTTTGTCGCGGAGTGCTGGAGTCGAGCATCCGCGGAGAGGTTCCAGTACTTCCAGTAGTTAGAGTTTTCTCCCAGCAGGCCGGGAATGGTTTTCATGACGAGTGTCACTCGTCTCTTGGCATCGTTCGCGTAGTCCAGCGACAGTTGGCCTTCGATGGACTCGGGAATCATGAGATCCACAACGTGTCTGCCTCGACCCACCTCTTTTCGCACCGTCTTCACTTCTCCAGCTGCTCGGATGTCCTGCATTGCACAGGGAACTCATCGTCATCTCATCGCTATGTATTTTATTCCGAGCACACCGAAATGAAAACAATAGTCTCCTCTTCATACCTGAGTCAAGGCAGGATGTTTCAGTGTGAGGGAGCCTTTGTGAAGGGTCATCGCTCCAGAACTCGTTTCGTCCCATGTAACGACACTCTGCAACGTCCTGTCACTCTTGCTCACATTTAAATTCAAAACCGATGTCCATTTTAATGAGCGTCCTTGGTAAATGTAGCCGGAGTATAAGTGCATTACACGCAGGGGATAATGCACTCGCAGAGACGCTCGGTGCTCCTTGGTTCCTTTCTGAGAGGCACAAACAAACTAATTATTTCTCTTGTCTCATTTAGATGGTTCAAGTATTCTTCAGTAATTGTGCATGTGCACAGAGCTACTAAATATATCACCCACTACGTAGATTCTATAGTTCACACAGGAATATAGATTCTGTAGGTATTTAGTATTACAATAGAACAAATGTGTTAAATTGGCTAATTTTGCCATCGCTATATTTACATGAACATGTTAGAGTTATAGGGAATAGGGGTGGATGGTGGCAGACACGTTTAGGATGAAAGTTGATATAATAGAGATTTAGCGAACAGGAATATAGACAGAACTAACATGTTCACGTAACGTTCCTTTAGGTTGTTACATTACACTCATCGTTATAAACGTTTTGTCCAATTCCTTGCATCTGTACACCTAGGTAGTGCGGGATGGCGAAGCATGCAGACTCCTTGGGGGAACCAGATGCTAAGAAATAGGCACACGTAGGAGAAAAGAGGAAAAGTCAACCGCCATGTATTATACATGTAACTACCAAAGACAGACTTGACTGTTTTTCACAAGGAATTCCTCTTTCGCTCCTACTCCGAGTATCACGATAAGTGCAAGTAGCGCCAAGGCACAGCTAAGGAAGCCAAGGAAGGACGCCAAGTCAAAATAGGCTCTTGAGAGAGTTCTCGTACATTTGTCATGTTCATTACGTCTAATTCGTAACCAATCCACGAATCGGCCTTCCAAGTGAAACGTGCATTATGCCGGAATTGATGATCCAAAAAGTCATAATTGGTTATTAACTGAAGCTTCCGTGTCGGATGCGTTCCTGCCCATATTTAAACACAAAACATTAGTATCTTCCTTTATACTCCAGTTACTACTCCTCTATAACTAATAGTAATAATGTTAGTCATCACACCTACAGGAAACAATCACTTACACAATAAGATATATCTAATAGTCCCTATTTTCCCCTTTTTACCCAATACTCAGCATTTAATCCATGTGTGATAATATGACTTTTCAAACAGGTGAATTTAAATCCTTATTACGGATAAGAAATCTAAATTCAATTAAAATGTCTCCAATCCTAAGCTTAATATGTGTATTTATATGTAAAAATAAGTAAGAAAAATTGCAGCTCTACTTATGTGGGCTTTTGGTGCCGGAAAGCACGAAATAGCAATTTTTCCGGAGTGACATGTTTATAAATTAATTTAATATTCAATCTGAAGTGTAAATTTAAAACTAAGATGATTAGTTTGTGACGGTTTTATTTCGACTTATTACTAATGTGGGTAGGGAAGGAAATGAAATAGTTGTGCTGAGGAGCGTGGATAAACATAGTAAGAGGACAGCATAGTAGCTCCATTAAAATAAACTCAACTTTGCAGGAAAGTGGAGTAGAGGTAGTGAAATTCTAGTAATGCACTGAAGTTGGTTTGATGTTAAGGATAGTAAATATAGTAGGTGAAAGACTAAATAGGTGAAGCAAAGCGTCTGAGTTTATTTTGTCGCGTAGTGATTTGAGCGTCTTGCCGATAGTATAATGGAAGCGTACAGAAATGTATAAATGGATTTTAGTAAATACTGACAGTGGTACAGGGGAGCATTAAGCCAAATTGCTATTTGTAGTGAAAGTAATAGGATAGAGGACTAGTGACACGGCAATGTATCAAATGTTCATAAAAGTATTAGATGCATTGGAATTTGATGGTTGTAGCTTTAGACTGGGAGAGACAGAGGAGAGAGATAGGGTGGCAGAGAGTTTAGAGACATGTACTTTTAAGAAACGGGTAGTTGGGTTTTTGCATTAGTTTTACTTTGCGTAAATGTGGGTCATACATCCGTTTCGACTATGGAAGAAATAATATGCAACATCACCAAGGAGTACAGATAGATGCTCTCGATTTCCCCTTTCAAATATCTATTATGCGGCACACTACAAGTGTACAGGCACTTACTGCCCGACAGAATATCATTTGGAACAAAATATTATTGCATAATACTTTTAGATAGAAATAGCAATTCTAATACGCTTTTCCAAATGATACGTCTTCCCACAAACCAAGTAACTTTCCAGTGCATTTCCTTAGAAGACTTGAAATTTCTGAAGATCTATTGTAAATACATTCTCCTATATCCGCACAGTTAACAGGCAACAAAGGAAATTATACTTGGTGCATAGTGTACCACATTACACAATAGAATTTTGATCTTGAGAGATTGCGGGAAATATGTAGCACATTATTTCTATGCTGAGTACTGGAGACGTGAAATGTCGGGAGAAAATATATTCGCTGCTTTGTTTGTTAACAGTGTCACTACGTGAGTGAGTGTGGTGTAACGAATCGAAGGACCAATACGGAGCACCGACAAACATCCGCGTCTCCATTCCTATCTGACTCTTAAATCATCCTTCGTCTCTCATTCATCACCATTTTCATCGTTAGACGTACCAGTTAATGCGATTTCACGGCCCGTGAAATTTGTCTGAATCTTCAGCTCACCTCCCAATTTATGCAAATCAGGCCGCACCAAATCGTACACTTCCATCCACCGCACTGTCTACACACAGACACACATATGATACTTATATCTTTTCACACGCTTATCACTCACTTACCCACTTCTGTTAACACTATTTGCCCCATTTACTTCCCCTCCCTCTCCTCCCTAATTTATGCCTGTCAATGCCAATCCAGATTTATACTACAGCCTTCGTTAACGCAGCTTAATTTAAATCCATCACAATTTATCCCATCTAAACAAATCGCACCTTCTACACTAAATACCTTCCTTTATATTTCCTTAACGTGTAATTCAGGTTCTAATTAAGTTTTCTCCTAACTGGGAAATAATTCAGGACTGTTCCTTCTTTTTAATTTGTGAAATTTACGTTCTGATAATAAAAGCAGAATTTTTAATCGGAATTCTGGGAAACTATGGATTATTTTTGGAAATAAATTAGATTCTGATAAATGTAATAGTGAAAATTGGTTGATAAATTGGTGAAGGGGGAATTTTAGGGTGAGTGCAGTGCGTTTGTGAAAGATTAGATGTACAGGGAGTTGTTATGTAGTTTGTGTATTGTAAATTGAGAAAAGAGATAAAATAGTGGTTAACTGACTGTAGTAGGGAGGTTAAGTCCATCGTAACCACCACTGTACTCATAAAGGTACAAATTGCTAAGACCAAATGGCCAGAAATGGTTGTCCAACTCCAATTTAGTTTGTTCCTTCTCCTTGCCCGCTGAGGATATTGACTTGAAACTGTAGTCAGAATTTAGTAGCTGCACTCCGTTGAACTCGACTCGGAATTTCGAGTCTGTATTCATTGCTTCATGCTACGTAAACATCAAATAAAACAGTCTACCAACATCAACCATTTCAAATAATGTCATTACTGCAGTACAAATAGCAAACCAGTAAATAAAGCTCTTCAAATAACATTTTACTCGACATTTGTTATTCCCATATAAACATTACAACGTATCGTCAAATAGCATTAAACACTACGACAAATGTATCCCAGAGTCATTTCTTTTAAAATTTAATGTTCCCAGCCTTTTAGAAAATTCATCTTATAGATAGATACCTATTACACTTAACATGTAATCGGCAATAATTATAATTTAGTAACTATGTTAGTGCCAGAACATTGTCAAAATATGCACCTTACATGCTTATCAATTAAAATCGTGGCAAATGCCGACGGGATTTTATTTACGCTGTCAATTATTGTGAGCGATAAATAAAGGAAAGGGTCTTCTCGGAAATTCTGTCTTCTAATTAAAGGACACGGTATTTTCAACAATTAAGATAAAATCGCTTGTAAAGGAAAATGTTTTCGAAATAAAATAAACAATCATATCAAAGTAAGTTGGTCAATTTTTTGCAGTTAGTGCCGATATATGTACATTATTTGTCGCATTAACTGCCAGAACAATAAAATTGTTGTACTACTACTATGAACTAATGTTTTACCATTTGTATTGTAACATACTATTGCGACTAAATCCAAACTGACAGAACATTAAAAATTTTATTGTTTTCCCAGAGGCATCGAAGATCAATTTATTATAATCGGAGAAGCATAATTGTAAATCGAAGACACTTTCTTTTAAAAACGAAAATTACATTTTCTCCAGGAAACATTTTTTAAATCGAAGACGCTTTCCTTTAATTATATATAGGTATACATATTAAAATTAAGCCTATTATTTATGACACTTGTTAGTATTATTACCACGTTATTCATTACTATTCAACATTGCTAATAGTACTCATTAATACTAGTGGCATCCAAAAATTACTTTTGTAGGGCTTCTATTAAAACACAAGAGTTTTAAATCGATTTTCTATGGAAAATGACCACAGGAGCGTGTGTAAATCCCTGAAGTATAAGAATACACACAACCTGGCCAAATATATACATAAACTCTAGAAAAGTAACAGTACCACAACCACAACACATTGAACCAAGTAGTTCCAGGCATTTATCGTAAATTTTTCTAAGTTGCGTGCCTAATCCATATTAGGAAATAAATTACGACATAACTTGTTATACATGTCCAGCCAAAACAATATATATGAAAATAAACGAGGACAGCGTATATCAAGGTAAAGGCTAATAAACTTTTCGGGGCCAAAAAATCCATGACATCTACACGAGCATATTTTTAACTTAGATCACTCTAATATGTAATGAATCGTGTATAAACAAAGAGCAAGCAAAGACGAAAACAACTCACAGAAAACACACTTGAGAGAAATATGGAATTTTGGGAATAGAAATTCTTACCGAATAGAATCCATGAACACCTGCAGAGCTCGCCGTGGGGAAAGGCATTTCCACACCAACTGTCGCATTAATTTTCATTAAATCGCTAGTTTTTTCGTAATCCAGGTTATAATTTAAAGCTGCTCTTTGTTCTCCCCAATGACCACCATATAAACCGGAATACTCATTCCTAAAAAGGCACATATTTTAAAAGTGTGCCTATAATACCCATATTACAAATTCTTCAATACCCACAAAATTTAAGTTTTGAAATACAAATAAAATACATACAAATAGAATAAAACAATTTAATAGTCAATTAATACCAAATAATGCATGAAACGGCAACGAAAGCTAAAATAGATCTTTCGGCCTGAAAAGTAAGCTTTTTCATTGAAACCAGTTATTTAGAATTCAGTAACATTGCTCAACTCACTTCCTCATTTTACTCATAAGTCGAAAACCGGATTCGGGCAAGGCTTCAATGAAAGACGAACTGACATTCAATGTGGAATCAATGTCGAAAGGTGTTTTGGCATTGACGTTTACATCAATAACCATAGGATTCAATTGCTGTCCTACGTGAACTCTGAAACAATTATGAACACATCAGGAAGAATGAATCATTGCATTGCAATGGTTGATGAGAACACAAGACAAGTAAATAGAAGCAGAAGCAATTTGAAATAGGAAAGGAAACTGGAATTAGGAAAGAAATAGACAATATACCTATATACCAAATTATGTAATGTAAAATAAATACTCAGTACGTAAATGTTATCACAGTAAAATAGAAGGCACAATCAGGATATTTAAAAACTTAAGCATTTAAAATAGAAATACTAACTGTGCATACATGCGTTGAATCTACGTCCATGAAATAAGAATCTGAATGCGCCCATGTATTCATAGGCGTTTAATCCTAATGTCTTACAGGGGTGTAAAACAGGGGTAATGGAAGTAGACAAGCAATCTCTAGCAGTTATGTAAAGTCGGATGGAGATGAGAAGACAAAAGGTACTGGAAATACTGCTGGTTAGTTGGGTATAAGTGAATGAGTAATATATATTGAGATTGGGACAGGAGGAAGCGTTGGTTAAATTAAACAGTACATTACATAGATGCTAAGTAATGGCATTAAAGAATGGCTGTTGTAATGACACGATAATTACCGAGCCGTATGTCGACCGGAAATTTTATTAAATGCTCCATCAATAGAGAAGAGAGGAAGATGTGCGAGCTGTCGGTTGGAAGTCTGAGTGTTGAGCACTTGCAGATGCAACTCGCCAGAATCAACGTCCTTCGTCAAAGAGCAATTAAACCTTGACTGGAGAGGAGAGAATTCGCCTTTTCCCCATTCAACCTGCGCTTCACCTTCTAATGAGCCTTCTCCTCTTGTGAGCTGTTTGCATCGACACATATTAATTAATCCGCTAATTCATCACAGTCTCTCCCTACTTAATACCCCTTCCTAACTATTTTTCTCAGCATTATTAATATCTTTACTATCAAATCAACACACACGCACATGTGTCCTTACTCCATCCCCACACTGCCTTAGTCCAACTACTCTGTCAAATAAATAATGAGCAACTCAAACCTTTTATACGCCTCCACACTTAAAACTCCATACTAAACTTAAACATAGTGACATTATACTGATCCATGTAATTTCCGTGATTGCCATAGTCAAGTAATATCTCATGTATTCGCTTTACCTTGTTTACTAGCTAATATGCATGCATTTGGTGCACTAAAGCAAATTCTGAAAAAAATCTAGCCGATTTAGCTGTAATACTCTTGAAAATAAAAGCACCTTGAGTGTAGATTGATAGTTTTGACCCAAGGGACAGCAATTGTACATTAACTTTGCATCAATTTTATTTAAGTCTTCGTCGAATTTCGATCTCAGTTCGGCAGCATATGATGTTGTAGGTAATTTCAAAGACACCTTAGAAGAAAGTGATTCGTCTTCTACTTCTATGAAAACTCCCCCTCCAAATCTAGTTCATAGCCCCCAAAACAATAATTGCATTCTATAATTAATATCCAAAGTTAATACAATTATTTATCCTTGTGGGATATTTCATTACCGACTTGGAGGTTGCTTAGTTTCCCACAGGAGCTTTGAATCTATCAAGGTAAGAGTCTCAAAAGTAGGAATTTTATTTTTCGCTTTGAATTTGAAGGAGTTGTCAACAGAAGAAGAGTTTTCTTTATAAAGTGTGTACTTGATATCGGAGAAGACATCAAAGTTGTTCCATGCAGAGAGATGCCACGAGGTTGCAATGTCTGCATTCCCGCTTGTAGCATTGCAACTGACTGTCAACTTTTTCACTTCCAGATATGACGAGTCCATTCTAAAATAAATCACCTTTGTCATGATAATCATTCATTTCATCTCTTGAACTTATTCAAACATCTTTCACGATCATTACAATCTCTTGCATTTATATGGCTATATTTGTAGGCGGCATTGGTTATCGATCCTATAATTGTTAGTTTTTAAAATATTACCAAAACATCTTAATATTTGTATGTAACAATACGCACAGCTTACAAATATCAGTTTAAATGGAGCAATGACAGTTGAAAATAGTTTCAAGTGCATTAATTTTCCAATTTCCTATTTTACACAGTTGCAGCAATACGAGTACTAGGAATAAGACGGTATGGAAGACGATAGAGAATATAGAAACTGGAATTGGTTGATTTTGTGTGAGTATTGGTGGAGGACAGTGTGTATTGGAGTGTTGTAGTAGGACAAATAGAAAAGGTAGTAATGTCCAGAGTGGAGAGAGAGAGAAAGGAGAGTAAGGGATCGTGAGACGAAAGAGTGATGGACTGCAATGTGATTTTGTGAGTAGCAGTGGGGAGTGGTAATAGCGTGGAGGGAGTGAGTGGCTTGTAGGACGGTGGAGTAGAATAATGTAAAGCGAGTGGAGTTCTCATTGAAATGTAAATTCGATTCTGGTTGGTTGTGACTGAAAAGGAGAGGGGAAGGTGGACTAAATAAATTCCAAGAAGACTTTTGAAATGTCACTACATGAGTGCAATGAATCAGAGGAGGACATGGTTTCTGGATCGGCTTACCAGAAAAGCAATCGAAGTGAAGAGGAGCGAGTGAACTGCAGATTGACCTCGTGTGTCCAGTCGAGTGCAGTCCACTCCACTCGAACATTAACAACTGCACTCTCCCTATCCCGTGCCACCCTTTGGGAGAAGGCTGCACTTATCTACTGTACATAATCCACTCCAGATAATAATAACAGAATGTAGTCGTCACAGTGCAGGCGATACACACATATCGAAGCGGGACATCTGAAGCCTAAGCAGAGCCGACGGCCGTGAGAGAGCTCCTGGACAATGTGCAATTGTGTATAGCTGACTTATAGAGCGATGAAACGGGACTAGACATAATTCAATAGAGAACAAAAGGAGTTTCCGATTCTTTGTTGAACGCTGAGACTGAAAAGGGCGTCACGGTCTGAAATCTGCGAAACGTTCACGCGATGCGATGATTCGACGACAGCCGAGAGGCAAATGCTCTCAGCAATGCACCTAACAAGTCAATACACCGTAAGTGTACACATACATGTCTAACCTACGTAGGTTAGGGTCACTAATGCAACATTCGATTTCCGTCCTACTAACTCAACTCTCATCCACTTCTAATGTCATTCTCCAGTTTTACCATTCTCGTGTGAAACCAACTGAAAGTTTTCCGATAGAACATCTATTATGCCCACGTACCTAGCTCCCTTCTACAAAATCATATCAAAACAACCGAGACTTCTACTTATACCATGTAATATCTTCCAACTTTCACTACAATGGTCGTAACCAACATATCCCGACTGAGGGCACCGTTTCAACATTTCTTACTTTCACCAGAGATATGAATTACACTTCTGCTTCTCTGGAGGAAATGATTTGCGCACTTTTTCTCTGGTTACGCCTCTGGATATTCTACATAGAAACCTATAGATATATTTTTGGATTAGGTAAATCCTCCCCGGGTATATCGTTTGAGTATAAATGTACGATTTTTGAGGTGCATTCTAAGGATTCAATCATTTAGCAGAGGAGAGAGGGTAACTGAGAGTCAATTGATGTCATACAAGTGCACTTGTAGAGTAAGTATGTGTGTCCTCCAAAGTAGTCACTAAAACATCTTAAGTCATATTGGATTTGAGAAAAGCGTCTCCATAACTTTCTTTTTCCTTTCCCTTTCCCAGAAAAGACTTTCTCCAAACGAGAGCACAGTCAAGTCAAGTGGGTGGGCTGTCCGTTTAGTCCAGCAGTCCTCTCTGCAGTCGGCTCCGCTTTAAGCATCCATTACTCTGCGCCTTTCATCAACCAAAATACTCTGAAAGATGCCATCGATGAAAAGCTAATGTACACACACACAGGGACAAAGATATCTTCGCAGAACCACGCAATACTCTTCAGCTACTTCTCCAGTCAAAACTTTTTAACTCTTTCATTTCCCTTATTTTGCTATCCTTAATTCAAAATAAAGTATTTTATTGATGAAGCAAATGGAGTAAGACCTTTCGACCCTGTGTCTTCCATTTTGAGGTGTATACTATTTATTTTTTATAGTTACCCAGAAAATTCAGGAACTCATTTGCTCTATTTATTTCATAAAAAATAATTAAATTGAATAGCAAAATTTCTTACTGAAGAGATCCTTGGGCCTGAATAGACGCCAATGGTTTGTATGGCGTTTCAGCTTTCAACTCAATGTCAAACTGGTCATCTTTTTGAGAAGAAGGGTGAAGAACCCAAAGTTTCCATTTCTCGTAGTTCTTGTAAGGTGTATCAACCTGTTGGAATCATCATATTTGTATTATGAATGAAAATGTTTATGTGCGGGACAAAAAGTTCGACGGGTAGATCTAAAAATACATTTGCTCTTACTTTTCCGGCTAACAATAATCTAATCAGATTAAAAGTGCCTATAGCTGCCAAAATGTGATTTTGTCAATAGTGACAGCACGAATGAATTTATAAACAGTCGTACAGCAGTTGGAAATGCTATAGACACACGGTTATTGGATCGCTGTTCTAGGAGTCAGCAGAGAAGTCTTTAAACAAATAATACTAGCGTGTAGCTGAATGAAAAGCTTAACTCCATTTTCTTCCGAACTTAATTGACTCTTTGATCACTCATTTGTACCTAACATTCTAAATAAAAGTAAAGCAGATTGCTACTAATGAGTTTTTTGATTACTTTTGACTACATTTACTTAATTAGTTACCCTACCATACTTTTATAAATTATCAAGGGAAGCATGTGAAGTGGCAATGATTTTGCTCCTACTGAGATTAGTATTTCAGTTACTACTCACACGAAGAATATTTCATGAATAAATTTAATATTAATGGAAACATAAATCCAATTATTTCGGACAACAAAAAACAGTTCAAAATGAGAAATGTTACATTACGCACAAAATATTATAGTTTACACCAGAAAAAGATTTCCAGGTCATTTCGCACTTACTTTTAAATCAAGTTCTTGGAATTTTTGCTGAGGAATCTTGAGAATGAGAATGGCTGTCAACTTTTGATTTCTGGCAAAATCAATTCCGCCTGTAGCATTCACAACATCTCCGGTTTTTTTCACGTTAATTTTCACATCTCCGTTTCTAAACAGCGGTGGACCAAATGCAGCTTCAAATTTTCCTGTTATCTAAATAAAAATACTCTGATATTTAGAAATCAAACCAAGGTATGCATGCTAAAACAAAAAGCAATCTATCAAAACTTTATAAATCAAAACAAGTGATTTAGTATTTGTGTACGAATATTGTAACGGGGATTTAAGTAAACCAAAGCACGTTTCATTTAACATGCAAATGTGATTATGAGTACATATGACCCAGATTTACGTTCTGGAGAGATCAAAATCTGAAGGAAACGTCTATCCGCTTGTTGTAAATGGAAAATAGTAAAATAGAGGATTGTACCTATAGAGCGTGTGAATGAAATGCGTAACATGCATTCAATACATTTATTGTGGGTCACATTGCTTTTTGGCATCAGCATGACTTTCGCCAATATTCTTCGCGCAGCAATTTTGCTGTTTCAGCTACATATACAAATACACTACAAATACGGACAAATTCTACCCACGGTGTATTAGCCAAATTGTAATTGCAATTTAATTCACGCATTGCGTGCACCTTTTATGACTTGTCTCAGCTCAACGCTTAACTACTCCATGTAACATTAGTGCGCATAAATTAAATGATTTTCCCCACAGAAACTCAATATAATAATCATATGACACTCAACATGTCAAACATTTATGTAAACATTTTATGACAAACATAACTTGCAGAAATTATTTGAGGAACATTGTGACCCAAGCTAAAATTTACAATTTCTTTCAGTGAAATGACACTACAACTCCTATTAACCTTGAATGTACTCTCCCATGAATTTTACCAATTTACTCGAATAGGAAGCAAAACCCCTGACTTTGAGTATTCTACTATTAACAATTCTGACGATTAGCTTAAACCAATTTAAATTCCGACATGGCAGAAATATAAAATATTATTTTCAATATTTTAGAGAAATATTAGGAAAAAGTAGGAGATACATACTTGAGTAGGCCAATCTCCAACCATGATAGAATCCAATTCCAAGCCAAGCTCTCCTTTGTCACTGTTCATTGTAATGACAGTATTGTAAACGTCTGGTGTTTCATCGCTGGGACTAATTTCTGCTCTCAGTTCTATTTCCCTGCGAATTAAATAGGTTTCACTTATTTAAGGGTTAATACTACAATGAATTCATATCCATTGTGTGTATGGTAACAGAGAACGTCATTAAATATAATTCGGGGTTCTAATTTAGAGAGAGTAAAATCGTGTCTCATTTGTAGAGCTAATTACAGTAAAATTTCCTGAAAGGAGGACATATCATTTGGGAATGCTTTATTGGGTTAGTTTAACTGCCTGTTGAAGGCTTACATGGCGCTGGATGACAGAAAATGTTAAGTGAATCGAAATTGTTTTATTTTAACTCAACAATTAATGTCATGCAATAAATAGCTTAATTTATAGTTATGCCATTATAGGCACTTAAATTATAAACAGAGTCTTTAGGTAGACTAATACAATAAAGTAATAAAAATGTTGGCTCACTCACTGTATCCCTTGGATCGGCGTTTCTAGAGTCATGGAGAAGCGTCTGGGTGAAAGGGCAACAACAGTCGCGTATTTCTCATATGTCAAGGAGTTGAGTTCCAAGTCATACGAGTACGCAGAGTCTGCTTCATTATGAGCATACGTAAGTTTCACAGATTGCTCTTCCCAATTCTCTAATGGGGTTTTTAATTCCACACTTGCTTCCAGTAAACTCGGCAGCTTCACCATCCACGTCACCGTTCCCGATATCTTAATTACAATAGGAATGTGTCAACTTTCCTGGGCATCAAGGTATTATAATTATGACTGCACGATTAGAATCTACAATTAGAGTCCTTCCATCACTCAACATTTCGTCTCAGGCATAAACACTGAGATACGCACATAGTCACAAAAATGCAGATATCTTCCAAAACTTTTGAAGGACAAAAGTTAGTTTTCTGACAAGGAACATGCAAACAGTCCAGCGATCGTTATACTTCTCTTTCTCCACGCCAAAATATGCAAATAAAACTGGAGCAAACCGTTTACCCCGTATGTACTTATTAGTATATTCCATGCACATACCGTCTGAGTCTTCGGGTATAATGTGAGAGCCTCAATGGTAAAAGTCCTTTCTAAGTCAGATAAGTCAAGAGCTCCGTTGAGTTTCAGAGAGACACGTTCCTCCAGTCTCGGCAAATCCACAGAAACACTCAAACTTTTCTTCAGCTTCTCACTCTAAACACATTTTTCAGGTTACAACAAAAGGATTCAAACAGTCTTTCCAGCCATTAAAATTTATTAAAACCATACCGCTTATAAACTACACAACTTGAACCCCACATGATAGAAATACAAACCTTAAATCAGACATAAATCGCTTTTACATAAAAATATTCATAAACATACATTTTGCATTCATATATGTAGAAATTAATTCCAATTTTTTAAACGATTTTTAACACCGTTAATAAATTCCTTATGGAATATCTCCGAAAATTGATGGAGGTTGTAGACATAAGAGTTACCTAGTGCTAATACCCAATGAATTGCTATATGTAGTAGAAAAACAAGTGATAGACGGCCTGTAAAGATTTTGAATAGGAATATGTGGAGCACTGCGTTTATATTAGTATGTATGGAGAATATGATGAAAGAATGTAATAATGTAATGCATTGGAAAGTTATTTATCGAAGTCATTTACCAAACAACAGGAAAAGCGACAGAGAGAGAGAGAGAGACAACATATTATTTAGTTTGTGGCACAAGAACATAACAGAAGGAAAGTTTGTTTTCATTCTGTTGTCCTGTATATTGCAGGCAGGGGTTTATAGGAGTGGTTTATTATATGTGGAGAGGAGCGGTGTGGATGAAGGTAGCTAACGAAATGTTCTCTGTTCGCTAATGTATTTATGTGTGCTAGTCTAACATCTACATCTTTGTCTGTGCATTTCAATTTCCTGGAGTTGTCGTGTTCTGTTCTGGCTGGTGCCCCTTCGACCTGATTCTGCGACAGAATGTCTCGGCAGACTTGTTTCTGTGTGGTCTGCATGTATTTATTGTGGGTGTGATCTACAAGTACTTGACGAAGAGGAAGGAGCCTACGTGGAGCGAAGAGACAAGGATGAGAAAGCGGAGAAAGCGGAGTTGTGTAATACAGGGAATCAATAAATGCAAATTGGATGGAGAAAAGGACAGTGAAAACTTACTTCTAAGCTCGTGCTCAGCTCCGCATCATCGCCACTATAAACAAGAACAAAACTTCGGATTGGAAACTGATCTCCAGCTCCGTCTTCATCTTGCTCATCTTGTTCCGCATCCTCCGCACCTTCTGCTTCCTCGTCCGCAGACAATGACGCCGACTCGAATTCCAATTTCACTATTTTCGCCCAAGACAACGGAGAGTAAAAATGAAACAGTTGACTTGTCGGAACATCCAGTTTGATTTCGGGACCGTTTTCCTCTTCCTCCGATCCCTCAGCCTGGTCATCGTAGCGATCTGCCGCGGCTGCCTTCGCTTCCTCTGTCAGAATGTCGACCAGGACCTTCTGGGGTCCGCACCGGATGATAACACCTCCCTGAACAGTTACAACCGGTTATTTAAATCATTCGAAATCCTATTTAACTAATTATACTTCAGGAGGTGTACAGTGTATACGGAATGGTAGAAAACATATTATGCGAGGTGCTCCGCCTTATGTTCTCCTATTGTACTTGTATAGGTATACTGGGAAAGACATAATCCTTAACGTGTAGGTATATAAAATTGTCAGTCAGTAGTCAATTTGGAAATTTAGCTGTAAGGTTTATAGGGACTGGGTATAGGAAAAGAGTCAGAACTAGGGTGACACAAACATTAACTAACTGACAATGAGATCAGAGAGAAGGACAGACAGATTCAAGTCGCTCGCATCTTGTCTCCGTTGGAAAACAAATCACACTGCACCAGAACTGTCTTAGTAGTGAACTAATTTCGTAGTATGAATGTCATTGACATGATTGTAGGAGAAATACTAGCACAACGTGGAGATAGAGTGTATATTTAGAGAGACATAACATGACATGACATGAGAACTGACAGACCTCTTGCCATTTTGATCCAGATCGCCATTTTGAGTGCAATCCAACATTGTACACCTCATGCTCCGGCATGATAGCTGGCGTCAGGTTGATTTCCAGCTCAAATAATCCCGGATACGGAGTCGTAATCGTTATTTTCTCATTGAAACGGAACAAATCCTACAGAGCGAGAAAATCCACAGAAAAGCTACACAATTACAACGTAACCATCTTCGACTTAGCCATCCTCCTTTGTATATTCACGGAGGAGTGGCTATGCACTTATACTCTTCCTTAGAGATACTGGCACATACTTACACGTACAGACAACAGTCATACAACAATAACATCTATCAAAATCCTCTTATACAAGTTGTACAGTGCACAATACCAATATGTGCAGTGCATACCTACAGTATATCTGAGGAGAGAAGGCGAACAGAAATGGATGGAAAGTAGAGTAAGCTGAATTCTTGTGAAAAGCCCAAAGTTGAAACAGAGTGAGAGAAATCTGTGGAAAACGTGGCCCTTAATGGTTTAAGTCTCTCAGAGAAGCTTAGGTAGGCTTAGGCAAGAGCTGAGTCTTGGATTATTACACAGGGCAGGACAGATAGCATAAGAAAGGAAATGATAGCCAGGAACTACGGAACAAAGCAGAAATTCGCATTTCGACACAAGAGGAGAACATTGTAAGCAGGGGGAATAATACACTATCTAAAAGGACCGGACTCTAAGACAAAACACAATTCACAAAGAAAATGTGTGATCCACACAGCTGACTAAGAGTTGAAGCAGCCACTTTAGACAACTCACACAATTCACATGTTAGACAAAAGTAAACAAAGCAAACAAAAACTGATGCTTTGGCACTTAATAGGGGATGAGACACTCAATGGGACGGCAGGCACACTATTTATAGCACCAAGTCCTCAGCTACACAACACACAGGCAAGGATGTCCACCCAGGGTTTTTGAGTTTTCGAGAAAAAACCCCACCCACTGTTTTATCAAAAACCCATGGGTTTTTTCTAGGCGGGAATGTGAAATACACCGTAATTTTCATAACAAATTACAGTTTATCCTGCAAAATATGAACATATTTGACAAGAATTGTTAAAAACTATCATTCTTCTCATATTCCGACTCAAAATAGAAATTTTACGCATTATACATAGAATATTGCATTATTTTTGTAGACCAACAACCCACAAACCCACAAAAATGCATGGGTCCGCCTTTGCTCAAAAACCCATGGATTTTTGCATCCTTGCACACAGGCACACGAGAATCATTCATAATAATGCAATGTTGACATGACATCCTGCCTTCGTCCAGTGGAAACATCCAATCAAAAGCAGAGGTCACACTTTTCCACATTCGTCACACAATTCTATATTTTACGCATTTTCAAGCACACTCATACCAAAAGATCCAATTCGACTCCGACATTGATAGGACCTTCACGTAGCAGAAGAGACATTGTCACATTGAATTTCGCATCTCGCTGTACCAAACTGAATGTTGTTCGGATCTTCGGGTACACAATACTGTCAATCTCAAGCTGTACGTTTCGGATAATCGAAAATCCGTCATCATCCTCCACTTCCGATAATCCACCTGTCAATTCGTAACCCACCTACAAAATTCAAGTCTTTTAGTACACAAATAAATTATTGCATACCTGCAATAACAGAACTCCCACATCGACACTCAGAAATCATTTTTAAATCCATTTTTGCCCTTTTCTTATTTTACAACGCTATTAAAGAAGCTATACCTCAACTTCCTCCGTTCCACTACGCTCTGAAATTCTTTTTTCAATAATTTAAGTTATTAATCTTATTAATCAGGTTGAACATTTTCTTGTGTTTATTGACAATAATCAGTGTGGATTACGGATAGATAATTAAACTAGTAGATAAGGTTAAATTAAGTATTCCAAGTATGCATGTACTATTTGTAGTTTCTTTGATAAGAATGGCGACGACTGAAGATAATTCAGAAATACCGTATGCACAAATGCTGATTTCAGCGACGCTCAGAAATTGTATTATTTTCTAAATTAATAATTTACTCTTACTAATATAGATAGTCTTCGTTGCTGATCCTCAAATTAGTACCGATTATAATTTAATAAATATTAGATTGACTTTTCTCTACAAATGCAATTACTGACGAAAAATAGAAATGCCACTTTTAATAGTTATAATAGGATGAGAATAATTATAATTCTATATTATTTTGCGAGTTTGCCTATTTAAAGTTGGGCTATTTGCTATGCATAAGTAAAAGTAGGGTTAAATGGTTGATTAAAGTGTATGTGTAGGGAGTGGGTTGTGTTGTTGAGTATTTTAGGGTGCAATGCAGTGGCAGACAAAACAAATGTTTAAGTAGGGATTGGACGATAGATCAGGGAAGTAAAAGAAAACAAATACATAGATTATACGTAGTAAATTCGGAGGGAATGTTAACAGAGAAAGGGAGAGTCATGCATGAAGTGTAATTAAAGTTGTGCCCAAGTTGATATAGGGAGGTTGAAAGAGAAGAGCCTAGCATAACGATTAGAACTACGGCCAGTTTCACGGCTAATTTGGCCACAAAGAGCACTTTCTCGTCCGTCCCGCACTTTGCTATATAAACTAACTCTTAAAAGGATCGTTAAGTCATTAAGTGAGCACAATGGCACAAACACGTTAATATATTTTATTATTCTATATTTCTGAATAGCCTCTTACTCTGCACTCGACTGGTGTATTCGCATCCCAGTGTGCTCAGCCATAAGACTTTCCCTTTAGTACGTAATCAGAGCGACAACAAAACTCTTGCACGCATTCCTCCGCGGTGACTTTCATTTAAGTTTGCTAACCTCTAGCCAAACTGCACCAGAAACAAAACAAGGTAGAAACTACAAGGTAGAAACCAACTACTTTTATTTCCTTTTGTTTTCGCAACATTTTCTATAAAAGTCTTATGCTTCCAACCTATCGTAACCTCAAATAGTGCACCATTAAATACTGTGTCATGAAACAGCATTCCCTCTATACCAAGCACCCAATGCAATTATGGTTCTACACTCTATACCCTATTTTAGTACGCAGTTAATTATTAAATACGGCCATGCAATGCAGTTCCTTTTGCATGCACACCAATGTACAAACACAACACACAACTGACATTACAAGTACAACTAACTGTCCTCAGTTTATCTCTATCCCGCTATGCACAGAGAAAACACGGTTGAGACTTATAGTATCACGAATTCCGCGTATACATAAGAATTGTAAGTCGTTCTACTGAAGTTACTCATTTAAGCTACAATGTAAGTAGACACTGTGTTAGATTAACTATTATTTGCTTAGCATTAGCCATTATTTTTTCGTTTTATAGCATAATCAAGTGTGATAATAGGAGAGAAGGGAAAGGGATAGTTTGAGGCGAGGCATTTGACTTTTTCCTTTCACTCACACATTTACTTTTACTTTCTCCTATTAACTATAGAGCTCAGTTAACTGAGTTAACGACGAAATAACAATAAATTCACTCCTAAACATCCCTAATGAAATGACTATTGCATTTCCCTTTGCACTCACCGAAAGGATGTCTTCGGAGACAATTAAAAGTCCCACGCCGTTTTTTAACGCCTGTACATATCATTATCCCCGCTTTTCACGATCCTTCATAAAATTTTAAATCTTGTCCTATGACTTTCCCAACATGTTCTCACCATCACAACGCTTCACACTTGTGCAAAGTGTAAAAGTGAAACCAAGGAAAATGCAATGGTATCTACTTCTATTAGTTAATCGTAAACGAAGGTCGTTTAACTAAATTACATAATGCCAAATGTGTTCCACCTGATTTATATCAAAATTTATGGAGAAATAAAATGTGTACAACCCACAGAAAATCAAGATTACAATCCATCCAGAACTTACAGCTCCCGTAAAACTGTAATATATGTTAATGGCTTATCTGCTCTGCTGTAGTCTACCACTGGTTTAATAGATGTAATAAGTAATCCATATTTTACACATAGGTAGGTAGGTACTTAATTTTATCGTAAACTACGGTACTTACTATGTTTATTCAGCTACTACTATGTGCACAATAAAATAACCCATAAATATTATCACGTTTTATCAAAAAACATAAATCCTTTTGTTCAAACGTAACAAGTTGCATTTTCTACTTATGCTCAGAGGTGCTACAATCATTTTTCCTTTAGGAGAGAAAATAAATTTTAATTAAGTTGTATGACAATAGTAATTCTTCGATTGAATAGCCAAACTGAAAAGTTCACTTAGTTTTAATTATGAAAATCAAGTGTATGGCTTTATAAATTGTTTCTGTATCCAAATAATTCCTGAGAGAACTAATCTACTAATTTGTGTAGTGATATTTGCTGTAGTGGAGAAGCAAAAAGAGATTATATAATCCACTGAGAGTAAAAGTTGAAGTCATCATGATAATAGTAAATTAAAGGGAAGTATTGCAGACGTAAATTGCTCTAAGCATTACCATGAGACTATTTATTCACTTTATTAGCAATAAAGCATGAGGCTTGGTATATGATTAGAAGGATAATTATTTCCTTATCGTATAATCTTTATCATTAAGTTAGTTTAACTGCACTGAGTAGAATTTGGGAAAGTAGGTAGCTCCGCCACTAAAACAACCGGAGAATAGCCGTGAGACTGGCTACCCGTATATCTACATAATGCACACTCCACTGCTTCATTTATCTGTATAAGGTAAACACGAAGTATGAATTATACCCTTCCACGATATTAACACAAAGGTTATGGAAAACTTTCGAGGACTACTTTAAAGAAGCTTAATGTGATATATCAGCCTATGAACATTAGGCATTAAGTTTCCCTCGGTAGGAATTATATGATTTCTGTAATGTGAGTGCCCGAACACAAGAAACGTAGTTGACCTGTTTATCGTTGATCCAACCCACGATTTGACTATGGTAAGCAACTTCGTCATCAAATGAGTTTTTGAGCACGAGTCCAAATTTTTGGTATTTTTCAAACGGAGTACTCCCATCAAGTCGAACGTCAAAGCTCTCCCAAGACTCAAAAACATATTCGCTCTTTGCATTAATTGCATCTTCATTCAGCTCCGCTTTAAACTCAGCCTTGAGGAAACATTGCAAAAAATTATCAATTATACATATACCAAACCAAACATATTTCCTAGGAAATTTAAACTAGCTGACGATTACAAATGCAATTTACGGTACCCGCTTCTCGACAACAAAGAAATTAGCGGACTAAATTGAAATGACTTTGCAAATAATGTACAGAAAACAATAAAATTAGTGGCAAGAGTAAAGCAGGAATTGCCTAATACAGACTTGAAAGGTGAAATCTTTGATGTCGGCGGTGGGTGATGTTTTTGCCATAAATCAATGGATTGCATGCGAGGGCGACGCGGAATTCGATTGCATACTAAACTAAGAAGAGGAGATATTTGAGAGTCCGTGGACTAATTTCTCATTGTCAGATGTGATATTGATATAGTATTTAGTTAGCGGAGTGAAGCCGGGATATCTGACGCGTAACTACGTTAGACGGACTAAGTAGCCTAATATTAGAGAAGACAAGGGAGGAATCTTACCTGAGTACTATCGATTTTGGCCAAGGCGTTAATATTCCTCAGAGGCATCCACGGACTTGTAAAGGTAGAATAGACCTGGAACTCTTCCCAGCCGTTCCACTCAAAGCCCGCTTCTAAACCTATCACTACTTGAGGCCATCCTAATTGACATGCTAATCGAGAGCTGTCCCCCGTAGCATAGCTGAAACTTCCAAATATTTTGTCATACTTTGCATTTGACGTCGTTATGTCGAACCCCAGAGCACCGTCTTCTTCAAACCGAGGCGTTCCTGCACAAAAGCCACTCTGTACTAGCACTACGCATTCATCTTAATCCCTCCTCGCTCCGACCGCTCCTTAATAATAACTTATGCTCCCTATATGTCCATCCAAATACATCTACTGCCTTTATCTCCGTGTCAGGACACACAAGTTGTGTGACACAACTTATAAGCATATAATATACAGACCTACAATCAAGATAATAGTATCTCTGTTTACCTTTATATTTCTAACCAAACTCATAGATGAACACACGGACACAGGCTACTAATACCCCCTCCTATTATTTACAAACGTATTGAGAATGTTATTTCATATTGAAGCTTAGAACTTATACGGACATAATACGGTCGTGGATATTATCTTTCTGGCTCCTCTTTTGGTTTCGTCTTGCTCTATGTCTCCTTTCTCACTGTAATTAATTTGCGAAGGTCGGAGCTAGTGTGCTGTGTACGACCGCGTTTAATTTATTGCAGACCAGTCAAAGAAAATATCTTCTCTTTATACTCTACTTACGTGTACTTCTATTAACATTTTTAATTGGATTTCAAGATTAATTTCAAAGAATTTTCTAATCAACTCTACTGGACTTATTCATTAATGACTCTCCGTAATAAAAAAGTTTCTATTTTTATAATAATGTAGTTTTCAGGTATCGCTACGTATGACACTTTCCTAAACATGAGGAATTCGGAAATTTTGTTTCAATTTACTACCTGTGATTGTGATGGCATACTGAAAATTTTCAATATATATTCCAGCAATAGCAAGAACGTCGGAATCCTCCTGCTGACCAAGAATGGCTTGGAAGTCAAGGTTTTGATAACCAACAAATGGTGTTTTAATGTGCATCTCAGCTCGTGTCGACAATATATCTTTAAGACGATCTGGCAACACCCAATGACTAGCAACGCTAATTTCCTTTTCATTAGGCAACTGCAAAATAAATCAATACATCAGTCAAATATTTTGCAAAATTCTAACCAAACAATGATAGCAAACAAACACACTTTCAATAATACGGAAATTCATTCGTACAACACTTGCATGAAGTTGCGTCATTTTATAAATTATTTCAGTTCAAAAATAGTTCATTATTTAAAAATAGGCCTAAAATTTATTCATGTATTCATAGGAAAAGTGCGAAAACGAAGTGTTTGGGAGAAACAAGCATTAGGGTATTAGAATCATCTTTGTCATCATCATTAGATAGATTATCAAACCTGAATGTCAATATCCGTTTTAACATTCAAAGGACCGTGTTGAATGTGAGTCACTTTTACGCGGAGCAAATTCCAGTCTGGCACTGAGGAAGTCATGTTGCCATTCAAAGTGAATTTGTAGCTTTTGTACTTGCGTTTGGTGGGCGCAGTCAGAGTTCTTCTGCCTGTCTCAGGGCCATCATCTCTTTCGCTGTCATTGTCAGCGTCGTCTTCTTCGTACTCTTCCTCTCCATCAGAGCCTCGGACGGACGTTTCGTCTCCAGTCCCATCTCCCTCGCTCTCCAGCTCTTCCAATTTCGATTCAATGACTCCAGACACTACATCTTTGTCTCCCCAAGACCCGTCAATAATAATGTGACAATCCTGTTCACTTCGGAAATCCAATCTGTAAACACCAGAAAACGTAACCATAATTCGATGCACATCACTACTTGAATATGAATTCATTCCATGCAATTGCAGCAGAACACAGCGGGCAACTCTATATTCGTAAACGCAGCCAACAACTTACGGCTAAATATCTAAAGTCTGCGAATTAACTAAATTTTAATAGCATTTCAAACTTTCCTTCCAATTATTATTAACAATATTGACAAAGTTGATGAGCAAATAATTTCGCATAAAAACAATAATAAAAGGGAACATAATTTACATAATTTTGCATTTGCATAGCATATGTATGTGTAAAGTATATCTATTTGTACATGTAAAACGTAAGGGTTGCCTAAAAACAGGGGTAAATAATGCTGCAACAATGTTTCCATGTATTGATTAAAGAATAACTTTTCGTAGAGCTATATAATACTAGCTAGATATTAACTTCTAACACCTATTGTAGAAGTTACTATACTAATACTTGTACGACTTGTGAGTGTTCCTCAAACAAAATAGTATTGCTTGTTCGCATAGTTTTTAAAGAAACAAAGCTAAGAATGGTGTGAATCCTCACGGAATGTATACAAATGAAGATGAATGAGATAAAATGAGGATAATTTAGAGAAATCTCTCACCTCTCTGCCTATCCTAGCGATAAAATTAGTTATTCGATTATTCATAGTTACTAATCATGGTAAGGTTGCATTTGACAAGGAGCTTATCAGCATTGCTATTAAGCCTTTTGTAATATAGGAAATAGGGAGATGATATAAAAATGAATTTCTTTCAAGTAACTTAAGATTTGGAGGCGAAAGAGTTTAGTTGTTGTGTGTTTGGGAGTGTTTGGTGTGGGGAGGATTGGTGTAGTGCTTTGATAGTGCATTGTGTGTTGTGAAAGGGGAAATTATGTGTTGAATCGTGTGAGGTAATGCAGTGTCTTCTTGAGGATAACTAAACAGAAGGATGAGCTGTGAACGGAATTCCAAGAGAAGCAGTTTTGTTTGTCTTGGTTCTCGGTTTTCCCTCAACATACAGCTCAATGCTGTATTAACAAGTAGGCTAAGTATACATGATGTGTCTAGGTGTATTATTACGAGTATGAGAGTTTAGCCTCTCGGCCTTTGTACATACCCGACAGACAAGGAAGCGTTCTTGACGACCTGGAATGGAGTGAGGACCTGGAGAAGAAAGTCGTATGCCTCATGCTCCGAGATTCGCGGGACAAGTCGGGCATTAACATGCAAATGCTTCTGTTCGTCCCATTTCAGCCTCCCCGTCACAAGGCGACTCGACTCCTCTGCTCAACATGAAACACCAATTTCAACACATTTTCCAGCCACCATTCTCAACCTAGTCTTTAATCAACCTCAATTCAATAGCATCTTTAACTTCCCTCCTCCACCCGCCTCACATACACATTTACTCTCCCTTTGTCCACAAACATCACACTTTTTACAGCTTTCTCTTCCCCAAACACGCTCTTCCAAACTATTCCCACTGCCAACAGTCATCAACAACTCCTCGCTTACCACTAAATCAAATCACTTCCTTCTTTTAAAAACACTCCATAGCTGCTCGATAAATAACTCATTTTCACAAATCTTACAGAAATTTGTTCCATTTTACATAAATATTCATTTTAATATATAAATTACTAGGATTTCTACAAACATTTTAAATCCAATGTTAAATTTTAATTTTTGATTCAAAAACTTATGACGTCGTTTTCTCAATTCTGAGTATTGGTCAATTTCAGAAGTATTAATTAAATTCAAACCTTCCATCTACACAAAATATACAAAATATTTATTTAAAGAGAAGAGGATTTCTTGGTTGGTATCAAATGCGTAACAGCAGAATTGTTCCTACACATTCTAGCCAATAAATTTGTTGTTAAATAAATAAGTTTATTTGGTAGGTAGTGCATAGTTAAGTGAAATAATTAGATAGGGTATTTATTTGTGGAACCTTCATTTCTGGTGTAGTCGCCTCCAATGAGAAAATAGCGTCCTGGGTAGGCGAGAACTAACTCAGCTCGTCGCACGTTGTCCCTAGACAAGTCCATAAAGCACTCGAGGAGAAACTGCTTACTTTTGTCTCGGGTCGCGTCCCAGTCGTACTCCAGGCCAAATAACTGCATTCCATTCTGATTTGTTGCTGTGAGACGAGCGTAAATGTCCGGAAACTTGCTGTGTGCAAATAATCAAGGTACTAACTTAGTACACACGGCAAGAGAGTTATTAGAGACCCAAAAGCTAAGGGCCAGACAACAATCTCCAACATAATAACAATTAACTACATCCTTTCAACACATCTCCTAAGCAAAAACAACTTATTATCATCTTAGAATTAGCTGAACGTTTAAGCAGTAAGACTTAAGCACCCACTACTGTAAAGAATAGGGATAATTATATTCTGCTTTACATTAAGTATGTATTTACGGCGTAAAAGCAATGTTCGTATTGCATACCCAATGAAAAGTGCAAGGGGGAAATAATGTTTTGAAAAATAATACATTTTCGCATAAAATAGAGCATCGTTTAAAGCATTTGAATTCTAGGATGGCTTTACACTTTAAGTTCTCTGTGGTAACATTTTGAAAAGAACGGAACCATTAGCTGCATATCTAATGAACCGCAAAGTTGAAATTGAAGTTTGAAATTATTATACTTAAAAATAAGCAAAATGCAGACATCAAATAAAGACAGCAGAAATATTTAGAAGTACACATTAGAAGTTTGTATACTCTGATTTCATTCGACGTCGTTGAGAATTTATTAAATAAAGTTATTTATGTGTTAATAATATGTACATCAGATTATGTTTTTCATTATTGTTTCATTTACTGCTAAATATATTTTGCTTTTTTGTCTACGTTGTTTGTGTACCCCCTATTCCCTTGTGTCAATAACCTTATCGGAATCTATCTCACATGTGCTACACAAAATCTAGTGTTTCGTAATAGTGGGAACTTACCAATTCACGCCCATTGAAAGATTAGTTCCTACCTTGACATTTCTCGAAACTGATTACCTTAGTATTCAACCCAGTAAAATCTTTGTAGTAATTGCATTTCTCAACTTAACATTTCTTTCTTGTTCAACTTATATCAGTATCAGTATTGTCTGCTTTTAAAAAACAGCCTTATGCAGTGCTTTTAAGACATCATTATTTTAATTTCACACAAACTACTAGCTATCCAATATTAATTTTACAAGTCTGTTTTAATGCAATCTTAAGTCGGCCTACATATCTATTGATAAAAACCACAATTTTTTGAAAGATCAGAAGTTGAAGAAAAAGGTTACCAGTACTAAAATAAATCACCATAGTAAAAATCCATGTAATACCTGAATATTGACGTTGATAATAATACCGTGCTTAGTTTAGACGAATTCAGTAAATGGATATATAAATGATGCTCTGAGTTGAAGAAATTATTCTGAAGAATTAATCATCCGCTAATTATAAGATAGCTTTGATACTGAAAGCAGTTAAATAGGGTTATTAATAGTAGAGTAAACACATTGCTACTTTAGTGGGAAAGTTGACGTAGGCAGGTGTAAAGACTAGAATGGGACATGTTAGATTGTGATAATACTTTAAGAATAGGTGATATAGGATTTAAATAGGTGGAAAGATGATCTACACCTAATGGGGAGGAGAAAGGTTTGAGAGAGTAAATAAAGGAAGGAAGGAAAAGTAAAAGACGGAAGAGAGAGTTGAGTGAGACGAGACGGGATCAATACTTAAAGAACTTTAAGACGCACAAACACTCGCCAGCTAAGCTCCCTCGGTTAAGTTAAGACTGAAAAATTATTCATTCATCATTCCCATGCATACATAAGGCGCATTTAGGTAATTGGGTTTTACTACAGCTCCCGAATATTACTATTAGCATGACACGAACCTCGTCCCGAACAAGTCCCGTTGCACACACACCACACATACTGTTTATTCCTATACCAAGTCACTACAACATGATAAACTCCCAATTACAATGTTCACAGTCTCAAACAGCGATATTACACGGTAACCTGCTATAGATTCACAGAAACGTAACACAATAATGTCATGGCCATCATTCTCTTTCGGTTCTGCCATTCTAATTCCTACAGGGAAGCGCATAGGTACAGAGTTATAGTCAAACAACAACAATAACGATTTCAGGCGTTCTATATCACAAATAAAATTCAAATAGCCTAAACGCATTTACAGAAGCTAGACATGTACCTAAGAAATGTGAATTCAGACAAAGCATTGCAAGTTAAATTAAAGAATGAATTCTCGGACAACTCGCAACAAATATTTTTCAATATACAACGCCAAAAAAATTACAGTTCTTTCTAAAAAAATAATCTTTGGAAAATTGATAGAATCTTGAAAAAAATAATGTCTACATGATTTAGCATATCTTTTTTGAAATCTGAATGTAAATTGTGGTTACCGAGTTGGTTGTGAAAATTTGTTGCGAATTCTCCGGGTAGAATGAAATAGATAGAGCATGCATAAGACACAGTGTACAGACTGCACTACGCTCTACTAAATAAACATAGCAGAAAACAATGGACGGGAATGAAGATGCAAACAACTCACGCAGCTAAATCTGTTTTGATGATACATTGAAAACCGTGGAGAAGTTCTATTTCACTACTTAGCAAGTAGACTGTCTCGCCGGAGGTCAGACTAGCGTAGACTTTATGTTTTCTCCGTCCTAAATGATTATAACCCATTTGAATTGTTTTCTTTTCGTTCTGATACTCAGACTGAAATCATCAAATATGCATCAATTACTTCCCCTTCCTTTCAACTCAATTAAATGACAATGCGTTTCTTGCAATCAACAAATCTATTACTGATACTAAGACGTTTAGCAGAAACTGCCCAGACACGTGGTCCCCAGTCGTCAGGCTTACAAATGGTTCAACTCTTGCAAAACATTTGAATATAGTCAGGCTCTGATACTCTTGTCGACTATTTTAAGTTTCACAAATGAAAATGTTCTTATTAGCAGAAAGCACAAGGGTCATAAGGTCATCACTGTAAGAATTTATGCATAATGGCAACATTAGTTAATAATAATTGGCCACATTTAAGTATTTTTGGACTGGAGACCACTTTTCTGAGGTGTTTTATGTGTCACATGTCTTAATTAACCAAAGAACAGATTAAATTGTTTTACGCTGAGAATGACTTTGGCATCTTTTTCGTCGCTGAAGATGTGAGATCCTAATTTCAAGAGATCAAATGTTTTTGTTTCGATTGACAACTGCAACGCTCTGTCAAGACGGCTTCGTTTGCTTTTGTCGTTGTACTCTACTCCTACCGTAATGTTGTTCACCCCAAACCAATCGGTATGAAATCTTCCCTGAAAATTATTCATTAAATTCCTTTTAGCTATAAATGTTTACAAATTGGACAAATTATCAAAATGTATTAGAGATTACATATCCATTGTAACTCGCTAGATTATTTAATTACATCACCCACTTATGCATGTAATGTGAATGCTAAACAAAGAACTCGATAAACTTTTCGACGCCGTTTCAAAACGAAATTTAAAAAAAATATCTAAAATTATCAGAGAATGATCTATTCAGCATTCTTGAAAGAAGTGGACATTTATAAACATTGTACCAACTCGAAGAACAAATTAAACATTCTTAAAGGATTGGTGGCAATAGTGAATAGTTAGTCTGACGTCTATAGAAGACATTACCTGATACATACGATGAGCTTTTTCTTCCAGATGCACGGAAATGTGTAACGGTTGTTGATTAGGAAGTGTAATATTCCATCCAAGTTGTAAGAATGTCAAAACTCCAGGCGCTCTTTTCAATGATAATGAAGTTTGCAAATTTTTCCCTGGTACATAAATTCATTGAATTATAAGTATTAAGTTATTTCGGTCAAAATTATGAAGCTAAACGATTTGCAAAAGCAGGGTTTCCTTCTATACCTATGTAGGTGACAATCTACTATATTTTGAAAGTCAATGCTCATAGTTACAAAGTTACATAAAATATTTACCTCCGACCACGAATAGCAATTACAGTACTAAATGTAAATTTAATTAAAGTCGATTAACATGTTGACATTTAATTTTCACGAAATGATATGGTTCTTTGACTGACTTTAAAGGGGAAAATGTTTGACACTAGTTATAAATTCTCAAAAAAGGTTATTCCTCTGCATGTATTTATTCATTACGAATTCCTGTAGTAAAATATTTGAAAAATCTGAATTCCGTAGTTTCTAAGAATGACTATATTATTGTATTGAAATGCTGTAACCAAATGCTGACAAGAGGACCTGTAAATTTAGTTATAATTTAGCGTTACCAGTATTGTAAGTAGTTTTTTGGTGTGTAAGGGAACACAGGCATATACATCTGAGTAAAAGTAAATTATTAGGAAAGCATTTGATGTGTCTGCAGTGTGGAGTAGTATTGTTCTAACATTTACTTAGTTAGGGTATGAATAAACGTTAAATGGACATTATAGAGGGACTGTGTTCGACAAAGTCGCTAACTTTAATCAAATAGAAAGTATAGGTGCCTACTGCGAGAGGGCCTGTGTAAGAGGAGCGAAGGTCTGTTTAATAAGTATACTAAATAGAAAGTGTATTTCATGCCTGGAGCATATCGCAGGTTAATTGCCGAATCCAGAGATTTCCCCTGTGAATTGAAAGTGGCTTGAAAGCCCCAGTCAGTATGCCGGGCGGGCTCCGTAACCAGAAACATCCATTTCATTCGACTGCCTTCGTGATTCCTCAAATGAACAGCACTGTGCCTTATTTTCAATGCATTTCGGTCTGACCACGATGGACCTTTTCCTTGTCGCAGCTCTGCCTCGTTTTCGAATCCTTCGTCGTTCCTCTGTTTCCCACAAAGTCCCAACACACAAACACGTAAAAGGTTAGCTAATTACCCAATAGAAATCCATCCTATTTACTGCGGCAAGGCTAAGACACCATTCAAACATAAAGGATGCCTACTCCTAGTTCTCACATCTAGCAAATCATAGCAAATGGACAGGATTATGCTGCAGTCGCTATAATAGGGCTTTCGTGTAGTCATTTAACTAGTCACTATCAATACACCGAAACTAATGGAAATCTTAATCAGAAATGACAGGAATTACACGGAAACGGTCTACGTGTCAAATACATTCAAAACCAAATTACTGAGCTTAAGATCTAATGTAATGTACTAATATGTACATACACCATTCATGTTTGTAATTACATTATAAAATTAAACTACCTACAATTACTATTGCAATGTAGGTAAATGCATCATTTTCTGACCGAAAGGAACCTAAGAACTTAATTTCGTAAACGTCTCGTCTGATAGTAACACAACATATAACTAAATATACAATTCTTAGTTGCATTAATCTGTTTACAATGTAAGAATATTATCATGGATATTAAAATAAACGGTGTAGGACTTGGAATGATGGCACGAGAGACTAAAGCGCAAGTATTTACATTTAGGTAAATAAGACAGAAAAGAAGCGACAATCTCGTCTGAATTTGGGAAAGTTTTTTGACAGATGGATGCAATAGGAAAATGTTGACTGACTCGAAACTGCGTTAACGTTATCTTTTTTAGTTTGTGGAAAGAGGAGATATTAGTATATAAAAGTGAGGCAGGGTAACGAAGTATATTAGAAGTAAAGTTAAATGGATGGTTTGAATTTAGTTTGGTGAGCGTGGAGGAATCTCTTAGAGACAAACAACTGAGAAGAGAGTCGATAGGACAGAACCCAATTCAAGAAACTCAATTCCAGTCAACTCTGTAAATTGAAGTGAACTACGTAACATATTTATTCTATCGAAGTAGGAACAGGAATAAGTAGGAGCCTCCGTGGAGTGGAAAAGATAAGGTTTGCTTAAAGATGACTTTTGGTTTGGTTGGCATATTTAGACTACCGGAGATAGAATAAAGTTTGACAGGGGAAATCGTTAAAGCATTTCCGGATAATATGATGCAATATCAAAAAACCTGATATTTCCAAGATGCCCCTAAATTATATTCAGGAAATTCGGAAAAGTCGAGACTAAGAGTCATATCGATTTGCCGTGTGTCTCCACGAAGTTTCGACGACTGCACATCCTTAAGCTCCCTCTTGCTTATCGCTGTTGTGCATCTAATCGTTTCTGTATTTGAACTTGATGTCTTGTATTCCCCGTCCCAAACAAACGCAACACCCGTGTCATTACTCGAGCCTTCAATTTCAATCTTCACGTCCCTCCCGTAAAGCATCGCGTCTCCCGTCCCTTTGAACACCTTCACTGTTCCCTTCGTACCCTTCTCCTCGATTTCAATCTCACCTGCAAAAGTAAACAAAAACGTTTAATACACACCAATCCTAGTTTTTCAATTCTTCAAGCATCCAGGTAACTAATTCATAAAGATATGCATTAAATCATAGAAATAAACATTTCTTCCAACAAACCGATGTTGCTACATCTGTAAATGCAATTTTTTGGAATTAACATGAATTTATAGTAGACTTACTTTACCTATATTACGTAAGATAAAATTCTAATTATTTGAATGATTATTGTTAGAATAAATATGATGATGACATTTACCCTTTCCATCGATAATCTTTTGATTCTTTAAGGTAACAGTGATTTGAGGCTGCAAAGAGGATTTCCTGTCGGCCTTTGTTTTCTTCTGGAAGGAAATCAAAGCGGCAAAGATTTGAAGATGACTAGATTTGGCAGTGATTTCCAGTCGGCCATTTGAACTGTCTTTACTCAATTGTGCTAAGAAATATCAAAAGATCATCTTGTAACATTCATGGAGACGGAAAACTCGGGAAGGAAAAGTGTGCCCAATTGTAGATCTAGAGTGAAACACCCTTCGGAGAAAATACTCTAGCGTAAATAATCTCATAAGTGCCTCTGAAATTGGAAGCAGAATGAAACTGAGTGCAAACATTCCGCATTTGCCCGAAGTAAGATAAGCCGGATATGCTAACTGAACCGTTTACTTCTTTTGCTACGTAACTGTGTTTAATATACACTTTTATACGTGGGTTACTACTTACTGTACAAGGAAGGCAAGGCTCTTAAAGGTAATGGTACACACTTAAGCAGTGCAGAACACAGAAAACACAAAATACAGAAATTTATCTTAAGAACTTACAAGTTGGCCATTTAAGAAGATTCTGAATTGCATTACACTTGCTCTAAACAGCAACGTGGCTTTCTCTTTTGAATTACTCACCTACTTTTCTAATGCTATCATTGTTTCTATTGTCTCCGACAATATGTCTGGCCAGGCAGAGTATTATTATCTTAGGAACCTGCACATCTGCTACTGTGCATACACAGTATGCTACTTACAACACTACTAGTAACCTTGTTTTCCTAAGAATGAAAAAGTGGCCAAAACCGGAGATTTGTTTCTCAGACGAGGCCATCTCACTATTCCACAATGGAAATTTCATGTAAGCCTTGTAAACCTTTAAGTGCTAAGTGCTATATTGACCAAAACCAAAATATATAAATCAAAGCTTCTTAAATTCCATTTAGAATCCAAAAATTCCTTTTCGCCCGATGCACACTCAAAGAATACAGTCCAGCCTAAAAATAGTACTATAGTCGACTTATTAGACAAAAATAGGTTGCTTCTTAATTATTCTTTCCAGGACTTTGCCTTTTTAATCCTAGTTATTATTAATGCTACTATTACTTAAAGTAAGTTTTCTATGATACAATTTTCACTATGAAGAAACTGGAATAATACTATAATAACACAAGTTTGTAAATCATAATAGTTTAATTACAGTGAGGATAACTTGAGAAGTAGAATTCTACAAATGACTAGTGAATTAACAATCTAGGGATAAGTAGAAAATATTTAGAGTGTGAACTTGCATGTAAAGTAATGTTTGTTGACATTTGATTAATTTAGCTTACCGGAAGCATCCAGACTGTGGCTTGGAAGTATGGTTGTTAAATGCGCCTGCTGATTAACTTTATCCACATCAACAGTCAAACCAAAGATCTGCGATGATGTTAAGCTTTGCTGAGAAGAAGAGCTCGTCGTTTCATAAGTTGCAGACAGCTTTGTTCGTTTCTGCATTAAACCCATCAGGACAGATAAGTAAACAAGACAGCGTAGGTGAGCACTCAAATCAAATATTATTATACAAATCCTACATTCAAAACACACACAGACAACCCACCAATCAGGATTAACCCACTAGAGTGAAGTGTAAATGTCTCATATAAGCTTAAGTTGTAAACATTAATTGCACGTAGACTAATGAAAATATGGAACGTCTTTGCTTTCATGGGTAACGTATGGAATAAGAGGTTTATCCTTCACACTATTCTCACATAGTGCGTCATAAAGTACACCGTTGGCATTGTAAAGCTTAACTAAATATTATTATGGACAAAAATTGTAATAAATTCTTTTCCAAAGACAGTCTGCAAAAGTAATCTCTATTTTTTATCCCTTTTACTCATTTTATAACTTTATAACTACGCTAACACCTCTCAGCCTAGTAAACTTAGTTAACTTGCGGTATTTGTACTAAAACTTCAAAAAATATAGTGTAACTATTTTTCTCAGTCAGTTTTATTTACTCTACCTCATCATTGTTCCAAATATAGTTGAGTTTAGTTTTCATGAGAGTAGGATCCGCTTTGTCAAGAGTCAGTGTTAAATGAGCTGGTCCATTGAGGGGAAAGTAAGGAGCTAAAGATGGGATGTCGTCTTCATCACCATCTTCAGCGGACACTACATTCTCAGAAATTCTTCGGGGTGTGATGGGGAAATGAGATGATCCACACAACTTTAGGCCAAGATATTTCTGCATAACTCCAGCAGTACAAACAGGATTTGGGCGAATGTGATTTCCAACGGCCCGGAATTCGTCTCCTTGCATGAACATTACATCTGACCTGAGTGACAGCAACCAGATAATGGAACAAAAGGCAAACCATGCAGAATTAAGGGCGATAATGCATGACACATCCTTCTGAATTACATCATTCGCTTCTCTACACTCCGCTTCTCTTTCCGTCTTTGTTTTTACCAAAAAGGTAAGGCAGAAATAATTCTTTTTAAAATTGTTTACTTTCCCTCAAACATTTATAATTACACTTTGAATAACTTTTTCGCATTTCATTTGCACAAATAGTTATTTTGAGTCTTCTTATCAAATTATGTATCACACACAACAATTTAAGTGTTTACGATACTTAGAGCTAAAAATCTTATGTAATATGTGCATTTACATGAATATCCCTAAAACATTATGGATCATTTTCTTCATAGAATGCCAACAAACCTTGTATAACACAAAATATTTGTGTACCAATAGAGGTGCTCCGTGATTTAATGGCAGAGAAAACGGAAGGTGAAGCGAATGTCTAATAGTAATGAAATCTTAAAAATTACAAAAGGAAAAAAGTGACGGTGAAACCTGTAGTCCAGAAGCTCGAGTTTTGTTTTTGGAAGACCGAATTCAGCTTGCATCAGTTGTGTTCCTTTCATATGGAAACTAGCTTCGACGGCTGTGGAACTCCGAACGTTTGCTCTGACTTTGATGCCGGTGTGAATTTCGAAGGCGCTCAATGTCATACTTCCAACGACTGTCAGGAGAGCGCTGCCCATTTACATAGACAAATCCAATCCAACAACCATAAAATCATTATTCAGACATTGTGGCAGAAATGCATATTTATGTCTTTGCACATCTCTACCATGTTACTTATCGTTAGTCGCTAAACTTTACTAAACAGTTCTATTACAGCATATGCCCAGTAAGGGATTAGGAAGCGGAATTTGAAAATGCAAAAGGAAAAAGTGATTCTCATTATGACCCCCGCCTTCAATGAAAACGAAACAGATGGATATGTGGGTAGTTTTAAAATAAAAATGCATAAGAGAAAATATTTGTTTACTATACCATATTGGAAGTTCAATTGCCGACCGTGGGTTTAGTACAGGTATCTACGACTAGTTGAGCATAAACGACTACCCATGTTTTACCTGAAAGCCACTTTATTCTTTCAAGAAATAATAAAATATTGTGTTCTATAAATGTTTAGATTGTATGAGCATAAATGACTACCCATGTTTTACCTGAAAGCCACTTTGTTCTTTTAAGAAATAATAAAATATTGTGTTCTATAAATGTTTAGATGCAAGAGAAAAAAAATGTAATTTCCAGAATTTTTCAAGTTCGTTCTAACTAATCGAGGCTTTTAGCAAAATCTATTTTAATGTTTTGTCTTCAAGACCCACTATAATTCCAAATTAAAGTAATCGCAACAAAAGTCATTGAAGCAAGAATATTTTGCAAGCATTATCAGTAGAATTTTTGTCATACTGATTATGCAGTTTCCTGATGTTTACCTTTTCATACATGACATGTTAATCACTTTGTTAAACAAAATCAGGTTTTGTTTACCTAATTCCATAATGAAGGAAATGTGACTTAATTTTCTGGAAAAGATGAAGGAAGACTTGGAATTAAATATGTAAGTCTAATTTTTCTTAGGAACACTCTCTTTCCCATTTGAATAAACATGATGAGACATTTCTGCATTAGTATAGGAGATATTGGATGGAACAAAAGAGAAAAAGACGGTATTAAGTGAGTAAGAGGAGTTAAGTGTTGTAGGTTTTTGGATGGTGGATAGAAGGGAGTAATAAAAGACGTCGTGTAAGCATAAATAGAGGATGGATGAATGGATGGGCGAATGCAATGTAAACAAATGTATGCAGAGCAGAATAAGTGCATATAGATGTTAGATAGAAGCGATAAGAGGAGACTGCCTATGCGATACGAACCTTGGATGTAGTTTCCCTTTGAGTTTCAATTCTGAAGGATTGGCACGGAAGCTCCCAGTATCCATCATACTTGTAGCTTGGAATCGCATAATGCTGGAAGCCTGAGCACTTAAGTTCAGAGGGAACCCAACTCCAGTAGGAATGATATATGACGAATCCAATAGCATCGCCGACTTTTGCCAATTTGTATCCTATTATTTATTGAGGGGATTCATGGCATGAAAACCTTCACACTTCAACTTCTCCTCCCATTGACCCACAGCACACATTAATACTTTCCATCCAACTCCCTAACTCTAAACTACGCTTCTTCCCAATACGTGCGTTACTCACCGTAAATACTACTAAAATGCTAAGGGTATTTATATATCAATTACCATATTACTATTCTTCCAAGTATTTACAAATAATGATTTAGTTGAGGACATTTACCATCTACAAGTATTACTTCAACTTGTGTATCTTTAAAAGTTCATTTACGATAAGTTTGCAGGTTGAGGTATAAAGAATGGCAGAGGTATTTGTTTAAAAACGGATAAAAGCGTAAATCTACACTATAATAGCTAAAGCCATGTTTGTTTATTTATATTGGGCAATTTCATTTTCATGCATCAAGGATTTTTAAGGTTAAGTATCTTTTAGCATCTACATAAACTATAGTTCGGCTTAGTTACACTGTGGATATCAATTCTCGGAATTTCACACCACAAAGTCAACTCTCGGCTTGCTTTAGTATCATTTTCACAACCGCGATCATTCCATCCGAACTTTCGAACCTTGTGGTTCGGCCCACCACACACAATTAAACTCCTCTTCAATCACTTACATAAGACACTCAATATTCTACTTCAACCGTCTTATCTCTCCAATGGAAGAAGACTCTATCCCAAAACAACCTTCATTGTGGCCTTCAATTTTCCCAGAATTCAACCAAAATGTTATATAAAGTGGCTTGAAAAGTATATAAATCCCATTTTGCTTTATACTTCAACTTCTATAAGGGATGTTTAAAAGGGAGCTCGATAACATGAGTTGGATGTAAAATAATTATTGTGGTTGCTTAACTTACCTACTAGAGATAAGTGGCATTAGGAACCAGGTGAATAAATAAGCACATATTTATAATTAAGAAGGTTTAGAATGTGTGACCTTGTTGGCCAAAGTGTCAAGATAGCGGAACGGATCCAGAGACTCTATAAAATCGGCTTGTTCTTGAACACCGACTTTTCTCTTGAACATGACTTCATGACCGAATGTTTTGAAAGAAAAGGAGGCCTAAACGCAGAAGGGATATTAAAAGTCGTTTAGTTTAAGCAATACGGCCATAAGGTGTTTTTAATACGTGCATCAAGATTCAGTTTGGAAAATGTATAATTTGTGCAGTCATTTATAATAGTGATTGTCATTAAAGTGAAATAGAGAAAACTGGAGGACGTTGAGTAAACGTGTTCAGGTGAATGCTTTTAGATATTTTCTTACGATAGGGTCTCGGTAGTATCTTTTCATGGCATCATATTCAAGAGCTAATGTTCGTAGTTTACGCTTACTAGGAACAGCTCTTTTCTCCCTCAGGGAAGATACGATGTTGTACAGTTCACTATTTTTTAGCTTTCCATTAGGTCCAAAAATCGATTCCACATAATGTTCAAAACTCTCCATTCGAATTGTGGCCTGCCAGTTAATACAAAGTGCATATTAGTATTTATCGGCTCTATTAGCAGCTTCCATCTTCCCTTGCTTACTTAATAAGTAGAACGCTAATAAGTACAAGGTACCTTGACATAAATGCACTAAATATTTATCCCTGTACTTACATTCATGGTACACACATACGGGTACTGTACTACATGCGGCACTAACAAAAACCGTTGAGAATAAAGATTGTGTACCTGTTTTTAAAATTGCAGTACGATGAAAGCGAAATAATAACAGTTTATGTATTTAATGCAGGCCTTTATAAAAATTTTGCTAGTTTGCAGTTCTATGCACTTTTTGCTGATCTTGGTAGTTAGAAATTCAAGTACTCACCTCAAAAACGTTGATAGATTCCCCGAATAAATCGACAGTGAGATTAAGCATTGCAGATCGTGGGAGATAGGAATTTTGAGAGAAGATCAAGTTTCCATCCATTCCAAGGCCTGTACAAATTCAAATGCAAGTAGATGATAGTGAATAAGTCAATTGAAAAACTTTTAAATGGATATCAATGGGGAATACAGATGTATATCTTTGAATATCTCGACTGCTCAGCTCTCTTAATACAAGTGCAGAGTTAAATATCCTTTTCTTCATTTCCAGAATATGCATATAGCACTTACACTTACAAATAGTAGCATTATATATCTATAAGAATTATATATTGTGCTTAAGATGGTTCGGTGCAGTTCTTTTGCTGTAATCCCATCTTGTTAGACTTCAGACCGTGACACATAATACGGAGGCTAAGTATATGTAAGTAATGCAAAGAGAATTCATATTATGTATGTAGCGGGTCTTACTTGTCCGTAGGTGGGCTATTTGACGGAGAATGTAACTTCGCGATGCAAAAGAAGAAAAAGAATAGAAATTCAAAGTGAGAATAAAAGAGAAAGAAAGTGTGGTAAATAGAGAAGAAAGGGCGTTGATAGGATCATCTTCCCCTTATTCTTTCCATCCACATGCAACATTAACATTCACTTTTCTCCTCACTCTTCCAATTCGTATTCACCCTTCCTCATCTCTCTTCCCTCTCCACTGCCACCAAACTATCAACTATTACTTACGAGTATCTACCTCCAATATCATCAACCAACAGTTCGTCTCTGTTTGAAACTTATTTCTTTTCGCTCAGTTGTCAGATTCAGACTCAGTCACGGCCAAACTCACAACCAACACACACAACCACGCCAAACTCAATTCCACACTCTATTTACTATTCATCCGTTTCCATTCCTTCACCTTCAATACTAATACTCAACTTATACTCCTAACATTAAAAATTCACTAAATTCCCTTCCGCTACAGTCTTTCTCTAATTGCTCTTCTCCATTACATTAAAAACGAAATTCCTATACAATAAACATTAGATCTAAAATTAGGTAATTGTTTCTACATATTGGGAAACCAAGAAAAAAGAGCGAAATCTTCATTAAGCTAGAGAAACTTACCCAAATTGTAATCATCATAAAATGTCGAGATTTCCATGTTACGGGAAAATTTTCTAACATCAACAGAAAATTTTTTTGACAAAACTTCGTCTGCAACGAGGCCTTGAAGTTCGGCTTTACTTGGGAGAGCTGTTTCTTGCAGATTTTTCATGTACGTCCACACAAATGAACCAACTGGAGAAATAAACAAAGAATTTATAGCCATAAATAAACAGAGTAAAAAAACAGCAGAAATGAATCCTGTGACATTTTTATACATTTTCACACACTGAAACTCGAAAATAATTGAATTGTAACCTTGATTTATTTTCTCCTCCTCGAGTTGTCGTTTAATTAACCGAATGGTTGGATACGACGGACATTTCATAAGTCCCAAAAAGGCTGTGATTCTTACTTCTGCATCTTCTAATTGGTTTTGAAATAGATGTTTTAAAATAGTTAAATCCGTATCGCAAGGCATCCGTCTGTACACCCAACAAATTAAATTAAAGCCATTCAGCGTGCTTTAACTTTCCATAAAATATCTATCTGTCCTCACTATTTACTCGGATTTTATTTCAATTTGTTTTTACCTAAAAGCTTCAATTGCTGCGACTCGTATTTCAATTTTATCGTTCTTTTTTATACAAGTGTGTAGAGCTTGCCCTATACCAGATGTATACAGTCCAAAGTTACCAATTCCTTTTAAGTACATCAATACCTAATTTAAATAACATATTGGAAAACTGTTTAGCATTTCCCCCACTTTTGGTATAGTAATGCATAATGGTTGGGAATTTTAGATGATGGTTCCATTTAGTTAGAGGAGTAAAGATAAAAAAAGGATTGGATGATTTGAGTGTACCTGGTCAACATCTTTTCTCTTTTTGGTGGCACAATTGGTGGCATTAAAAGTCCTGTCGTAGAGTTTTGCGAGAATGGAGATGGGTTGTTGTTTTGCACAGTTGGGGTGTGTTTTGCAGAAGGAGTAGGCGAGGGCGGAGTAGGAGAGCAAGATGTTGGGGAAGTTGTCTCTCTTCTTTAATATTTCTGTGGCAGCTTGGACGAGAGAGAGGTCAGGTTTTGGAATATAGGTTAAGGAGTCAATCCAGGAACCGATAGTTTCCACAGGGGCATCTCCCTTGAGAATCCTCTCCCTAATTACTCCGACAGAAGCTCCTGTGCCAACTGCTTCCAGAGCATCATCAAAAGGAGTTCTGAAAAATGCATTATCTCATCTTACTTACTTACAATTAGACAGAACAGTCCCATCCATATTCTCTCTTCTGTTGCCGCAGTTGCTCCGCCGGTGTAATGCCATCAACATCTTGCATGCCCTCCTCTAATGCTCCCCACTATCTTCTCTACTTATTTTCCCATTCAACCGCTCTTCCACAACTGCCTACCAGCCTTCGCTTCAATTCCCTCTCATCCCACACGTTTCCTTAATACCAACTATCACAGTCCATCCATACACACACTAAACTCCTTTCTCTCAACACACAAAATAAATTCTACTAAACAAATCTCCAATTCTGCAGACTAAACTCCAGACCAAGTCTAAAAATAAAAGAAAATGCTTTCTAACCGATAGCAATGAACCACTTTGGTATTAGTACTAACTTCGCCATTTAAAAAAGTCCACCACTGGTACTTTACAATACAATTAACGAACTTTTGGTGATAAATAAGTACAGCATCGAATGCAAAATAATTTTTATGACTCTACTTGATATTTTATATTTCACTACATGCATTATTGGTCATTGAGAAAAATACTAGGTACGTTTTTGCAGCATGCATGCAACTTGTATGTCATATTGATAATATCTTAGAGGAGATACTTAGTTTAAATGGGATCGTTGATGCTTAAGGGTTATCTGTTTGTACGACAAGCGTACTGTACATATGGTGGTGTAGAAGACTGTAATGTATGTGCAGTACCTAAACATATTTAGTATTAGTGACATTTATCTTTAGTTATTGAGGGGAGAATATGGAGCATTGCTTACCTGTCACCTTGACAAATTTCAGTGGCATCTTTAGCAAGACTCATCATATCCTGAGGGCTGAGACCTCGAAGGACGCTCATCAGCGCTTCAAAGTGTTCGCCGGAAGTTTGCTGCACCTCGCTCTAATTTCCATGGCACTTTGTTAGATTTATTGGGAGGAAAGTCAAGTGAGCCAAACAGCCAACAGTCCATACAATATATGCAGCCCTGAGAAAGCTTCTATTTTCCGTACGATATGGTCCTGGACTGACTATTTCCATATCGGGTGCTAAACAATTCTCTGTGGTACCTACTAAAACTGTATGCATGGATCACATTCGGAAATGTACGCTAATCTCTTGCTCTTGCACTGGATGTCTTACAAAACGCGGAAAGACTTTATAGTGCTCCTAAGATACATAGGCCAAGAGACAGTTTTTGACTTCCTACTACTACATTTTAGCGTAATTGGTAAATATATGAGTGAAGAGATAAGAAAATCAATCCCTGCAGGAGAATTCAAAAGTTTTTGGTGAGATAGGGCCGAAAGTTGTCTATTTTGAATGGGAATTGTGAGGAAATTTAGAGGCATAAGGTAAATGCTTAGGAAGTCGTTGTGTTTAGTTGGTATTGCTGTAAGTGTGTAGGAGGGATACGGTTAGGACTTGTAGAAGACAAGGACGATATAATTCTGTGGAGTTTTGTGTCTGGAGCGAGTGAAGAGTAAACAGCGAAATGGCATTACATGGAAAAGAGAGTTGAGAAGGGGATGCTTGATGCAGACACAGAGAAGACAAATATTCCATTGAGAAAAAGATGTTGGCGAGATTTGCTTTGCTGTTTTCTTTTACTCTTGTGCTAACGATAAGTTTTGTTATGCTGTTGTGTGTCGGAGAGAGCAAAGGCCTAACTAAGTTTTTCCATGTTTGGCAAATGCGAAGAAATATTCGAGGAAGAGCTTAGTGTTCACTCACATGTACTTTTATGGAAGTCAGAAGCATATTATGGAAAGTTGGCTTCCGCTTGGCTCTCTTCACTGCCTTTGAAAATGACTGGGCATGAAAAATGTACCTTGACAGCTAAGCAAAAATTGGTGAGAGCAATTTTTGCGGTGTTATAGTCATTAGTAGCCTGCGAGAGGTGGTAGTCGTGCTGGAAGAGCAAGGAATCCCTCTTCGTGATGTTCTCCGGAGTTCCGCTAATTACGTCTGCAACCGATGGCTCCAACTGGTGCGAGATGTAGAACGTCGACGAACCATCCGCACTCTCCGGCACCTCCACCACCTCCGCCTCCTTCGCCTCCTCCGACTCCGACGAGTCCTCCGTGTCCATGTCCATGTCCATGTTCCGCGTCTCGTTCTTCGGAGGCAGCGGTTCGTACACAGAGATCAGGTCCAGTTTCTGCTTGATCGTCGTGTATGCCGCTGCCGTTCCTCTCGCCAAGGATGTCAATTTGTGACTCTCCGAACACCGAACTCCGGACACCAAGTTACGATCCACGATATGCTCGCACTCACTCGTTGACGACACTGCCGGCATGGACTGGTGCAGCTGCACCCCCAAAACACAAACACAAATACATATTTATACATATACACATTATTTGCCTTTTATACAATCAGAGAATAAAACATGTTTTTAGTTTTGTTAAATAACTTATGGCATTAATTTTATATTTGTCCCTTAAATGCACGAGTCCGCTATTCGACTGGTATAGCAGAACCACTGAAGCGTATTGATTGGTTCTATATTTTTTGTGCTAAAATTCGTAGAACATGAGATAGGTTCCAGAAATACAACAATTACTTAATACATAGCTAGGAATCAGTTCGGATTATTCTGTTTGTTGTGAAAATACTCTAAAGGAATTATTTTGCTAAAAATGAAATTGTGAGAATATTTGTGCATTTTGCGAATTGTTAGCATAATAATGCATGATGCTTACAGACGCACAATGATATAACTGTGAATATTTAGGTAAAACGTATTGCGAGTAAATAGATTGGGAGAAATGTCAGTCAGAGTGAGAAAGAGATAGAATAAGACAAGATAGAGCGTCATGTCATCATCTCATCTCTTTATATTCCTTCTCATGGAATATGCATGAAAATATTTTTCGTCTGCGGATACATATTATGCATTTATCCTACATGCACGCAATGAACGCAGATATTCCAGTTTAGTTTTCTCCAGTCGTCGTGGGCTGCCCTGTGTACCATTACACTGATGCAGACGCGAAATTCGTGTTTAGTTGAATTTTCCATTCTTATATGGCAGAGAGGGGAAATACATTTACAGTGCATATTTATTTATACGGCGACAAACACAATAGAATGACAACAGGGAGAAAAAGTGAAATTCTATCATAAAATTCTGTTGTGTTCCAGGAATTGTAATTCTTGGTGGAAAGGAGAAGACATGGAGAGACTGCATTTTACAATCTAGTTTGTTTTGGCTACGTAATCATGTTTCTTATTGTTGGTTGAAGAGGAGATGTCAATGTAGATATTCAGACAAGTCTTAGAGGGATTAGAGAGAGTCGACAGACGAACTAGTCCAATAAGCGAAACACATGTCATCCCATATAATGTGTGATTAAAGTGGAGAAGAAGAACATGGTTATCTCACCGTGCCAAAACTGTAGGGAGTTCCTTGGATAGATGACAAAATACCAAACTTGTCACCACAAGAACTGATGTCCTTAATCCGCTCCACTGTTAAGGCACTGGACGTCGCCTCCCGAAGTTTGTACTCCACTTTGCATCGACCATGCACATCATCCTAGACAGACAAACACCACGTCACCACTCAATCCCAACCATAATGCCAAACACTCGCACTACATTAGCATAACACCCACACAGCCCACCCTCGCAGTCCCAGTCACCTAATACATCAAAATCACAAATCCTTTCTATCAACTGTCTATTTATAATCCATACATTTACCTCTCTCCTCCCAAATTACAGTCGCTCAGTTTAAAATACATTTTTCACATCTTTCAAAATAGGGGACATGTAAGAATTATTCCCATTTGTCACAAAGCAAATTAAACTAAATTCTAACATTAAAAAATTACATAATTGACTTTTATGTACAATAAATAAAGGAAAACACTTTGGAAAACAGATAGTTGCCATGAAATACCGTGAATGAAGAAAAATAAAATTTTTAATATAATAATATAATATATATAATTTAGTAAAATAAGAGGTGGCAGTAGTTTGAAGTAATAACTTTCCATGGGTTTTAAGCATAGCGATGGGAATTTCTATACTCCGATTTTCGTTCCCATCGGAGGGAATCAAAATTTCATGTTGGGATGCTCCATGATCAGTTTTCCCAAAACCCCACTAAAGGAAACATATATATCTTTTCCATATATACAAATAAAATCTTTTTTATCACATAGCAGTGCCAAATCTTCTACGTGAAATACTATAAAATTATTTTTTTGGAGAATTGTGGGATATAGGGGTCGAAAATATATTAAGATTTTACTGACTTCTTCGCCTTTTTGTTCCAAGTCCAACCTTCTCATGGTATTCTGGAAAGAAGAAAGAAGTCCTCTCTTAATATTCAGAGCCCAAATCGATTCAGAAGGGTCAGGACATATTTCTTCTATCATTCCATCAGAATAGGAAAACCTAGCAAAAGCATTGATTTCCAAAATCGTGTGTAAATTTTTAGAGTACAAATATTGTACAATTACTTGATGAAATTCAAAGATTATCTCTAATCGGAAAAATAAAAAACAAATTTTATATACGAGGTGGAAAAGGAATTTTAAACAATGGACATATTTCTTATTTGTAAAAATGGTCACCAAATAAATTAAGAATGAATGGAATTGTTTTACCTTAGTGGAAATTCTTCAAGAGATTTTCTAAAGCCTATCCTCGTTGTTGGTTTGGTATAAATATGATTTTCAGAACCGCTTAGCAAATGTGATTGCCATACGTCTACATCTGAGATCTGTTCGTATTAAGTATTCATTGTTAAAGTATTTATCAAACTTTTAGATTTACATTTCACGATGGCCCTGTAATATTGTAGGCCGGTAGAAATACGTTAGCTAAATATAAAGTAATTAACACGGTTTTCACGAATTACAAGAATTTCATTTAAGGTAAGCAATACATATAAAGTGGCAAATTTTATCTAAGTAAAAATCGGAAAGCATAAGTGATAAGTGTTATTACTGTTTCATGGACTGCAATATATCTAAGGGAGAATTGCAAAGTAGCTAATCCTTTTGGCATTAGAAAGTGGGACTATTAAGTAAGGGATTGTTACTTCATTTGGGGCATCTATATCTGTGGTTGTAGTTAGCAATATTTGTAGACGTTGTCATTTTGTCATGTGAGTAGTTATTACTGGTTACTGAAAGTGGAAATGCATGTTATGGATGATGATACTAGTTAACGGTCGTCATTTTCATCGCATAGATGGTGACTTTATTTGGAACTATGAAATGGATGTCACGAAATAGAGTTGATGGATATTAAATGGACTGGAGAAGGTATGACGCCGTTACAGAGCCATCGCAGAGAATCAGGTCAATCAACCGAAGAGACAGACAACAGAAGACAAAAGACAAACTTACAAATAGGATCGCATCACATGCTGAGAGGAATCTGATAGTCACTTTGGATGACAAGTGCAAGCCTGACTGCTCGGCTGGACCCCCCTCTATTGAACTTGTTCCATTTATGACATATTGATAAAAGTACACGTTTCCAGACTTGTAATGGAATTTCTTATTTCCAGCTTCAGGCTCTGTACGATTCACATGATCAATATTTATTTACAGAAATAATGGCTACACTAGACACAATGTATAGGTATACAACTTAGAAACTTAGAAAAACTCGTTTTCTACAAAACTAGGCTCTAAAATTTCTTCCCTCGATTTCAATGCAGATAATATAGGTACATGAACCAAGCCACGCTTTTACTTTTCACGTTACAGCTTTTGGCCTACACATTCCTGTTATATCTTCTGTCATTGTGAATTAGTAACTCTACCAAAACTATAAGTATCTGTAATATTGATTTGTAACTTACATGGGATTTTAACATCAAAATTGATAACTTTTCTCCATTTGTGTTAAATAAGCAAGTAAAAAGTTAAATGGCCTTACCTCTGCATTGGGCAGGTCCACATATGTTACTTTCTCTTACAGGACCTGTAAAATAAAAGTATTACTCACATTTCCCTTACAAATCAATCAATTTGCTTAATTTCCTACGTGAATATTACATGGAATATCTCCGTAAATATAAAAATTAAAAGTAACTAATTCTATCGTCTTATTGTCTTATTATTAGCGCATCCGTATGGTTTTATCTCCCTTGCAATGCATTAAGTTCCATCCAGGGCACACTTTTTAGCATTCTCCCTTTTCAATATCAATGCTATGAAGAAGTACACTTACACCCTAAAAATAGCAAAGGTTTTAAACGTCTGGGCAACTTTTTAAATCTTCGGCAATCTGAGTGCATGAATTATTTACAATGAATCATCTTTTACATTTCAGTATTTTATTATTATTCTTTTTTTATTTGTACCTAAATAAAAGTTGGAAATAAATACTTGCATTACCACATCTTCTAAATTATCCAGAATTGTTTTGTGTGCAGTATTGAAACACAACTAATAATGTAGGCCCAGAATGTTTTCATTTGGAAGATCTAAAATACCCTGAGAAATATGAGCTAGTATTATGAATTATGACTTCATGGAAAGGTGCAGCGCTGAGAAAATAGAGATTTGAAATATCTGCAATGAAAGGCAATTTACATGTCTAGACACGTAGGAATCATTTAGAAATATCGCCTATGAAAAAACTCTGCCCAGGATCTAGATGAAATCTTTGTAAAGTCGCGCTTAGTTGCGATCATATAAATACTGATTTGCAAAACAAAGATATATTATGTAATAATAGGAAAAATATCTTCTTTCTTAAATAAAGATCAGATCCGTTATTGTTATTGTAGAACTGCCAGGGAGGAACTGCAGAACTGTCGATAAAGTACATTATGAAAACCATGGGTAACAATGAATTACCTTGCAGCATGTTTTCCACTGCCGTGCGCTTATAATTGAACAAAATACGTTTGCTCAGTAGTTTACTAATAATACTGATGTCAACTTTAAGACCAGAAAATTTGACAATTTTAAATAGATCATTTGTATTCAAGACGGAAGCATCGCATTACCGTCTTTTAGAATTTACGGCTTGAACTTATAAAAAAGTACCAATGAATCACAAAGAAAAATAACCCTATATTATGCACCAATAGTAATTAAATCAAGCTGGTAGACCTATAAAAATTGTTTGATAAAAAGTAAATGGGGTTAAGGATGAATCGTACCGATATCATAGCCTAAAAAGTCATCAGAAGTAGCTGAGGGAGATTCCCATATAAATAATATTGTTCCACTTAAATTACATAAAACATTAGTTTAGCAGATACTTAACGGAAACTTACTTGATTTCGTTGTAATCAATAGCGAAGATAATACAATTGCATAAAGCAACACTTCTTGAAATCTTGAAATAGACATTATAAAGTATTGTGATGAATTTCCTTTGAAAATCCACTTAGTTGGTATTTGAAAACATTAATTTCTATGGAATAACCTATGTAGAAACAGTCTTTGTCAAGTAATGTTAAAATAAACTATTTGAGTAGAAATATCATACGGATACATAATTAATTCTATCGAAGCAAGTATTTCTACTCATCTTTAATTTCATGGACACTTAAAAGTACTTCCAACACTGGTTAAAGATAACCAGTAATTGTATCTGTTCTAGTCGAATAATTCGACTCGAATTCTCAATAACGAACACCAGTAATTTATTTTAAAAGGCACAAATTCACAACAAAAAGTTTGGAAATCCATCTCTTTTTCTCATATTAATTAAACAAACGTTTATTGCTTCACAACTGCTTAAAATCTATTGAAATAAAGGAATTTAACTGAGGAATAAACAAATGTGAACACCACAAGGAAGCAAAATTCAAAATCCATGAAAATTCACTTTGGTAAAGTAAAGCTGAAAAAGTGAAAGACGCTAATATCTGCACCACATCCTACATCTCAGGATCACTTGGTTTATTTAAGGAACGCTTTAATTTTTCAAACGCATATATTGTTAAAATTAAACTAATAGTAATGTAGATCTTTCATTGCTGAAAGTGTAGTTCTTAATTTTTTAGCTAATGCTGTACCACCTAATCACTAATCTAGAGAAATTAAACCTACCTCACACTTAAAATGATATTTACATTTTTAATTCATAAAATGTCTTATTATTAAAAAGCACTCTTTTATTTATTATAATTAACGATTGATTGGTTTAACTTAATTAATTATTCACAACGTAATGACAGATTTTGATATTAAAATAAAGTGAACTTAATTTGTTAAAACTGAATTCCTTAGTGTTCCAATGAATATAAATTTAAATTGAATAGACAGTTGTAATGGGAATTGTAGAGTGGAAGATCAATGGATAGAATTTAAGTTGACATACGAAGTAAATAGATTACAGTATAAGACTGGATTTAATCTTCATGAACAAGTTTCGTTGTATTAAATAAGATATTTGAGTTTCTTATTCTTGAGCAAGTTGCAGCCAGTCAGATTACCTACCTAGTTAGTTTGACATACAAACTTACATTACAAATACACACACAATCAGCTCCAAAGGTCAAAAGTCATCATGTAACGAATCAAAAGCTATCTCCATCAAATGAGAATAAACTACGTAAATGAACAAGCACTGTAGTAAGTTCTATGTTTATTCATTTCAAATGTTTGATATAACTGTTCAATTATCTCTTATACAATTATTATCTGAGGCAAGTCATCTTTAGAAGAAACTACCATTTACACATTTAGTTTAGTCATTGTATTGTATATACAATACATAACAGGTTTAAATAACAGAGTATTAACAGAGTTATATTAATATCACATCTGTCTAAGTAAATAATTTATTATGAAATATGGAGCAGACTACAAAAAGGGAAATGGTGTAGCGGATGGCTCATCTGAAATCGTCTTGATACAGAGAAACTTAAGAAAAAATATGAGAGTTGTGAGATATGTTGAATGGAAAAATCACAATTTTCATTTGCCATAAAACCGCTGACACCATCAATATTTGAACTCATTCGGTAATCATTTAATGTTTCTATTAATTTTATTCGGTCTTACAGTGGAATGTGACAATGTAGTCCTTATATATTAAGATATGAAATCCATTCAGTTATTAAACTCCGGCAATATGGAATATTCTTAACTTCTTATAAAGTGTTTGTACATTTATTCCACAGACTTAAAAAGGGAAACTTATAATTTTTACAGCTTATATTAGATAGAGAGTTATATGGGTTTAATATTCAGCCCAATCAGCTAATTAATAAGAACTCTGGCAAGAGGCAAAATTAAATATTTGTTCTGCATTCCTTCGTTTCTCGCTAATGTAGAATATAAATTTTCAATGTGAGTTTTAAAATATAGTCATAACAATATCTATACTTGATTTCTGGATAGCTTCCCTGAAAATGGTAACTGGACAATATTGATTGACTTTCTCTAACGATTAGACAGGGTAATTTAGGAAACGTTTATAAAAATCAAATTAAGTAAGCATTTTCTTGAAAATATAAACTCTTACTACATTCTAAAAGTTTCTATTAAAGCGATTCGACCTTGAGGTTGATAATAATGGTTTTTTAGATGTGCATGTGAACTAATTTTCTTTATAATATAGATTCCTTGTATCGATCATGGCCAGGCAATCCTTTAACATTTGAAGAATTTACAGCAAGCACATCTTTTACTGATTTCGACATTCCATTTTATCAATTTGTAAGAGTATGGAAACTACATCTTCTACTGATTGGCTCAATTTGACAGTTATTTATTATATAAATACTCAGAAAGCTGTCATCCAGCGTTTAGATATAAGGCATTGCTATGATAAGTAGCTCTGTCTGTTGGATGATAGAGTGACGCTTACTCATTTCTGTAAATTAGCCGAAGGATATCTGGTGGGTCGCAAACTTCACTCTAGAATAATCTAATCGCACGTTTAAGTTGTTTTTAAAGCCAAATTGTTACTTTAGTGTATATTGTTCATATTTACGCCATATTCTTTGTTGATAAAAAAGTTCTTAACAGTAACTGCATTGCCATACGATAAAGGCATTATGAAGGTCAAACTATTGCACATGACATATTTCTTTTACTACACAATAGTGGAATATTTACTTGGTTTTAGATAAAAATGGAAAATGTGTTGTAAGACATTGGAATTTTGATTCCTAAAGAGAAATTCATCCGTCCTATTCTGATTGCTTGTACTTTTGTTAAATTTTACAGCTACTGCTTTAATTTCATTTCGTATAGATTAAGGTTTACTATAAATGCCACACCATAGCTTAAAATGTTGATTAGCTAATATGTAATACATACATCACTCTACATTTAGTGGTAGGGCAAACTGCCATCAGGAATGATATTATAGAACAAACAGCTCATGAAATTGCTTTACGTGGACAAAATTGTACAATAAACTGCCGTCATATTCATAAGTTGTAGTGCTGGGGTGACAGTGGTAACAGTACTCAAAAATACAAATAGGGAATACTCTTCGTATTAATACTTAATATATATTCCTTTTGCCGAGTATTCAGCGACCTTCTCATTAGAATTGCCCAATAATATTTTGTAGTCAGTTATAAATAGTAGCTTGCATACACAATTTATTAACTTATTAAGGAGAAAGAGAGTGTTCACTGATTTTGCAGCAGCAGTTGGATAAGTATAAACTATGAACCATCAGTCTTAGCCTAATCAGCTTCAAAATGTCGACGAAATCATTGATTAGAGATTTTATTAGTCTTCTGCATGTTATTGATGCCAAACTTTTCTGGGAATCGTTTGTTGACTCATCGAATGTAAATAATAATGTAATTGCTATGTTGTAAGACTCTCAACGATTGATGAATGGAATTACGTACTAGAATTATTATGTGTATTATCAATGGCTTGTTTACGCAAACGGATGTAGCCATATACAAACGTTTCTGTTACTATACTTTATTATCTTTTACCTATGAAGATGAAGTTCCACAAATTCTACATACTGTGCAAATAAAATACATTTAATTTTATATTTTAATCAGAGGTAAGAAATTATTTAATTGAATCTACACTCCAGAGTGTCAACTACAGAGTGTCAACTACAGAGTGTCAACCAATTTTTATTGTTAACAAAGTAAAACAAACATGACACTGGCATTGTGCTTTATCAAATTAATTTTTTTAGATAGACACAAAATTGTGAAGCATTATTGCAGTATATTACTATATTGTAATAATTCTTACAGTATTATCATTAAATAATTGATTGTATATTAATTTTGGTTTAGTTTGCTATACGTCTCAGTTGGCTTCTTTACTTAATTTATTTGTCTGGACCTCTGCCCATATTTACTTTGGTTCGATAACCTTGATAATGAATCGTTTGACAAGAAATGACGAAACTTGCTTCGCAACATCGCAACTAAGTAAGGAGTAAACATGGACATGGATGGTGGTGTCTTTACTGACAACTTTGAATGAATTATAAAAAACTAATGAATACAGAGAGAATAAAATTAAATCCAAAATTAAATAGTTTTGCATGCTTCATCAAGGTAAAAGGAGTTGTGATATTTCAGGAATTCAATAGTCATGACTGAATATTGAAAAGATGTACATACTCCTGCAATTTTGGGTAATGTTTTCGTTGGACCCCTGAGGTAATTGAATTTGAAATATTAAGCAACAGTAATCATGAGTAGTAGAATAGCAAAGTAGTTTTCAATGCTACAGTAAAGTGCCAATAAAGTATTTTTAAAATAATTATATTATGTTATAGTATACATAAAGTGTAGGTTTTCTGCGGTTTAGTCCCCGTTTGTTAAAAAATTCTTTTATCATTGCTAAAACCAAAATGTTGTAAAAATAAAATGGAGTTTTTAATACCGATCTCATCAATAAAATACAAAAGCATTAATAAATTCCGTATGGTATTTCTGGCCACCTTGAGTGTATAGAAGAACAGTCCGAAGTGCTGGAAAATTTCAGTATCTAAAAAGAAGCAAGTTATACTAATAAAAGGAAATAACGTGGAAGTTAATAATAGATGGATGGAAGAGAGACAGAGGATTTGAAGAATCGGAATGAGAGTGATATGTAAATAAGAGTGAGTCGGAAAAATGTTGTTTCTCGCCGGGCTCTACTTATTATTATGATGCAAGCGTTCCATTCATTTATATGCATGACTGACTCTTGATTTCGTTATCCACGCTTTTTCTGTCAGCCTTTTCTTTTCCTTCTCCTTTCAATCTCCTTCCATTCCCTTTACAGCCCGATGGGGCCTCAGAAGACTGATTAGAATCAAACTCACTTCACTCCAGACAAGACGGATGATAGAAAAACACTGAAATTCGGATAAACTACCAAATATTATATCTTATAAATTTCCATATACGAGAAATCATTTTTCCTTTGACGAACTTAATTTTCTCTGCCTTTCTGTATTTCTAAAGTGCGTGCATGCAATGCAGCTGAACATTTCCTCTTGTCCTTCAACGTATTTGCACTCCGTGCATATAAATATACCCATTACTAAATTTCACTTTATATATTCTTTCTAGTGGCTATTAATATGCATTATGTGTATCTCACTTCTACATTTGCTGACAGATTTCACATAATAGTAAACACAACACTCTACATTCTTGTAATCGTAATACTCGTTACAGTAGCCATATAACTGCTTCGCAAGTAATTCATAGCCGACCTCTAATCAAATACTCAATAGTATCCCTTAGAATTGAACATCATAATTTTAGTTTATCTTTCTCCCTAAGCCTGCTTTTGTCTTATCTTTTCCTAGCATAATGTCAAAATGCTGAATGAAATTAAAGAGGCTGTTCCGTTAGACGTCCGCTCAATCAATTTTTTCACATTTATGCTCACGGAATTAATACTTCGTTCACTTGGGTTACAATACGACTTCATTTACACTCAGAAAATATCTCACAATCTGTCAGTGCATGTGCAGCCTTATTTTTGTTAATCCATGCATTTTTGGTTTTAGCTTTCCGAGCAATCAGTTGGACTTTCTGACTTGATTCTCTCATGCAGCAATGTCACAACTTATTTATACAGCCTACGCCACATATTACACACCAACCACGAGCATTAATTCCAGTAATGTCTATACGGGGTACATAAAACAAGTCTTATGGATTCCAACGTTTTATACCATCATGACCTCATTTATGCTTTAATGTAAAATCTTTAAGAAATGCAATTCAGGAAACTTGTTTCTATATTAGGCTTTCAGAGGCATATGCAGGAAACATGCTTTATTGACGTACACCAAGGAATGTAATTGCATCTGACATCTATATGTGCGTTCAATATCCACACAAAATTCTAAATATGCCCCAAATTCTAGCATAAGATCCAAAACACTTGGAATTTAAATGTCATGACACAAGGGAAGCCTACTCTGCGCTCTGGTCTACCAGACCTGACAATACCAGTTTTAAAAGCATTTTTACGGCATGTCAAAATTAACGTTTTCTTAGATAATTAATCCTTTAAGTGTTCCAAAATCTTTTGAACGGTTTACGGTACTATTTGAACTGCTATAATGCTACTCTCAGAAAGTCGAGAGCTTAAAATCGCTTTGTATTCTGTAATTACTTTCAAGTTACAGTAATGTGTGTTATATATGTTTGGACAAATAGATGCAATATAATGTGCACACACTGTGTACCGAGGGATTGAAGTTGTTCAGATTTGTGTGCGTACTAGTGGGAGCATTTCAGAAGCACCTAGCACTGGATTAGTGTGAACATAAGTAATGGGATTTAGTTACTCCATCCAAGCAAGTCCCATTTCATTGTTTCTAGAACTTGTGGAATTGAGTGGAAAATGCTCTGTGAGTGTGTTTCATGTCATTCTCCTAATCCAATAGTTTCCTCGTCGTCGCTCTTCTTCTGCAGGTAAGTCTCCACTTGCTTAGATTTCCATTTCTCCGCCCCTACTAACCAATCCAGGTCATTTATAGTCATCAACAGGAAGGCAACGCAGTAGTTTTACTATGTACTTGTCCACCGCAGTAACACAATTTTAAGATCGTGGTATTCATGAGTAGGTTTTCTGAAAGTCACCAAGATATCTCTTTAGGTGATATATAAGTAGATAAGAGATAAGTAGTTAAGAGATAAGACAAGAATTTTAAAACACTTAAACTACCTGTTGAAGCTGGCAATGATTCGAACTTATTTACTATTTCAAGTTTAAAAATGAAATCTTTGTGAAATCATTTGAAGATTTTGTTGATGAACGATGGGCTTTCATCTAGAATTTTGAAGTGTGATTATGAAATATTTTGTGCGTTAATTGAAAATGGAATTATATTGAAGTTTTCTGAGTTGTGCATCTTGTAAGTCAAGATTTGATGTTGCTTAGAACATTTTGTGCGTGTGCTGTACTCGTAACAAGAGAAGGTTTACATTTGGAGTGTTTTGGACTAAGAAGTAGGAAGGAGATGATGAGGAGATGAAAGGAGGTATAGAGTGGTAATAATAATATGTGTTAAGCCTGTGTGGTGTACCCTATGTATGGTAGGGGTGTAATAGTGGAATAATGGAGAGTATGAATGCATAATGGATGTGCCGGTGTTAGACCTGGTGCTATGCTGTAGCAATACTTATGGGTGAAAGTGAAACCATTCGATTATGTATTATGCAGCTGGCTAAATTGTACTTGAAGTGTTATTCCATTGGCCATTGAATAGACAATTGAGCATTATCGCACTGCGTGATATTCCACAGTACACTATGTAAATACAACACTATCATTCTCAACGAGTCGACCGATTATCATTCAAAATTGCTGAGGAGGTTACGCAAAGTATCCTATTATTCTAAATGTATTTCTCATTTCTCCTTCAGGTCTTTTCAACTACAACCTACTTCATACGATAAGCCATTCTCTAATCTATATCTTTCCTCTATGTCTGTATTAGCAGCTATCTTATTTTCTACCACTTCCACTAGACTACATCAGATTATTGCATACTTACATCACATCCTGTCATGTCTTTCTCAACAGTCTCAAATTCACAACTTTAGATCAACTTCCATTGTGTTACTTTCAACCTACCCACCAGTATATTAAAACTATCCTCCCACCACTAACACAGAATTACTTATAGCATAACACACCGTCTTATTATGTTAATCTCATCGTCCCTTTCCATTACTATTTTCTTATATTATATGTCACAGTCCAATTCTCCCAGCTCACTTTTCTCAAAAAGCTAACATCTTCAGTTAGAAATTCATTCAAAACCTCTTACCTCTCCAAAGATCACCAAACTTTCGCTTTTCCAATGCTCAATTGCAGTCCAGAAGATGTTTTCTTACGCCTTTTCCTCAATTCCAGGAAATATGATTCACATGTTTTCCGAGCTAATCATGCTTAAAATAGTGGAATAAAAAATTCTACTGCATGACTATTTCATTAGATGTTTTCTTTGGAAAAATCATCAAAAATCTAGAGATTCAAGTAATTAACAAAAATTACTAAATATTTCGAATGTTTTAAGTGGTAACAAACCGAGACTTTGAAAACAATTTTTGAAGAAATGATTATTTTTCATGAGAAAAGAATCAACAAGATGATGCATCACATTAACATTTGGTAGGGAATGAGGATCCTATGTTTTGGAATTAGGGCAAACGTTTATAATAGCTATCTGAGGTCATGTTTGCATAGGTGTGATAATATTTAAAAATTGTAGATAAGTGGAAAGAAGTTTAGTGTGCTTAGCCATGTATTTAGATGAGACAAAGAATAAAGGTAGATAATTTGTTGGTGTCCTGCTGATGAATGCACTTAATGTTTGACATGTTAATAAAGCCAATTATTATTAATTATGCCAGTTATTTTGAATTGAATGATTTGGTTGTGAAGAAAAGGAAATAGCTTTTTACCATATATTTATTATGCCTTTATTTACAACATTATGGAGTATTACTATGAACATAACTTCATTGCTTATTTACGTAGTATTGTATTACGTATTACTCATTATAATTATCTTATTATCAGTTTTACTATTCTGTTATGTATTCACACTAGATTTTTGATGTATGTATTTACACATGATAATTAGGATTTTCAGAGTCACTAACACCCGACATTTACTGTTTCCATATGTAGATACACAAGGTACAGATTATTCGCTGCTCTAGCTAGATATAAATGAATTTGATAGTTTAAAATTAAGGTTCGCAGTTTAAAATGTTTTTACTCTTGATTCGGTTATCCAATATACGGGACTCGCTCGCATTTCGTAGCAAATTCCATCTCGACTTTTTCAAGACCAATCTTTGAATGTATTGGGTAGGTAGATAAAGAAGTAGTCATTACTTTAGTAGGTAAGGTAGGTATGGTATAGGGTATGGTATAAGTAACGCAATTGATTAGTCTACTAGACAGTCCAATGGGGATGTAGCATTTCCTATAAATTCTGTATGATTGAGTTACGAAACAGAGATCTCCATTGTTTTGTGGATGAGAGGAGATTAGAGGTGGGCACTGGTATGTATTGGCGTTACACAGTATCAACATTTCCCTTGCATCTAGGCTCGCACATGTCTTCTTCTTCTAGCACTCAAACATTGCTAGACCACGCACAGGGTCTCGTGGCACTGTGTACATGTACTTACATGTAGACATAACTGATTAGGCATGTGTCACTGGATTTAGTAAACATGTACGGTGTAGTCGTCGGTAGTTCACTCTCACATCACATATCGCACGTTACATATTAAGAACAGTTTCTATTTGTGTATTAAAACGTATATATGTAGACACTTTACTTATTGTTGCTTTAGGTTTATGTAGAGTCCACATACTCCGGATACAAACTTGAGCACCATCACGCCAAAACCCATGCTTACAAATAGCATTTACGTCAGATAAACGTTTGTCAACAATTCATCTTGTCCTCCTATCTATACTTAAATTAATCTAGATGTACTTATAGATAACTCTAAAAATGTACCATAACTCCTAATATTTTCCTCTAATATATATGTAATAATATATACCTACTTCTATAACAGTAAATACTACATAGTTACAAATTCTAAACAACTAGATAGATTTCTTATTTCTCATGAGTGTACCAATCCAATAGTCTATTTCCATGTTTCATCATTGAGTGCTGTCGTGATTTCATTACTATTGTACGTATTATATGGCTGTGTGGATGTACATTTACTCTAGCATAAGTGTGGCTATTGGTCTTCTCATCGCCGGAAATACAACACACCAAATACGCCCAAATTTTGTATCAGTATATCGTTAACGTCAAAAAATTCATGTCGCAGTATTTTAAAAGATTTTAAGTATTCAATTTAAGCATTTTAAATTATATTGTAATAATTTACAAATATAATAGGTATAGGATCAATACCAATTGCAAATATCCAAATAAATCAAATGCTACGAGTCGTAACATTTTGCAAATTAATATTTTCTATTATTGATTAGGACCAAAACAAAGAATTGTGATTAGGCAGTATATAAATGAAAGAATATTTATCTATTTCTGTGATGTCATACCACAAAGTATTTTTAAAACAAATATAGCGTGATGTAAAACAAAACATATTGAGATTTAATATTTTGGAGTTGATTCAAACCAAAGTGGAATTGTAAACAGGAAAAGATGTCACTTTAAAATAACGTTGCATGTATGTCTTGGCAAATCATGAAATGGTGCTGGTGATTTTGTTGAATATAATTTATCTTAGATAAATTATATTCAATTATATTATTCAATTATAGATAAATTATCTGTAATAATAGTAACTTGTAAATTAAATAATGTTCTTTGATTTAGTATTTTCGGCGTTGATGTGACTAAAGGGGGAATTGTGAGTAGGCAGAGATGTAAATAAAGTAATGTTGAATGTATTTCTCTGACGTTAGAAATAAAAGAGTTGGCATAATATATACATTTTAGTCATATTTAGTACAGAGTATTGCTAATTGTAAGTGGGTTTCCTAGCTAATAAGTCCGTGTATGCATGTCCATTCCTTACGTAAACAAACTGTAGATAATTGCATGTATTCCTTTCCCAAGTAATCTTGAAGTGTAAAAAAGACATGCATTATTTTATACAAGGTAAAGGTACCCTCTCGCCATCCTTCTTGTATTAGAGCTATGCTAATCTGTATGTACCTAAAATGTAAAGATATTGTGGTTCTACGTCCACAATTTACTTCTAAATAGTAATTTCCCAATTTGTCTGGTTTGCTTCAAAGTACATGCAGACAACTGGCAGCCCTGCTAAAACTCTAATTTCTAAGTACTTAAAATTAGCTGTAACAGTTATAGTTATGCATAATAACAACAATCATTATAGTATTTTGATTGATAACACGAATTAATTGCATTAGCACTGCAACAAAGCTGGATTATTTGCATTTGTTTGTACATACACTTACAAAATAATTTCTTAATAATCAGTAACCATACGATCTATCATTATTTACATACGTCTATGTATACAAGAACTTACATTAACTTTTACCATATGCTAGTGTTCAAGTTATCATGTATGTATAATATCACTGTGGAAAAAAATACAAACATCTCTGTATTAATACTTAACTCCTTACATCTACCTTTCCTACATTTTTAATAGATTTATTTTACTTTTACATATTTATGTATCTATATTTCTTTTCCCTTACACACCCCTTTTTATTATTTCCATACTTTCTCTAACTTTCTCCTTACATTTTATGGTAAATGGTAACCAAGTGCTTTAATTGCCGAACCTTTATTATTCTTGTCGGCATTTCGCTCTAATAGACAGGAGTAGCTAACTTTACATAATAGTCAGTAGTGTTTATGTAGATATTGTATTCTATTGTAAGAAGGCTAATCGTAACAGTAATAAAAAAGGTAATGCGGAAAATAAACTGCAAGTATTAAGGTAGATATTTATATACAGAGGTTCACGAATCATAAGGAACAGTTATAGAGTTGATATTGATACTAGTAAATGAATAAGGCAAGGCAGCAACTTGAAGGCAGATTTACAATTAGATGGACAGATTGCTCTGTCTGAAGTTGTTTAACAATTGGTAATATTCTATTCTATTGGTAGGTACTGAATTTAAAACTCAATTTAAAACAACAGTACTGTAGTTAGATCTAATACTGCTGTGCTCCTTGTCACTACTCTCTGGTTGTCTGCTCCGGTAGACTAAAGCCGTTCTGAGTAAACAAATGCCTACTTCTATATATCCTTAGTCTGTCTCAACTCTAAAACAACATGGGGAACTGTGAATTTAGAGTAGCCATATTAAAATATAATGTATGTATTTATTTATGTGTAGGTATCTGTATACTATTATATGTATGTCTGTAATCATGTCTTCTCCATTCTTTTTCTTTGTAATGGCCTTTGGCCTACGTCCTACTGCCTTCTGTTATTGCATTGTGAGGGGTGTTTATTGTATGTGGGTAGGTACCTACATTTGCAAAAAGTAATTTATTTAATGCTAAAGTGTAGAAATGCGAGGACTTGCTAATCTAATCGTAAATACATGAGTTTACTGGTAATAATAAATTGTATTGGCTTCTACGTCCACATTCTAAAGCGCTTCGCTACTCCAAAGTGACAGGTGTAGTATATATTGATAAATAAAAAAGGAGCATTTAATAAACAGTGTTGTGTTCAGTTGTTTCCCTACATTACTCATCAATATTTACAAAGATTTCCTATTTAACTACTTACATAAGTATTATTTACCTGTGTAGGTATGTACCTAAGCAGTTCTTGTGTAGAATAGTTTTACGGTGTAGAACCATCATTCCTATATATCTTCTGTTTTATATACGTACAAAGTTTGTTTTTATAATTTAAGAGGTAGCCGGAGCCACAATCAAGTCAATTCAATACAAAGATATTGATTTTCCACCTGCGAACATTCCATCTTCCACAAAATGTTTGTGTAAAACTCTTTGAACAGACTAAACTGACTGAATAGAGGAAAACTATAAGTAAAGGCCTATATAGTAATTAACTGTTTTATTACAACATCTCTGCTATCAATAAGCCCTTTATATAATATACGCATCTGTAAATTGGAAAGCATAGGTTTACAGTAGACTTATTTATTGAAAGTATTTCTTATGAGAAAATATACCTGAATTCCCATGTGCGTCATAATTTGTTAAAAATGGTAGTTATTATTTAAATTGATTTACTTTATTACTAATATCAGGACAATACCTATAGTCTGTACGTCGTTGCAGGGTTTAACAATCATAATTTCTTTACAATTCAGTAACAATAAATACAGTAGTAATTAAAGTACACCCTACGTACGGCGCAAGTATCAGGGCTGGACAAATACCATTTTCTACCGAATTAGAAATAAATTGACCTTAGTTCCTACACAAAGGATAGTTTGGTTACGACTCTACTTTCTGAGGAGTTACTAGTAAGCTACCCCTACGGACAATATAAATAGAGGTAACAAACCAATAGGCTATCCTGAAACTCACGTAATGTTGTTCCGTAAGAATTTAGTATGTTACCGTTGCCTATATAGTAGTATATGTATGTAGGTAGGTACAGAGAAGAGAAGATGTATCTGATGAATATGTAATGAGGATGGTGTAGTTAGTATTGTAGTATAAGTATATATAAGTATCTGGTATGGTAATGTTAGATTACTTGGTATGATATCTTTGGAGTCCGTATTCCGTGTCATATGCAAATTGAATACATGCAGAATCGTTTACACATCGCACACTTATCAATACAGTAGAATACAAACAACAACAAGTCAAGTCAACAATGGGTGTACACATAACCTAGGAAATATAACAAGTCCAACCTATGCATTGGCATCCAGTGGTTAATAACGCCAAGTCCACCGAGTACTTAAACTAACATAACGTAAGCTAATAATGTAGTGATTAATAGGAATATTATGTAAGTCATATAATTAGCTTTGCTTTACTGTATTTAGTAGTTAACCTCGTTCATTGACATTCGGGTGCCGTGCCATGAGTAATAGAATAAAATAGACAAATACGTACGTTTGCCTGTCTGTCCGAGGCGAAGCGACCAGACGACCAGCTAAGCTAACTGTAGTTAGAGAATGACTGAAAAATAGTTGAAAGGAAGGAATGACTTAAGGAGGCAGTTGATTATCATAAAGAGAGCGCGTGGAGTCGTGCGTAGAAAGTGTTCAGCAGTGAGAAGATCAGGGAGAGATTCACCAACAGTGGCAGGAAGAAGGCAGACGTCGACCGATTCGAAGAGTTCCCCTTCGGGATCTTCGCCTCCACGTTCGCCAGCTTCAGAATCGACAGGAGATTGTGATTGTGAATCACCGGGTGCTGCTTGTTCACCAGGTTCTTCAGGGCTATCAAAGCCGGAAGACACTGGTCCTGTTCCAACAAAACAAACCACAACAGTTATAACACAAATCATCAAATTTCCGCAAATCCAAATTCAAAACTTAATAATTTATTTCTAAAAAACGGGAAATGTACATACTGGTATTATTCACCAGTTATTTGGTAAGTACCGGTTTTTTAACAGGATAAGTACATTTACTACCACATGGTATTGGCCATTATTGGTTTAAAATAGTGGTACTCTTTATATTGCGTTTTACATGGCTACATTTTAGAGAAATAATATAATGGGGTACACAGATATTGGAGTAACAGTGACACTTGGCTCTTTCACATTGCCCTTCAGCTCTTTGTCAACAGCCGGATCGCAATTCTCCCAGCGGGTTATTTGTCTTTGCACTCTACTAACTATTTAAAGAGAGTTTCGCATTTATTCCTATGAAAGGATATATAGAGTTTGTACAAATAGCAGTATGATGTGACTCTTGAGGCTGATTAAGCCTTAAAGTGAAGTGAGTCGGAGAGGAAGAGAGGACTGAAAGCTAATATATCCCTTTCCATTCAAGTTGACTCAGCTCCTTGGCGTTGGTTCCCTCCGAGTTGGAAAATATTCACACCTGCTTTATCTAAATCTACGTTAAAAATTTTAGCCACAGCGACAGAAAAACCGGAGACGAAGGACGAAAGGAAGTGTTATCTTTTAGGAATCGATTTGAAGTGGATAAGTTATGTGCTGGAAGCGCAAAACTGTTGAATGTACAGAAAATATTGTTTCGACGGGAAACAGAGTTTATTTGGCTGCGAGTGCGATCTTTAGTATGAGTATGTCCACCAAAACAAGTGAATATCATAAAGAATCGGAACTACAGAGTCGTAGATGTGTGTGTCTCCACTACAGGTCTAAATATCCATCAGACACCTAACTAGGGTGGACTATGAGTTACGTAACGTGGTGAATAGCGTTATAAATATTATAGGGGCTATTAGGAGTAATGCACATAGGTCTTGATGTGATTTGCTATAGCAATGTTTAGGAAAGGAAGCTGAAACTGCTTCTTTCCTTCTGCTTCATCTCAACTCAACCTCCACTTTGTCATTTCCAGTGTCAATAAATGTCGTCTAATGTGACAGCTCACTTTCCCCATTTTCATTCAACGGACTCTCCGCTCTGGCTTTCTCTACTTGTTTTCCCCACCGGAATGTATTGCCCTTACTACATTGCCTCCTAGATAAAATACAGCGCTACCTACTTCTTTCCAACTTTCCATCCACTAACTTTCACTTCCTTTCTCCGTTTCACTCTACATGCAATTTTATGCTTTCTCCAGCTAAACTATCTGAACTGACTGAACATCACCCTTTCTTACTCTTCCCAGATATCTACTCCCTTCCTCAAAATAATCTCTTCATCTTACATTTGTCACCAATTTGCACGGCTTTCAAACCATTCCAGAACATTCTCCCATCCCAGTTTACTTTCCCTTACCCGACATGACCCCTAAGTAGATAGTACACATGCAGCCACACTCCTAATGCTTTCTATCCAATGTAGACACGTATATTAGTCAGTCATTAATAAATGACAATGCGTACTACATGTGAATATCCTAACTATGGAGTATTTATATTGTTTCGTATAGTCAATAACAAATTTCAGTATTGCCGAGCCAAAAGTTAAAGTATTGACTTTCAGCTTGGCGTGCAGAATGACATAGTGTAATGTGCAATGTAAAGATTACGAAAGCAGTCCTCCCACCTCAAAATAACCATGGAAAGTGGAGCTTAAACAGGGGAGAATGAATAGACTAAGCTACTACTATACACGAGACTTCGATAGGCTTAAATTATGAATCGTTGCCTTACATCTTTCTCAAAAGACTAATCCACCATGTGACACGGCGATCCTTGTCACACCCTCCAGCCCTTTTCTCTCGCCCAACAATATATTATTATCTTCCAAAAATCTCTTTTCTCCTTTGACTCACTCTTCACTTTCCATCCCCTTTACACGATAACTACTTCCATTATATCATCATATCTATACCTATACCCTAACACTAATATAATGCAATCTTCTCCTCTTTCTTAATGCATTAGATGTACTTCTTGCAAAACCTGCTCTGAAATAAAGCAACGCACTGGTATTTAGCAAACTAGAATAGTCGAGTATTTTCCTATTTTTCTTCAGTAAGCTATTTATAAATACCTCCAGATTTTCATGTAGATCAGATCACTGCAATATTGAATAGCTTTACTTCTCCGCACAAAATAAACATACTGACTGTCTATTTAGGAAAGGCAGATAGGCTTACTTCAAAATTTTCATGCAACACGACAGAATTCAGGTACTTCCAAAGTGGCATTTCTTAATACTAATAACAGCGAATATTTCCAAACAAGGGAGATTATGATGTATGCATAATGAATTATGAATTAATCCATGGGACCATGCAATTAGAACGAATTAGTATAAATACTCTAAAAATTACAACATTAGAAATGATTACAAAAACACAGTGTAGAAATAAAAATTTCTGCTTTTAGGCAAACAAGTCTGAAATAATAATATTCAGAGATAAGAAGGTTTTTTCTGATGCAAAGTTCGCATTGGTTTTTAAATATGTCATCCAGTTCCTATGAAACATTTCACAGTACAATTTCTAGAAGCAGAAAAAAACATATTTTCTTTCAAAAGGAAACAAATGTTTAAAATACATTTAAAATCCAAAGATAAAGAAAAAATGTATACCATTATTTTCTTCTTCTAGTAATAGTTCAAAAACTGTTAAAGTTAATTGGTAAAGGTAAATCAAACAAACAGTAGGATAAATAGCTGCAAAGTATACAAGGTAAACTAAGACCCTGATACTGATATTACTACATATTACTGATAAATAATTACAATATGGTGGGAAAGTTGTGGAATTCCAAACATAAATTCTAGAGACGGTTTCCTGTCTATTGAATGATAGTTCTATTCTCAGTATTAGCGCTTGCAGAGTTCTTGTGTTATTATTGGTATATAAAAGTTGGAAATGTTGGCATACTAAAGCACAAGAAGTATGCAAGTGGAAAATGGTATGTAAGAGGGAAAGCAAGTAGGTATCTTAAAGTAGTATAATAAATATAATATGTATGCATTTGAATTGAAAAAAAGGATGGGAGATAGAACCGGAGTTGGAAGTAAAACAAGCTATTGCTTCTTATCATATTCATGATGTCATGTATAACTTCATTTCATGCTTGTCATCGCCAATAACTTAACCCGACTTAACCTTTTCCGCAACATTTGCCATCAACATTATTAAGTAGCGATGGCTACTTTGTAACAATACCCGATTTGTCCGTCTGTCTGTGTGATCGCGTTAAAGTTGGGCACAGGGAAACAACCGTGGACATTAGTATTCATAAAATTATAAAATATTGAATTGAAAATACTCAAGAAACAAAGGATTATGAGAGTTCATCCGTCTATGGGAGAAGTACATGCAGACTTTACATATACTGAAAACTAAAGTGGGAAAAGGATTGAACAGCTGACAAATTGAAAATATCGGCCAGCAAACAGGGAGGAGTGAATTACATTTCGGTTACTGTACCACAACGTTACCACATTTTATTAAGACAAGCCTTTAATAAAATGTGGTAATAAAGTAGGCGTCTTTAACCGCTACTTTATTATATCCGACTAAATGCTTTATTTCCTGATTCAATTGAGTCGTGAGAGACACTTGGATAGTTTCTGTCTAGGTGCATTAGGAAAGCTTTATAGGTACTCTGCCACTTCAACTATTTATACTGCCGCCTCTTTGTCCAGTGAATTCTGAAACAATGTGAATATTTTAATCATTTCAGGCGTCTGTCTCTTTCCACATACAACGAAAACATGGAAAACGCAGCCACTCATGAATGAACATCGCCAATCAAACGCTATATAGTTTCCACAACTTTCCACATTTATGCCTTCTAGCTCTCTTATGTCCATAAGGAAACCGAAACTCAATCAAATCAAGCTGGCTATGCTTATTAAATAGCTAAACAAACCTACCAAAGTATAAATAGGTTCAATTAATTCCTTTGTGTGCCTTGGTTTGCAAAAGCTACCTCACTATAAAAGGTGTATCACGTCGTTCAATAACAACCCACTTTTCAGTTAAGAAATGAGTCATTGCTGTGACAAACAACCAAAGTGCAGTAAAAATTGCCGGGACACAACTACACTAAATTGGAGGTACTCTCCATTATTTTAATTGCACTTTCCAGAAAAGTAGATGCGAATTTGGGTGAGAAACTCAGATTTGATTTCGGCAATCACTCTTCCGACAAGGACTGTTTAATATTTAATGTTGCATTGCGTAATAGTAACGGCAAAAGGGTAGTCTAAAAATAATACATGACGGCAATCGTAATATATTTTTTAAGAGGCAACCATAATTACCCTGAGCATTATTAAATGACAGTATTTAGACAGCTCTGGCAAAACTAACAGGCATACTTAATGCACTGATGTAAAAGCTCTAAATTAACCTAAAATATCCATACACCATGAAACTAGTACAGAAAGGTATAAAGGTGTAGTTATTTAAAACTTACTTTTTCTCTTTTGAAATGTTGTTCACTGGGTTGTCTGCCAGTGAAGTTGGCGTAATCTTCTTCAATAGTGGCATTAATTATTAGATTCTCCTCATCTTTTTTGAAAAGGCCCAGACGGCACGCAGACGCAGTCTGTAAAAAATACATTATACATTATTGCTCATGTTTCCAATTAACTAATAAATCCCAAATTAATTAAAGTGATGAGTTCTACTGTGAGAATTGAAATGAATTACGGACAACAATGCCAATGTCAAGATGAACAGGAAGGATATCGGTGCCAATAATGTCAAAATGAACAGGGAGGATATTGGTGCCAATGCAAATAATGCCAATGCAAAAATGGCCAATATATCAAATACCAATTAAAAGACAATGTATGCCCATATTTTATTATTAAGCATTATTATAATACCTACATGTCCTGGCTATGCTCTTTGTGAAGGAACAATTTCACTATTATAAACGGGTATTGTCAGATAATTCCCTGTACTTTGCTCTATGAAGTAAAGTAAACATTAAACTAATCAGCATGCTTAAGTTAATCATAATTATCATAGACATACTTATCAATCAAGTTTTCTGAAACCTGGCTACTTCGTATTTCTAAACCCCATTTCAGCTTACCTAGAGAAAAATTAACTCGACCGATATAAAGGAACCACCATAGCTACCACAATTGTGGTCAGCTTATTCTAGAGTACTTGGGGGCATTCCGCGTACAACTAATGCGGTTGAAGGGTGGCACAATGGGCTGAGCTACAAAGTAGACAAACCTCATTCTTCTATATGGCTTTTATTTGAACATTTGCAAAGCGAAAACACCAGTACGTCTATTATGATAAAATACATAACAGTTGGATATAAATATACATAACTACATAACCTCCACAAAGAGCAAAGGCAAAGAAATTGGATGAAAAAATGTATAACCATGTCAGTTTAGGAACCACGAATGTACATTTGTATATAAAACCGAAAAATGTTCAGTAATTTCTTTTATTCCTATGCATATCAATTTGACATACTTATACTAATACCTAAAACTAAAAATTGGCATTTGCAAAATTATTGGCATATATTGTCTTTTAATTGACATCTTTTACATTGGCATTATCGCACTGTCAACGAAATCCTCCTCAAATTGGCATAGTTGTCCCATCCTAATTCCTTGACAAATTTGTTTCAAGATTCAGCGTAGAGGACTGAATTTGTTAAAGTTACGCAACGTTGATGTTGCTGAGTGTAATATAAGCGCGAGAGAAGTGATGTTCACTTGGAAAGTCATAATTTTGATTTGGTTTGTAGAAAAAGCTCTTAGGATGACGAATTAGAGTAATCGAAGAAAACGGGAACTACAATGTATTGCATTGGAGCCCGTGTCTCAATTTGTCTCCAGAAAGAAAATAAAGGAGTGTGTTTTGGATCCGGAACTGGCCGACGGAGCTGGAAAGTGTTTGCTTTTTAGTGAGTTCTGTTTCCGTAGATAGAATTTGGTTGACTACTCCTCTGCGTTGCCTACAGTGTTTCTTTTGTAGTAATGAATGTCTGGGCTTTAGCCTTGACATCTGCTTTCACTTGTTTATTTATTTTGTGCACTCAACTTTCTACAGTTATAAACTGCTTGTACATGCATACTTAAAGAATTTATGAGGAGGAAAAACTGCATCTGTCTCTCGACTCGTGAATTCTGATGATTTCCATGTACTTTGTACATATTACTAGCAAGTAGTTGTAATGCATAAAAGTTTTTAGGAAGGAGCGTATCGTGTGAGCGTAAAATAACGTGATGTTCGGCAATATAATGAAAAGAAACGTAATGTAATGTAGTGTAATGCAACGCATCGCAATGCAATGTAATCTAATGTAATGCAAATGCGGGCGAAGAGGAGTGAGGAGGAGGCGGGAGGAGGAGAGGAAGATACCTAAGTACCTCCACAACAGACAGATAAATAAATAGACCACCCAAGACCAACCATACACTACATTACTTTGCATCGCATTACACTGCACTGCTATACATACATTATGGCAGTCACGTCCTCCATCTCAGACTACTCAACTTTACGTTCAAAAGAACTTCCTTATGGCTCACTGCAAACTACACATTATGACCGCCGCTCGCCAAATCCAACGCTCCGCAATATGCAGCGCCCTGTAATACAACACTCAGACTTCCGAAATCCGAAAAATACAACCAATAAATTTGTACCTTCCACTTTCTCCCTTCCTTTCGGGTAGGTATGTAAATTACACTACACGAATCCACTTTTACGCAAACACAATGCAGGAAGACTGTAATAGTTTTAAAACGTGGTCTGCTCTGGCTCTGACTTTTCAGAACTCAGTGTTAGGTGGCTAAGGTCAAAACTAAACCTTCATTCAGCACTGAATGATTTCCTGTCTCTTTTTTCCTACACGAAGGAATTCATCTTAATAATCCCCAGCAAAGTTTACAAACTTTCACTTACCACACGGATTTAAAGGAATATTAGCTACACCATAAATCTCTTTGCATGCATTCCAACTGCAGCATTCATTTTCATTCTTACTTACGTAGCTACCTATTTCATCCTTTGTTCTCATTTATTATTTCCATCCACAGTTAGATATGCAGGATGGACTTTCCATTCTACTCTATTATTGCGCACTATATTTACACAATGTCACTTTCCCACAGCCATTTCAACATCCTTGCTTTCACTACAAAAGAAATCGTCTCAAATACTCACACCAGGTTTAAATCAGTTAAATCTACTCAAAACCGAATCTTTTCACCACTCAGAACTCCAATGTCGTTCCGCGGAGCCACATAACGACTCCTCTGATAGCCTACATTATTGTTTATGAAAATTACAGAGAAATTTATTAGCAAAATTATTTTTACCGCATTGAGATTTAACAGCTCGGCAATGCCGGCGTCATCTTCGTTTGGATGGATGAAATGGTGGGAGTGAGGTGAAATGAGGTCTTGAAGGGCAGATACTACATCAGTAACTATCAGCATCGTATGGTGAGTCAGAACATCTTCGTCCTTCTTTGAGAAGCCCAAAAACAGGAACACCCCGGAAGGTAATGTATAAGAATCTGAAATAATAAACCACAATCCAATATTCAATAAATCTTTCGACCCATATTACTCTAATTGTATAGTAATTGCAATTCTGATTGTTCGAGGACAATTTAATTTAGACCATGTTCCATTGTAGTGTACAATTTACAAATTTCCCTCCAAAAGTGTACATTATAATTATATTGTTCCCTATACTTATTTATTGTGACCATGAAATTGTTACTGGGAAGTGATAGGGGCACATAGCCCGAAAAGCAATTCTGAATGCCTAAGCCTCTGAAATTCGTAATAGTTGTTGGCGCTACGGAGGTAGGAGCCAATCAGATTTTAATGAAGAACAGAAGCGCGATTCAAATTTTGATAATTATTTGAAATTCTGAAATTATAAGAGAATTAATTAGTGTGTATTAAAGTTACAAAATACACATGTTCTGCTCTCCCATTTTTGTTTGGGCAAAGGACAAAAGTCATAGAATTGTTGATCGTTAGGTAGCTAGCAAAGATAGCGTAAACCTAGTTTTTCCCCAGTTAGGGGTGGTCCTTCGAAGTAGTAGAATCCCGTAGTAAATCGACACTGCTAAAAACTGAGCTGGAGGAGGAAACAATAGTATTTCTATTCCTTAGGTGGATAAATACGTATATAGTAATGGTTCCGTGTATGAATGTAATATGTAAGTACTATTTATAGTGGTAGATATACATGCATAAATGGTTAATAATAGCTGGTGCAATATGAATGGCTTTTACTCATTCTAAAATCCATACTTCCTAAGTTTCTATTCGTTCACATGAATTCTTTCTGTCTACCTTTGCAGTGACAGGAAAGCAGTGGAGAAAGCGGATAAAATAAAGTGTGGTGAAATGACATTTGAGCACAACACCACAAATATTACAATACGCCATAAAAAACTCTGCAAGGAGTTGTATCACGTTTTATATGTGTAAAGTCACTCGTTTTTCCAGAGCTGTCAACGTCTCCAATGAAGAAACTTGGGGAGAAGAGGACAGTTATTATTAAAAAGTTTCTCTTATGTTGATTTATATGTCATTTTTTCTTTCTTATTTATTTTGCCTCAATACAATGTATTTATAGAAAGTAATCGAATATCACGAACTCACCAAACCACACCACACCACTGTAATATACATAGGCATATCTACTTTTCTATCCCCAAACGGACAGAACCTCACATTCTCTACTTCCATTACTATTGCACTATTACCTACCCTCCCACAAAATATAGAACATAGTTTCTTTCTACAAACCTATCCAAGGAAATGGACGGACTTGGAAAAACTGCCTCCAAGTATAATTCCCTTACCCAAATATTATCAAAGTGACTATGTACTAGGAGTATGATGTGGCATATTTATATGGTTATTATATGCAATGGTTTACGTGAGATGCTATGCGAACATGGATTTCCAGTTAGATAATAGTGAAACTCACGAACTAGTGATAGTTACAATTTATGCAGTTTTATGTGATATGCAAGTAGTATGCAGACATTTGTAGGCAGAAGTCGTCGACAGTAAAGAACTTAGCAGCCACTGCCATGCCGCCGTCCTATCAACAATCAGAAAAGTATTTCCATAGAAATCTCTATGTGTAGGAGTGCGTTTCTAAGATATACTCGGCTATTATGTAATAAGTATACATTGGAACTAACGGCAGGTGGAATAATTTACGCATGTAGAAAGTTAGGGAGTGGAAATGTTCTTTATTGACAATAACCGGGATAATTGGTCCTTCACTTCTTTTTGTCCAGTTATTCTGCGCATTTCCCTTTTTCTACCACACGATAAGAATCTAGTCTATTAGTTGTGCGTCCTGTTAGTAATCGCCCTGTAATGAAATGAATGACCCCAAGTAGCCGTCGAATTAATGTTTCTCCTTCATAATGTGTGCACTTTTATTATACAATGTATTTATGTTTCTCCCTACAACCTGCACAGGCTATCTATACTCCATCAGGTTCCGATCTAATTGTTAGTTGTGAGCATTTGATAAAACCTTGCTGCTTCGGCGATGAAAGAGTTAATTGCCATCATGACAAAGAAGTAATTCCTTTTAATAAGTAAGTATTACTCACACATGTCTCGTGACCGCAAGACTTTGTCTCAATGTTCACTCGCACAACATGGTATTAAAGAGTTGCCGATAAATGTCAAACATAAAACTCTATTTCTACAAACTTGCAGATTGGCTTCATATGGCTGATTTTAATATTAATGATAAAGATAAACACTTGTGCGCATTGCAATAAATATAGTTTTGCGTATATCAAAATCATTGGTGTTATTTGTGGAGAAAAACAAAGATTCTCCATATAAAGTGATATTTTCATTGTACTGGTGACGCATGATTTGGTCTACATTCCAGGAAAACTTTTAAATTGTTGATGGAATCTCCGAATGAGTTTATATTCCGTTGCAATGACATTTTATGGTCCTTAAATGTGGAAATGTGGGTTTCACAAACGAAATGGACTTAAAGGGAATATATTTATTACGTATGTATACTGAGAAGGCATGTCTCGTTGTGTACTTTCCAGGAAAACAATGGTTGGTAATTCCGGACTTAGTTAGTCATATTAATTAACGATAAATTCCTCAACTCGTAACTTCACTATGATGAATGGAGTAAGCACCTCACTGGAAATACCACCACACAATTGCCTTTTTTAAGCAAGAAAGCGTTTCTGAATTCAAGTGACAGGTTTGCAGAAACAATGACAGCTCAACTCTCCCGTGGCTATTCCTATTTCGTTCTATTTCTCTCAAATTAGATTACAGCCAAACTTTTAACAAGGCCATTAGGTCGTTCTTCATTTAAGTAAGTAGATGGGGAATTCCGGGAACTTGAGTAACTAATAATGGCCTGCGCAATACGCACTTATTCTATTCACGCTGTCACAATGCAAATCAAACGTTCTGTTACAGTACTTTTCTTACCGTTAACCACGCCGGCTCTTCTTATATATAGTGCATTGCTCAAAATGTTTTATTTACATTGACAGACTTAATTCACTGGATTTGTAGATAATGCCACTTTTTGATGCAATTAAGTCCCTAACTACTAATCGTCAGCTATAGCAGATTCTAAATTAGTCTCTACGACAATCAGCGTACATATTTATGTCGACTGTACACGTACATATTCAAAAACAATGAGAAATGTACTCTGATCAAAACGGCATTTCTGAATCTGCTTCCTATAAAAATAAAATCGGTCGTTCTGTGTAAAATCTCTGTAAAAACTACCTATTGTTAACCAAAGCTATATTTACATTCCATTCAGTTTACTTTTTCTATTCACAAAATGTCCATTAAATATTTCATTGGAGAATTTCTTGCTTTTACTTATTTGCCCACTTTACCGTTATTTCGTTTTAAAACCATCCTTGAAATAATGTTAATTTAATTAATGCAAACATATTTTTATACATCGTAATGCAAATCCTCATTAATTGGTTAATTGACTGGTAATATTTCAAACAAAATATTTTTAAAAAAGCCAAATTCTCAACCATGAAAGAATAGTTTACTTATGCAATCATAAGTAAAGTTTTAATTGAATATAAGGTGTGTGTAATTTGTATGGTTTAGTTTGCCTGGGTGATTGTAGTATTCCTCGTACGAAAGCTAATATTTATTGTATGTCACTTCGATGTAAACGTGCAGACAGAGCGGAGCCAGAGAAAAGTGTCTTTGGCTAATCACTGTCCGCCACCAAATCGAATATTGCATCTATGCAATAAAGTGATTACGCAAAGGTATATTTCGAAAGTGTGTTAGTTGTTTGATGGCGTTCGTCGAGTGAGCTACAATTTAATGAGTGGAAATAAGTAATTATTAAAAGTGTGACTTACCGGGTTGCGGTTTTTCGCAAATGAAATGTCCACTGTAACAAACACAACTTCCTCGGTGTGCAATATAATAAGGTTGCATATGAAGATAGGTTATTTGTCGCCTCGACTCGCAAGAATGAGGTTCCAAGCACTCAAGAAAGGTACAAGTAGCTTGCTCTCCAACACCGCATGTACACAGTTCAGAGCAAGTCGCTTTGTCTTCACGGTACAACTGAAAAAATTTAATTTCCCAAAAATTAAATGCCTAGAAATGCAAATTAATTATTTTCCGACATACAATTTAGGTGTATTTAATATTAGGGAATTATTATGTATTCTACAGAATTTTTGAAAGGTCATGAACGGTGCAGTATATACCATTTTGCTAACATGGGACGAAAATAAATGCGCACTAATATAGATTTAGTGCCGGTAGTCATAATTTATGGTTAGTAAAAATGCTAATGCAGTTACACCTGCATTATATTAAAAGTCAAATAAAACTATTCGTTGACCTTTCAAGAACGTGCTCTGCTACAATAACAGTAATTAAAAGGGGAAAGAAGTAAATCAATCAACGTTTCAAGTCTTGCCTAATCTAATTTTCCAACTAAGGTAGTCTCTCTCTTAAGTTATCTTTAAGTGAAATTATAAATAGTGGAGTTAGACTTGCGTTGAGTATGAATCCATACAACCGTACGTACCAACTCAAGAAAAGTAGCAAAAATCGATATTCATAAGAAACACTAATTGCTTGTAATCTACACTGCTAAATCTCCACAAGCTATAATTAGTTTGATACTGGGAAATATGTATGTACTTACTTGTAAAGACAAATCAAAGTGGAATAACACATTGTGAATACAACCCTTTTATTCTTTCCCAGGCTGCCCAAAAACATTTTACAGTAACAATTGAAAAGAAAGCTATTCTCTCGCTAACCATTCTTTATCTAATCTATTTAGCTTTCTGTGACTTATCGTGTAAATACTACGCATGTTTGCACAGAACATTTTAGTTGAACTAGTTGTTGTGCACACATTCAAGTAGCCACCAACACATTACTTCAAATAAGAGCAAGGAAACATTATACTTTTGGCTCTCCTGACAAGAAGAGGTCAAATATCTACATAACAATTAAGAAAACTTTAGTTTATGCATTAAAGCACAACTTAGGAACAGAAGGTAAGTTGCCTATTAAAAGTAAGGACACACTTTATAAATATAGAATAAGACTCGCTATCCATTAAGGAAGTTTAAATCTAGGAACTAGGAACATTTTATACCTGTACTTCTACCATTTGCATTTACACCGTCATAAAATACGAATAACGCTTGCAACTATGATAAGCGCTCTACTATTATATTTCACCTAGTTTTCACTACACCTTATTATAAACTTATTTAAGTAATTTACTAGGAAACTTCACTACTTCACCATTTTTATTTAAGAATCTTGTTCTTGATTTCGAGTTTGAAAAATTAATAAAAAAGGTAAATTAGTCTGTAGAAAAACAATTCATTTCTAAAATTACTGTGTAACAAAATCATTCCTGCACAGATGCTATTTAAAATTAAGACGTCTGTGTACCAATAATTTGCCTTATATGTAGTACGTACATTCCATGTCACATAGTATGAGATATGCAGGTGCAATGCATTAATATGCACTTGCAGAAGTTTCTCATTGGCGGAGAGAAAAATAAATATTGTGTTAGGTTTAGGTTGAGTAAAGATATGAGATTGTGAGGTTGCACAACTACGCCAACTGCCCCGGTAAAAATAGTGCAGTCCAGAAAAAAGTCAATGCGAGTTCATACAAAGAATCTATGTGCCATATTATAATACTCAACTTGGGTGCATGCATTCAGAAATTCAATGAGGATTTTTCCCACACTCGCCGGGAAGTAAACGAAAAATATGCAGAAAAGTATCTCTGCACTCTGCAATACCAAAGTTACTAAAGCAAAGGTATCACCGCCTACATTTTTTGCAATAGCTCAAGGGGTCAATGAGTAAAAAGCCAAACTGCTCGTAAAACAATGATAAACCAAAAAGCTACCGCAAAGATGGAGAACCCACTAATTTTTGAATCTCACATTTGCTATATTGACATCTAAAATTCATCAACTGAAGAGTTCCTTCAATTGTACACAATATAATAATCCTTTTTATAACCTTCACTTATTGTACTGCAATTTACGACTAACAAAACCAAGACACTCATAACAAGCATTTAAAGCAAACATGTCGAAGGTAAATTAAAGCCCAAAATTAATTTTTATGTAAAATATCGAGTTATGATTCTTTCTTTAGTTAAAGGATACATTTATATTCTAAAAATGAACCTTCGGAAAAATTAGGTTACGATTTACTAATACTGCACATTTATTTAAGACAAATAAATGGAATGCAACGGCAAGCGTTAGTGAACGGTGCACTAACAAGATAATAATTGTACGCAATACATACGGAGCTATGCAGGAGAAAACTAAGAATGGAAAAAGTGCAGAGACGACAATCTGTCTTTGCTTACACCAAATGCTGGCATGAATAAAGGAACATGCAACACTCAACTCAACAGTCAACTATTCAGTGGAAGTAACAACTGACGAGAAGAAGCATTGAAGGGCGTCGAGTGAGATTTCATCTGTGTACTATTGGAAGGCTTTAAAATGATCAACTTCCTTTTATGAAGCCCATTCACTCTTTCATTGTATTTTATAGGATTTCGCTTGAATTTCTTTCAAATGAAATTGCATTGCCCCTGCTAATGTCATGTTATGCACTCAACTTCCCCTTCTGTTTCCTGCTTCTTCTACCCTGCCATACCTTCACATCAACTCCTTTCCATCGTGTCACTTCTTTTATTCTTTAACTCAAAGCTACCTCTTCACCTTCACCTTTTTCAAACCTCACATTTCTCCAGCAAACAATAAGAATCAGCAACAAATTATTTTAAGCATTCTTATAGCTTTGATCTTTATTTCCTGCTGATTTGAATTACTTTGTATCTCTTCTCTATATAGTTCTTACCTGCTTTGGAACTAATTAGGGTTAATTACACTCTATACAACGAATACTATCTAGCATTTCGCCCAACGTTAGTTTCAGGTGAAGATAAATGCTGTTAGTACGTTGGGAATTGAATTCTCATGGATGCTACCTCAAGGGATAGCTTTTACGGACTTCTTAAAGAAGAACGGACAAAGGTTTTGACATTTGAATGGAAAAAGTAGTAATACTATAATAATAAAGTAGTAAATAGTGGATCTTACCCTTTTAGAGGTTCCTTCTCGTATGTGCTGAATTTGCTGGTTAGGTCTACGTACTGCGCAATTTCCTAAACAATTAATAAAAAGACTTACAAATATTTTCAGGTACTCTTGGTATTAATAATACTCGAAGGACAAAGATTTAAAAAGCAAGGGTATGAATGAATTATGGATATAAATGGTTACTTGGGGGTGGTGTGGTAGTAGTAGGCTCAGTCCTTGCAGTAGTAGTACTAAGGGTGGTAACTTCTTCTGTGGTGGTGGGGTGTCGACTGGTGCTGGTGCTGGTACTGCTACTGGAAGCTGTGATCTCGGAAGTAATGGTCCTGTCTTCGTTATTATAACTACCAGCTGACTTGGGGTTCCAACCCGTATTACTATTTCTGGGGGGAGGGTGTCCATTGTTGGGAGTGCTGTGGTTTCGGTCATCCCCGTCAGGATTCGTACCCTGTTCTGCATTGGGGGAGGATGAAGGGCGGCGGTAGGAGGTCGTCGTTCGCAGGGTCGTTGTGGAAGTCGAACCCGTCGTCCCTTGCGTTTTGTGATGGGAGTTCGGGTTCCCCATTGTCGTACTCAGCACGTCCGTCCCAATCACACTCGTCAACGTCGTCGTCGCTCGGGAACCCGTCCCCGACGTTAAATTGTGGTAATTTCTTTGCGACTCCACTTTAAAAATCCAAATGTAACACAATTAATTTTCGACCTCTCTTAAATCGCTTAATTAGTTTTCCTCGGCAAGCAAGGAAATCATCAAAAGGTTATTTTCATGTAATTTCATAGTTAATATCAAATAAGTACGGTCCTAATGTTTCAGCAGCACACATTAAATAAAATATTATCATTATTACATTACAGCAACACAGATTATTAGTCTCGTTTATAGTGTATTACATGTAATAAATATGCATGTATGAAGTACTACGAATAATACATGTCTCCCCAACGAAAGATCCAACCGAAATTAGTTGGCATTTTATGAACGTCAGTTTTTTCAAAACTGAAGTTAAAGCAAGTTATTGTGGCCCAAAACTAGCACTAAAATTGCACATTTTGTCATTTCCATTCCACCTGGGTTATTATTTAACAATTTCGTCAATTTTGATCTGACTGAATTCTAGGAGTATTCAGCCAAAGTTAGGCAAACATTTATTAGTCGTAGTCCTGTAAATAATATTCTTGTTCTAAAAGGATATATTATTTTCTTGTTTATGTGAGTCCTGCTTGTCCAAGTGTAATTTGTAGACATGCATAAGTCGTACATATATAATACATATAATAATATATTTACTTAATTACACCCCACTGTGAAATAAAATATTGTGGGGAATACCACTATGCCAACTTCAGGAAAAGTATCTTAAATTCATAACCATTATTCTCAAGACGTAACAATTTAGTAGCATACCAATAAATCACTGCAAGTGCATTTGCACCTGATTTTATCGCGCTATCCAAACATTCCATTTCCAGCATCCCAATCCATAAACTACAAAAACACACAGCTCTCATTTTTCCATCTGCTAGTTAATAATTCGTCTAGTAAACTAAGCTACTTTCACTCCAAAATTAAATACAGTTATAGTACACCATTAAAGCTGTAAGTATCGCATGGCTGTCGTTATAAGCAGTGCACATTAAATAACTAATGAATTATACAGTTGTTGGCTGCAGTTAGAAGATCTTAAATTCACGGAAAATATTTATACCACCTGGAAGCTCTAATTTTAAGACTCTTGTCCTTCTTACGCGGCGTAGACTTAAGAACTTGCCATGACTATTTTGAATGGATATTGCAATAGATAGATTGCAGTAATACAACACAGCATAAATATGCATAACATCAATAATTATGAAAACATCGTGTTTATTGGATAGGCTCTGCATGTATCATTAAACTTAACGGTTCACAACAATGAACACCGCAAATAGCATGGACTATAAAATATCGCCTGCAAAGAATTTTAGAGACCAAAGATGTTTTTGAAAGTTCCATGGGAAGGAGGTCAAGGAATTATTGGACTGCTTGGCTTTTTGTTAAGCTTACATTCCGTAAGTTATGGGTATGTAGAGGTATTAAAAGTCTACTTCATAAAGAAATCACGAGAAGATAAAACACACTCTGACCCTAATAAGTAATAAGGACTGTTTAATGCCATTCCTTTCACTTTACAACTGCCGTTTTTGAAATCTACCTTCCTAACAAGAAAAATTGGCTGCAGATACTCCATAAAGTTGTAGCCTTTGAGGAGTTGAAAGAATTTTTTTACTATTTGTATCCTAATTGCAGATTAGTATTTAGCAAGAATCGCGGCTCATCAGGAAAGAATACCAACTTGGAGCTCAAAATTGCAGATTATGGGGTACAAATGCAGTAGATCCTGAGTATTCCTGGATAAACTTATTCCGCAAAATGTGTCTAGAAACCAACTGGAAATAAGTAGCTGGTCGTAGTCGTAAGTAACACGCAAACTAAATGTTTATAATCACTTAATAAGCTATTCGTGAAATTGATAATCCGCATTCTACCTCCTTCTTTGAGTTATTATCTACCTGTATTAAATTGCTTAGAATTTTGCCTTTTAAAATCGAAGGTCTAGAAGATATGGCCAGTTGTACGCAATATGCAAATATTGCTTCACGAAATATATACATTTTTATGTAGCATAATCTTAGATATGTAATTGAAATACATTATAAATGTCCAAACAGGGACAAAGTGACATTGCTACTATATGATGGTAACTTTCATTTCATGTTTACAAGAATATATTTAACAGAGATGCAGGGAGCAGATAACCCTGTTACTGGTCAAACACAATTATTAATTATAATTTGAAGTAAGTAATATATATCGTGTTATGACTGCATGCGTAGTGGGAGAATTTAACAGTTTTATGGAATCTAACAGAATTTGAAGAGTTAGGAAAATTTAGAAGCGTTAAGCAGGTTGTACATACCTTCATTATAAAATACTCATTTGGTTTTCTAAGTATTACTGCGACTAAGGGTTGAACTAAGGCAGATGAAAAAAATAATTACACATTATTTCGCATACCTACTATTTGTAACCCAACACTTTGAAAAGTGAGAAATGGGAGAAGGGAGTGAGCGGGATGGTCCCTTATGAATTTGAGAAATGAGAGATGTGAGTGAGAGTCATGAAATGAGATGGTACTTCTCAATGATCACCTAAATTTCGATCTCTGCTTTGGATTTTATGTACGCTACCTGAGTAAACTTAGACTACACACAACAGCCGAATGTTTTCCTTCCTCTCACCCTCCTTCTCCGTCTCCTCTTCCTCTCCCTATTCTACCTCTGGCTTACCTTACTAAATCAGTAATAACTGGGTATTTTCAAAGAAATTATTTTCAAATGGGTTATTATAGGTTTCCAGTTTTTGCTTTCCTATAGCTACAGGATGTAGTAAACTAAATTTTAGCCATCCATATTCATTTTTGGCTTGCACTTTAAAATATAATCCACTGCTTCTTAGACTTTTTTAATTGACATGTCCAATGATAAGAAGCGCCAAGCTAACTTTTTGGCTAGTGTCACATAAAGGAAGGACAAGGTAACTATTTTTCCGATACCATTTGTAGAAAGCGCCAAACTAACTTTTTTGGTGTTTCCACTTATGGTAAGCGTCAAGTAACTGTTTTGTGTTTTGCAGCTTCCACTTAAAGGAAGCGCCAAGCTAACTTTTGTGTTCCCACTTGTGAGATAATTTTTTGTATCACTTGTAGACAGAGCCGAGCTAACGTTTTTGTTGTCCCCACTTAAAGGAAGCGCCAAGATAACTTTTTTGGATTTTTGGATGGAAGTTTTCGGGTATTTCCACAAATGGAAAGTTGTAAGCTGAGTATTTTACTATTTCCTCCAAGAAGGAACTTTTTTGGCGTTCTAATTATATATTAATATTTTTTTCACTTATCATTATCAAAAGGTAATCGCTTTGCTGTTTCAAGACCTTATTCTTGAAATATTTATATTCTTTAAATATTCAACTGTTACTCGCTTTTGTTGCGGCTTGCTGTCAGTTTTTAATTTCAGTTGCTATTAGATTCATAAAGAAAGCCAAACAACATTGATAGTAAATTATGAGAAATATGAGACTTACAAATTAAAAAACAAATTGTACTAATACTGGAAAGTGAATTCGGGAAGCAAATAAATGCATGGACAAGTTAAATCAATATATCTCTAAAAGATCAAGTTCATTATATTACTTTTTTGTATCCTAAGAAGTGAGTTTTATAAAGTATTTAATTATTAGACAATTCTACAATTAGGTTGATAAGAAGTAATAAATAAAGTCAGTAATTATTTCTTCTTACCCACTGGAGTGTACTAGCAGATTTCTTCTGAAAAGTAAAGAAATATTTATAGTGTCTTTTGCACCATTATTTGTCGTCCCTATCCTGTTTTAAGTTTCTTTAGCAAATGTCATCTGCAGTAATATATTTGTGCACGCATTGTTGGCTAAGAAAGTAGGAAATTCTGAAAAGTTTTCATCCTAATTGTTATTTTCCTCTGAAACTACATCTGTCATTTTACTTCAGTGCAATTAAGAATACAAAACTTAAATCTTTGTAACACAGGAGCTCAGTGTCTGTATTACTGTACACGCTGTTTGTACGTAACGGTGTCATATTCCACAAGGGGAATTAAATTCTTTCTTGAAAATACTTAAAATGGAATCACTTCAGCCGTTTCGTATTTCAACCATAAGCATACTATAGCGTACAAACTCGGTCGAATAGCTGTTAGTCTATGTAAGTGATAGGTGCTCGTGTAAATGTATAGCAAGATACAGGAGTAGATGTAATAACCACTGTAGAGTACTTATTTTAAGTGTTTTCAGCCCTTTTGCCCCGATATTTTCGTGAACCGAGACAATAAATTCACTAGCTGCGTCTGTCAATGTCAACTTGTTAATCATAGCGTATAGGAAACGAAGGTAAGGGGAAAGCTCGCATTCAGCCTTTACCTGCTCACCGCTCTCCTACTTATTTACTGACTTCAAAGAACTGCAGAACGAATGGTGAATGAAAATCCGAAATGACCTAGTAGCATGTCACAGTCATTATACACATCATTTTACAATACATTACACACACCGAGTACACACACTCTTACTACACAATCCCCACTGCAAAATAAGTACACCTACGCATTCTTTTATAGCCGTTCCACCTACAGTACAAGTATATACACATGAATACAAATAGTATTCCTCAACGTGGCCGAGCTACCAACTTTTCCCATGTTCACACTCTATGCAGTCAACTGACTATTCACAAAAACGTTCCATAGCTAAGCAAAATAGTACAAAATCAGTTATACAGCGGTTAAGCTCCACCAGTCATTATGTAATGGAGTACGCAATTAGTTGTTAATTTCCACTGACATTGTTAAAATTAGTAGATTGTTTGCAATGCTTATAAAAGTGGCAAATTATTACTAGCCTGAATATTCGCCAGTCCAAAAAGCTCATCGAAAGTACCTTATACATAAGTATTTTCCTTCATTTATTATTATTATATTATTTGTATATACATCATATAAAAGACAGAGTCTGCAGATTTTCAAATTAATTTACTAAAAATAATCTTACTGGGCGAATTATTATAATTTATGCTATAGATGATTTTGTCCTTATAGCTCACAAATCAAAAACATCTTAAGGTAATTCCTTTAAGACGAATTTTCTGCAATTTAGCAGAAAGGTCACGAAAATTGAAATTTCATTCATCTTCAAAAATTTTGTTAGATAATGAACGTAAGGAATGGAGCACACTATTTCTGCTAACTTTTTATCGCTACCGTTGTTTTTACCTTGTTCATCATCACCGAGAAATCTCTTACAGGTAAGTGCTTTTGTAAGCCTTTATATATTATGAATTATCCCATTGCACCGTGCTTCCTACAAAATTTCTTTTTCAATCATAGTAATATACATAAACTCATTTACCAAAACAGATATAAATACTTCAATGTAAATACCTGCAAATTAAATTATAAGCTTCTTCAGCTATGTAAACTTAATTAATTATGGTGAAAAATACCCCTAATGCTTTCTTTCCTGTAGAAACTGTGCATTATAGAAGCCCAGCCGGAAAATATAAGAATTATGATGTATAGGTAAATTGAAAAAACTATGTTATATGTGATTGTGATAGACAGGCATTCTTTGCGAATTGCAATTCATTGTCATACACATGGAACATTCACAACATCAAGAACACAACGTGACACTGCACTGGCATAACACACAATACAACACGATAGCGAAAGGTATATAGCCACCCACCCCAAGCACGTGGCCAGGAATATGAGCAAGGGGGGCACAAAATTAAATATGTAATAAAAATGTTTTTTGCTATAAATTTCCCCTTTATTCTGAGATTTAAGGGGAGCAAGTGCCCCATGCCCCTCCTAAATACGTGCCTGACCCGCCCAACTACCTTGGCTGACAGAACGTATTAATACAATCGAAGATAATAGTTTATCGGTGAATTAGACATATTTTGTCGTATACATAGCGATATTCATATGCGCACACATACATACACAACAAAGGCAAGAATACTTACGCACGCATATACACAGCACACATACTTATTTACAATTAGTTGTTATTTACATTTCCATTAAATACGTTAGGATTTATATACAATAGGTTTACCAGGCTTTTAGCTAACGATATGTACATATCGGAGTAGGTACTAGGTACATTACATTGCTGTAGAAAAACAGGTTTGTCGACGGCATATCATGGTTTTTGGAGTATTTGTAAATTACCTCAAGAAAAGGAAATGGAATTTTTAAGGATCACAAGAAAGATGCAGGGCTGCAGGAGAAAGGAATCTGAGCCGGTTAACAATGAAATGGCAATAAGAATTATTTAAAAAATGTAAGATTAGTTAAATATAATAAAATTATTCTTATGCTTATCAGCAATAGGTACAATCCATAAGTTATATTATCACGTACTTTCGTTGGAAAATCTCATATTTAGGAAATTAAAAAATTATTTTGTTTACTCCTATTTTATGATGTGTTAGAAAATAAACACATCATAAAATCTTAGTAATATAATTTATGGATATGAAATATAAGTATTTAATCTGGCATTTCATGAATAATATCAAGGTTTTATTTTAGGAGTCATGGAAAAGGTCGAACATGTGCTAAAACAATACTGAAATTTTTTTGACTACAATGATAATAATAAAAAAGTAATGAAGGTTTAATACTATGATTTAAAGATATATAAGTATAAAGCCATAAATGAAGAATATCTTCTGTTTGGTTTAGAATCGGTAAAAAGGTATGACTTTCATAACAGATACTCCTGGAGATAGTTATACTTAACTGGAGTATTATCACAAATGAAAATGAGAACAGTTACGACATGGATAGGCATGTCATTGGTGGCCAAAGTTTTAAAATGTCTTGAGAGATAAGAAACGAATAGGGATTATGTAGATAGTGGAGCGGGAGGAGATGGAGGAGACGGAGGGGATGGTTAAGTGAGCACACATAGTATTTGTAGGTTGTGCAAGGTGACTTACCCACACATGGATTGACCCAAAGTATTCTCTGCCACCCGAGGCAGTCAAACAGTTGAATATAGTCAGTCCCATTGCAAGCGCACGAGGTTCTCAATTTCGTACCTAAAATTCCTATTATGGCATTTCGACACTCGGACGCTGACCCTGCACATCTTTTCGACTCGCTGTCTACTGAACAGGCCTGCTCGTAGTATTCTAATCTAGGCCTGCAATTTACACAAATTAACGCACACACTTTAATATTACAACCCATCAAAAATTACATCACAATGAGAATTACTCTTCAATTATATAATTATTTATGATAATCCACGTAAATAATGATTTTCTTAATAGAATATAAAATCATTCGTAATATTTAACAATAATTAATTGGCATATTACGTGTTTATCAATACTCATCAATATTTGTCACAATAAAAAAATTATTTCCACATTTTATAAGGCAATTCATTATAATCACATTTAATGGCAAATTTGTTATTAGGTATTTTCACAGTATATAATTGTTGCTTCCTAGAAAATCTCATAGAAACACAGTTCAAAGTTAGCGAATTGGTGACTAATTTAAAGTAAGAGTATTAGAGCAGTGAAATTGATAATTAACAGACCTGCAATCAGCTTGAGCACGACAATTATCCGCCAAGGAGTTGCATGAAGGAGGATGACTGCCCAAGTCTCCTCTTTGGGCACAGACAGGATGCAATTGCTCTTGAGCAATAAGACACTGGTCGAGTCTATTTTTTGTTTTGCTGTAACGCCAATCGTGGCATATATATATACAATGTACCATTTAGAAATTGCCCATTTATCAGTTTAAGTATTAATTGGCAAAAGCATAAGCAGTTGAGGAAGCTTAATCATTGGAAACAGTGGCAAAAGCTAAGCTTTTCTAATTAAGGTAATTAATAGCGCTTCTAATATTTAATATCGCACTTATTGCAATGTGAACTAATTTATTACAGGTTTTTGGAAAGAAAGCATATTGCAACTGCTAATATATACAATTAATTTACATGGTAATTGTAATTAAACACATATTGATGTTAAATGTAGGTTTTATTCTGCTTCAGCACGATACACAATATTGCTGCACTACTACAGACTAGAATGAATACAGTATGCAGCAGCTATCTCTGCATTTCGCTATGCATTTATTATTGAACATTATTGAACACAAAAAACTATAACCAAGCATAAAGCATATTCAGCAGTGGAACTAAGAACTACCCTTTAATAAAAAAAGGCTTCTTTCGAATTACATCACACGAATAGCAAGTATTGCAAAAAGTGTAATAGAAATATTGTAGAACACAATTGAAGGCATAAAATAAAATAGATTGGATCGTGGTAGTAAATACAAGACAAAGAAATCAGACAACATGTTGTAGTGTTTGAGTATACTCAATGTGTAGACGGAGAAAGCAATTTAAAGAATGAACAAGCTAGAGCATTAATGTTAGTGTCTGCATTACAATTATAGTTAGGAAGTGCATAGAATCCGTATGTTGATAGTAACATAAGATAAATAATATTCCGAGTCTGATGATACGTAGAGAAAATTCGAGTAAATGGCAGTAAGCATTAGGTTAAATAATGTTAGAACTGCGGCGTAAAGAATTTATTGCCTCTTTTATTAACTTAATGCAGAAGTGCATAAGTATTATTTGAGCTTTATTTAAGGTAATGTAGATAATGCAGTTTATATAGAGCGACTGAGTATCCAGCAATCTGGAGCACATAATTTATGAATTTTTAAGGTAAAAATTCAGGGTCTGCTTGTAGGCCGTAGAGACGGTGCTGGAGTGGTTTGGATATAAATAGTAGAGCGTGGGTCTAGCCAAGAGGCAGTCTCGCAATTTATTCATATGCAGAAACTTAATTGACGTGTTACACTAGAAACATTGTTAGAGGAGAGAAACGGTGTTATCATATCTGTTACACAATAGTAGAGAGGTAGGTAGGGAAAGTTTGTCTGTCATTGCAAAAAAGGGAATAGTAAAGAGTAGTGGCTGCGATTAAATTCGTGTAGCCAGGCGAGGAGAATGTTTGGTTTATGGAGAGAGCAGTATAATATGTGGTGGTGGCTGTAGGTAGTGAGGGACAAGTTTTGCGTGTATTCGAAGGAAGCAGAGTGTATTTGCAGGAGAGTTCCCGAAAATAAATACGGAGTGCTATAGGGTTATTAGGAATATAAATAGAGGAAGAGAGCAGAGGGCAACACAATAGGAATCGGAAATATAGAAAGAAGTAAGAGCTGCAATTGCAGCTTTCTCCTCCTCTTTTCCTGGCTTAACTTAAATTGGCTCTCATAGCAGCAAAATGTGTACATTCACTTAAATTATGGAGCATAGGTGAGCCCATTAAAGTTTATTTTGTTTTCTGCTAGCAGTCAGTCGACTCTGCAAACCAACCATTGCAATTGCAATACTTGTCCCTGTGTTTGTTACATGGAAAATGTAGTGGCCCACTTAAACTCTGTCGGAGTGAGAGAAACCAAGCTACAGTTAGAGTAACAGTCCACAATCACTAGGCACTGTAGGCACTATACACTATACACTAATGTATCACTATCCACTACACTATGAATATAAACTAGTGGCCACACTACTTCTGTTACTCTAACCAGTACTTTACCAGATACTGGCCATTTCTCCATTCTTTCACCTACTCTAATATTGCTAAACTAAAAGTTATGTAGTAATATGCTATAGGTATTTCAAGTTTAAACCATTTTATAACACATTACAACACGCTTTCATTCCTTTTTATACGTTGCAGCTAATTTACACATTTCACCTTTGCATAATTTACTAGTTCATTCATGAACCATGAAAAACACTCCCGTCAAACTTTATTTGCTTATTTTCAAATGTATTTTCAGAAAAATATTGTAAATATTGGCATTTCATGTCCGACCAAACTTTTTATAAGTAAACATTTGTAGACTGTTGTGAATGTGAATATTCCTGGAATGTTCACATATTCTACGATATACGTACATACATATTGGTGCAGCAGAGCTTTTCTTTTGGTTTTAGCATTGGAAAGAAACCTGATTTCAAATGGGAGTTCACTAGAGTACTATAGCACATTGCATTCCACACCTCTCAAGTAAAACAGATATAAACAGTTTTACCTACACAATAGACTGGAACAGAGTAACAATAAGTATTATCATAGCAGACCACTGCACTATTCTTTCTGCTGTAAAATACATTCTTCTCCTCTGGAATGTAACTACCATGCATGGAGATATTATTATTATTGTAGTGCAATATTGTGTTTTCATAGAGACATACCTAAAGTCTAATCCTATCCACATAGGCATACAACTCCACTACACTATTTACTTTATTCTTGTTAGTATTAAAATTTGTGGAAAGGAAAGTGGAGAAACACATTATTCTCTTTCCACTCTCATATGCTAACAGTACTGAAACTTTTCTCAATTTTCTTCCTATGCGTAAATGTTGACTTTACCTACAGCACCTACCACACACTCACTTTAAAATATTATTAGGTATTAGCTCTCGGCACGAAATCAGATTTACGTTCCTTTCTTCTCTCCACCACCAATGGCTACCTATAATAGTTGAATGAGTATGTACCTATGCATTAGAGCAATCTCACTATTTTCAATTTCTCTATTCAACCCACCAACAACATTCCAACATTGGTGGCAGTGGAATTGACTTTAAAGAAAAATTAAAACGCAATTTAATTTAATTATTTATATACAATAAAATGTAGGTTATTAATAAACTTAGATCAGCTTATTCAGTGGTTAATGAAAATATTAAAAATAACAACAAATATTAATAATAAATATGAATATAACTTTTAAAATTTTTAATTGGGCTATCAATGAGTAATTTTCAGTTTTGATATAGGTTATTCATTATTCATATGAGTTAAACGTTAACCTAAATACGTTTCGAAGAATCGATTTTACTTCTGCGTAGGTCAAAACTATGGAGAAGACGTTTTCTCTCAAAATTTAAAGATTAATTAACCATTTATATGCACCCTTTATTTTTTCACACACCTTCCCATTGTTATGGATTTAGTGGGTAATCTAGGAATGCAACTTTAGAGGAATTTCATCTCGTCATATATTTTAAAGTTCTTTGATATTTATCGTCTTGAATAGTTTTCACCATTTTGCAAAAATTAACAGATAATATTAGCAGCCATTCAAGAATGTCACAAATAATTGAAAGTTGTTAACTGAACACGAGATATGAAAGTAAAATTACGTATGTCTACAAGTACAATATCAACTTATCTTGTCAAATATTAGTGTTTTCAATGCTTTCAATAATTATACGTTATTACTGCCAAGAGTACATTTCCTAGATCAGCCAAACACATATATTTACGTAGTTACATCAAGAGACAAAATTTTACTGAAAATTATTGTGCAGGAATACAGTTGCATACAATGATAAAGGAAAGGAACAACTAAATGCCGTTTATTTTATTTATTAATACTCAAAGTAATATGTAATAGTAACCAGTTTAGGTTTACATACAATTTGCATTTATGTCAATAAAATGTAAGATAGTACGTTTGTAGGTAGTATAATATATAGAATTTAATTTTATATACCATTAAAGTTTGCATTAATGCTTAAACTAAATTGTCAATCAATGCTAATGGGTCTTCCATGGGAAAACATTTGACTTCATAATGTTTACAACAGTATTAAATATTAAAATAAAAGAAATTCTTTGGAGAACCATTCACAGTACTGTAAATATTATGTGCACTGAATTTAAGTAGCAGCTATAGCTATCAGAATGTACATGAAACTTAATGGAAACACTGAACAACACCGTTTAGTTTCTGAAAATAAAAATATACTTTTGACTATATCACTGTTAGCATTAATAAAGAATGGAATTTTAAAATATTAAAAGCACTTCTTAGATATCTGTACAATATTGGATTTATATATAAAAGTGAAAGTTGTTTGGGCAACAGGGAAACCCATTGACGAATATTAAAGGATGGAGAGCCTAACAAATTTGTAATTGTAGTACATGCTACTTGCAATAAATAAAATTTGTAACAGATACACAAAAGATAATGCATTTTTGAAGATTTGAAACAGCCCAGTCATTTGGAGGAAGGAAAAGTGGCTTAGAAGAAACCACCTTAATGAATATCTTAGTAGAGAGATTAAGAGGTGACTAGTAAGTGCACAAATTATTTGTTGCAAAGTGCTTTCACCCAGTTTTTTCTTATCAATAATTGCTTTATTCCCTAAATGAATAAGTAGCTAGTCAGATAGAAGAGCATCATATGGCTCAGTAAAAATGCATTGACTGAGGCTATCTTCTTAATATTTCACTGCTTGCAACGTTTCACTGAATTCAATTGAAATCAATATCCTTCCTGCCTGAAAACATGGTACACTTTTCTGTTTCTCCATTTCCGACCTTTCTGCTGTAAAAATAAATGGAAAGTGTACATAACAATTTACGTTGATTATCCTAACAGTGTTTACTTTTAGTTGCTAATATATAAATAGTCACCGTAAACACGCCTGTCACCTCTACCTATTTATTTTAATAGAAAACATAACATAAGGTACACCTTACGAAACTACGTTACGTACACTAATAAAATTGTGTGAGGGCTGGTCAAAATAATCAGAACAGTAAGAATACCCTTTGGAGCCAGAAAGAAAGCTGTCAGACAGACATTGCATGCTTAACTAAAAACCCATGTCTGTATAATAAGTAATTTTTAATGTAAGTAATAGAAAAATATATATGCTTATACCTCATTGGTAAGTAGCCACTCCAGAAGGTTTCCTTAAACCATGGTATATAAAAATAAAAGCGACTTTTGCGTTTTCTTGCGCATTAACATTTAACATCTCATTATGGGCGCTTGCTTTCTCTCTGTCTGTCTCGCTCTTTCTCTCTCCTTCCATGTTTATAGAGCGGGTAACCCCGAAAGTAAATATGTAATAATATTGTGCCGGGCTTTCTATAAGTAGTAAGTGTGTTGAATGCAGCTGATTTGACTGACTCCGGTTTTGACTTGACTCCATTCATTTTAGGTAGGTAATATTTCAACTTTACTCTTTAGCTTTACCTGGGGTATCCCAGTTTGTAGGTATAATACCCAGTAGTAATGTACGTAAACTATTTAAAATTTAAATTTGTAATGTTTCTGCGTTTGTTCAACTCTCGTTTGTAACGCTTCTAGTAGTTACTGCTCTGTAGGACTGCAATGGTGCATAAGATCACACATCACAGAATTGCATTCCACTTTATACAGGCCTTTAGGTTCCAAAACCATATTTAAGGTGGAATGGCTTTCAATGCATTAAAAGCTGCAGAACCTAATAAAATTGTCACTGACATCACTAAATATAACATTTGGCATGGTGAGGGGAATTCCGTTTATAATGTATGAGGGTGAATGTAGTTCATATTACAAGACGGTCGTATAAATATATATTAGTTGATATATGCACGTAAAGATATATTAAAGGATGAAATGAAAATAATATGATTAGGAATTCATATTATATGGTGTAAAGTAGAATGACAGCGCTGTACTTATTATCCCCGGTATGTACGTGCAATGGAAAACTATGCTGCAAATGCTAGGAGCTGACTACACTACCATCATAAAATGTAATATATTGCTCAATCAATTTATGGTTCGTAAAATAAGTAGATTGAACACTGTGAGCTGACATGACGGTGAATACTACTTAAGTATACTTACTTATAAGTCGTCTAACTACAAACCGAACCACAGAATATTCTCTAGAATCTAGTAATACTTTGTTGCAGTAGCAATAACACAAAATTCAAGGTATACTTTACTTATCTTTGTCAGGGCACTGCCTACGAATATTTTAACAATTTCTTTAAAATGTATATGGCATTAGAGTGGAAAACTGGAGTCAAGTGGCTCTGGCTAGTTTCTATTTTATAAACTCTAAGGTTGCAATACTCCGTTCTCAGTCGACTTTTCCTTTCTCCGTTAGTAATTTACATAGCAGATATACATACATTGCTCTAAGACATACGAAAAAATCCTTTCCTTTTTACCAGTTCAGTTTTTTCTTTCTGACATAATTCTCCCAGTCTGAATATCAACACAGAACACAGTCACTGTGCTACTTGGCTCTGAGTAAATGTTCCACCAAGTTTGAGGGAGAGACGGTGCAAGAGTTTCTTGGGAAAGTAAGACGATACGATACAAGAGAAAGAAAGGTTTAGTTAGTTCAGCTTGGGCCAAGCCACCTGAACTGCATGCGGGAAAGTAATACTGTAATACATAATGGTGAAAGCATACAGTCTTCTGTACTGGAGCAATTCAGCCAGGTAGCTTAACTCTCAAAAGATAGCCAGGCCACACCAGGTAGAAAATTATTGATTTCTACAAACTGGCTCAAGTTTGACTTGAGGCTGATGGCGTAGGCCCTTCCAACCTCTCTCTAAACTTATCCACTATTTTCCGCTCCCGTCCTCCAACTTTTCCTATTCTTCAAATACTCTAATTTAACCACCTATTATTCACTCTTTATATCCGCACTCCTATTAACATACAAAAACAGAACAATAGATCCTAATTAGACAGGACAGCAAGTTCTAAAGGCAGGTGGGCAGATCGAAGACTTAGCTACATCACAGAACTATTAATAGCATTTAAATTTAGCAAAAAGATTTCCAATGCCGTGCAATGAGAGAAATTCATACTTTCTATATAAGATAGTTTAGAAGGTGCATTGGCTAACAAAGTTAAAAATATCCTCCGAAACTTATTAATTCGCAATGGAATATTTCCTGGAAACTTATGAAAACATAGCACTGAGAAGTTGAAGTGACCGTTTCTTAATAAATGCAAAAGCTGTCTCATTACAAGCCTTCTGATTAAGTATACATGACATTCACCTCAAACGGTTACATTAAAAGGAATACGTGCCAGTAAAATTTTCGTACATCTTTCATAGTTCTAATGAGATTACTCCATTCATAGTTAACCATTTATATGTACTCATGCTTTACACAAAAGTGATTCGGTACACCCAATATCAGTGACTGAGAAGTAGAATCAGGGTTATCCTATGTAACAACAAGAAAACCACATTGAGTGAATATAAGGTTTGGCAAAATCGACACAATTCATTACCTTGGTAGGTATGTTGTATTAAGAATATAAAGGAAAACATTCAGTAATTCCATATAAAATGACCGACGTACAGGTTTTAGGTATGAATTATGAGATAGTAGAGTATTATTTAGTAGTTGTTACTCATTTACATGAATTTGAAAAGCTAAAAGAACGTATAAGTAATAAAAGTAAAAAAATTTCGAGACAAATTAAAAATAAGGTACACAGGGTCGGAAGAAGGCGTCTGAAAATGGAAAATAGTATATGGTATAGAGGGTTTGGGATTGTGGTGAGAAAGCCTTGGATGAAAAAGAGTGTGTAAAGTGGGAAGCGCGGTGTTATAAATGAATGTAAATGAATTCGAATGATGGAGGTAAAGAGATGAGAATGATGGGACTAGGAAAAGGTAGAAGAAAGTTGTGAGTGTGAGAAAGTTGGTGAGCTGAGGAAGCTAAGCCAAGTTAACGTATTTAAGTTAACTGTGGTAGGCCATGGCGAAAGTAAGTAGGCTGAAAGTGATCTGAAAAGAGTTGAGGCTGAGGCGCTACGTTTGTCTACTGTTGATTTGAGGGAGAGAAGTGAAAATATTTGAGAAGAGGATCAGACTCTCCAGCACTGAAGCGGGTCACAAAGAAAATAGAAGTTTTGGCGGTTCTCCCACACGGGACGGTCAAACGGCGTTTCTGCTGATAACCGAATGCTAAGTGAGGTTAAGGAGAAAACAGAGAATGTATGTATTTGTAGTGTGTGTCGAGACGCCCGGGCTGCGTCAACCAACTCGCTCTCCAGAACAGGCTTAGCAAAATGCGGAGAAACTCTCCGACTCTCTTACGACAGGAAAGGAAACTTTCTTTCAAATTCGTTTTGTGGCAGGCTCAACTTAATCTTGGGAAGTAAAAGGCATTCGAAAGTGACGAAGTTGGCTCAAGCCCTAAATTTACGACGTCTACTCTGGTCTGCATGAAAAAGGAGTTCTGTAGCCCACTTCCACCACTACACTACACTACACCACACAGACACACTCACACCTAGTTAGCACATCCTATCACTTAAACCTTAGCCAACACCAACAACACTAGCCCTCTCCACTGCTAAACACACCCACGCCCTATTCAACACAAATGGCAACCTTAAGTGCTTTACTGCCCCTCGTCCCAAACACCCTCACTTTCATATACATTTCAATCCCACTTTCTCCTCTAAACACCATTCAATCCTAAAAATGGACAACATTCCAGTACAACTACTTATCAAATAACAAATATACCTCAGACTCCTATATTTAAATACGTAAAATCTTTTCCGTTTTCATTTCTATAGTAAGTAGCCGTAGCACTGAACTTTTTCATATAAATTACTTTCAAATAAATATATGCAATTATGCTCATTTCAAAACATACTTCAGTAACTTAATATTATTCCGCAGGATGTAGTAGCAACATATTTCTCGTAGTCATTTAAAGCCAAATAAAAAATAGTGTCGAATAATTGAAGTACTACTAAAATTTGATATTCTGAATAGTCGGCATTATTTCAGATTTCAGATAATGAAGTAAAGTGGTTCAGTTCAGATCCATTAAAATGTTTCGTTTGCTTACAAGTGCAAAAGTCGGGTAACTTAATTATAAGAATTAAAATCAATGTCACCTTGCTTTTCCTTAACAGACACAGAGATAATGTGTATTGCAATTGCTTGTGCAGAAACAGTTGAACGTTATAGTTATAATATCTGACGCCATTGTTTAAACCAAATTATTTACCACAAAAAATATAGGAGATTCAATTTGACGACACGGAAGTGCCGAAATCACAATGCTTATCGATACCAATAGAAGTCAACATCAGGCGAATTTTATAATCGAGATGGTTAAGTTGAAGTGTTTGTGAATATGGTAATATGGTTTGGTATACATTTTATATGATATAATTGTATTGCTTCTAGAACTTAAATCTTGAAAAAATAGCAGTCACATTACTTATTTTTTGAAAAGATACTAATGGATAATTTTATCTGCATAAGCTAATCGTACCCAGACATTTTTAATTATATCCTGGAACATCAAGAACTTTAGTTATGCATACTTTGTCAAAACACAATATCACAATTTTATCTATGTTGAAGGTCATCTTCTATAGCTACTTCTCCATTATCTCAAATATTGTTTGCATACTTTCAAATAATTGCCAATGCATTTCCGTAAGGCGAAAAATACACAATTCACTCTAGACTTCCCATTATATGGATCTCCAGCATATAAACAGGAGATAAACATACTTTCTCTGGAAGAGTCAAATTGACCAATATGATTCTTTTCCTTGCGATCTACTCACCGATACTTTGTTAACTTAGAAAATGAAATCAGTAATTTTCTCTACCAATTTAATTTTCATGCTGCCCATGCTACAGTGAGAGGCGCTACAAACTTTACATAGCACTTCCAGTGTATAAGTACACGTGTATGTTAAATTGTCCGGTTTTGACTTGACGCGGGAAATCAAAACCATGATGAGCATATATGGACGTGTTCAGTTGTGCCGCTATTGTTTTAAAGAATCTATTGTCTTGGTGGTGCTGCCGAGGAAAGTAAGCCGATTAGGATTAGCGATCCCTTCTTGAGCTAGTGAAGGGTTGAAGCAGGTAATAATCCCAAACCTCATGTCACACAGGGAGAACTAAAAGACTGCGTACCCACAAAGCAGTGCACATTGTACAACACATTAAATTGTACACTTAAAGTTACAATTTCAAAAAGTGTAGGAATGTTTTCTATAATATATCCAATACCATTCGTATGCATAAACATTGTATACAACTAGCGTGTAAATAAACTAAACTAACATATGTTTGGTTTTATTTACATGTTATCCACAATACACACATTCATGTTTATGAAGTTTAACTGCAGTGAAATGCAACTTATACAAATAATAGTATTATTTTGATGAACTGAAATTTAAACATGTTTGGCTAGCATAAAGAAGAAATCAATTTGAAATTCTTCTACTGCAAGTACAATAAATAAATTCTAAGCTAAGCAATAGCAATAGCAAAACAATATTTTTGTTTTTCATTAATAATTTTTCTCCTTTATTAAAGCTAGCAATTCATAGTCAAGATTTCTAAAAATTAACTGCTAAACTATATAAGCTAGAATAGTATACCTATAGAAATCTTGACTATGAATTGCTAGCTTTAATAAAGGAGGAAAATTATTAATGAAAAACAAAAATATTGTTTTGCTATTGCTATTGCTTAGCTTAGAATTTATTTATTGTACTTGCAGTAGAAGAATTTCAAATTGATTTCTTCTTTATGCTAGCCAAACATGTATAAATTTCTGTACATCAAAATAATACTATTATTTGTATAAGTTGCATTTCATTACAATTAAACTTCATAAACATGAATGAGTGGATAACATGTAAATAAAACCAAACATATGTTAGTTTAGTTTATTTACACGCTAGTTGTATACAATGTTTATGCATACGAATGGTATTGGATATATTATAGAAAACATTCCTACACTTTTTGAAATTGTAACTTTAAGTGTACAATTTAATGTGTTGTACAATGTGCACTGCTTTGTGGGTACGCAGTCTTTTAGTTCTCCCTGTGTGACATGAGGTTTGGGATTATTACCTGCTTCAACCCTTCACTAGCTCAAGAAGGGATCGCTAATCCTAATCGGCTTACTTTCCTCGGCAGCACCACCAAGACAATAGATTCTTGAAAACAATAGCGGCAGTACAACACAACTCCAGCATATATACCGTGATATTTCCTAGTACACTGGTAAGACCTTGCAAAGTTTGTAGCTGCTCTCACTGTATATAACTATTAGATATATAGACATTAGGTAATAATACCGTTTCCTGTTCTCTCCAAGGTCACAGGCTCATTATCTATTTTCCATCTTTGAAATTTGCAAAATAGAGCTTTATAATTTGCGAATAAGGTTCCATAAGGTTCCAATCACCAGGTAAAGATAAAGCTGGAGATTCCTGTTCAATCCTTATGGGTACCTTTATGCGATTGCTTAATACGTTGTTAATTTTAACGTTGTTAGTTTTACAATTTAAAAAATATTCGTTTGTTTGATTTTACTAAATGACTATATAAAAATCGGCCCCCGTATACAACTGTTGGAATTATGATTTTCGACGTAAATGTAAGCCGCCATTTGAAATATGTTCTGGAAAGTTTAATAATGTGTGTAATGAATTCATACACAGGTGTGCTATTTCTGAAACAGGAGCATTTTTTAGATCTAGTATATACTAATAATACTCGTAGAGTGGTTTCTCTTATGTATGGATAATTTTTGAAATGGTACAGTATACACTGGGTATACTGTACGTATAATTTTCAAACTAGAATAGTCTGTAAAAGATTTATGTGTAGAAAAAGTACAAATAGGACATAGGGTTTTATGCGAAAATATTGTATTGGTTATTGGGTGTATTGTAATGCCGGGTGTTGGGAATCCTTATAAAATAAAGCGAATTGAATTGTATTGCATTAGGTAGCATTTGATATTATTGAGATTATTGGAAGTTTGGAACATGGTCGTAGATAGTAATAATAGTGGCCGTGTCCTTATTATTACAGAGAGTGAGATTGTAAATTGTGGAGCTGGTGTATTGGTTGGAGAGAGGAGTCGTTGTGCGCCTATATGCCGATAAGAAAGTATTAGAGAGAGTGTATGCTGATATTAGAGAGAGATAAAAGGGGATAGTTGGATTGGATATTTGGAGTTGTCCTTTGCTATTGGCTTGGCAGCTCTGTCTCCGTTTCCAGGAAGCTAAATAACATCTCGGGTGTTTTCTTTGGGCTCTCGTCAAGTATACTTTCGGTGAAGAGGAGCTCTAAATGTCCATGTGAAAAGAAGAAGGGCTCTCCATTGCATTGCTATGGGTGCCTGGAGAGCTATTACAGCTGGGCCCCTGTCAATGTCCCACTCAACTCGACTTCACTCTATGTCCTCTTTTCTACACACAATATATTTCTCTGTTTCACAACTTTTCAAAGGACTATCCTCTCTATTATATTCCTCCGCTGCACAACAAGATATCAACACGAACTCGCATGTCCCTAAGCCTTTATATCCCCGCCAACTTAATATGAGACACATGCTCTTGTTTATTGATAGAAGAAATAAATACCCAAATGCACACACACATAGCGCTCTATAAGCCCTAACAACTAACTGTCTTTATTCCTGCTCTAGTTCTATCATTCCTACAAAGCATACAGAAAAATTCTCCAGGAACCTCACTCACTCGCCATTTCTCCTTCCTTTCGATATTCTCATCTTGATACATGTCTCCCGTAACATCACATACACGACACGATTAAAAACAGACACAAACACAGACGAACTACTCAAACTGTAGCACAAATACGGAGATGGACAAACCATTCTCATAAGTTCGCCCTCCTTTATTCCTCCTTTCCCATCCCATCTCATCCCAGTCTGTCTACTATGCCTACCACCCGATCAGGAATTCATCAGCAACCTCCTTGACATCTCAAGTGTCCTCCACACTCACAATGCTCCCACACTCACCCTTAGTTACTCACCCAATCCGCCATTCTCCCTACTTTATTTATAAACCTATGTCATTGCCTTCTCATTCTATAAAGATTCCATAAAATATACTTTAATACTAATAAAACTATTCATTCCCCTTTTAATACACCATTTTGCTTATCATTGCAATCTCACTGCACTATCAATCGGTTACTATTCTATTTCTGTGGAACAGCTAAACATCTCCTCAAGCCTTAATTAAACGTGCACTTATAATTCCCACAGAGTCCTTTACTAACCCCAAAAATTGTTTTCACTGTAAAAGCATATACAAACTTAATAATTTCCGCAGAATAAAAGTCAAAAAGTGTAAAAATAGAGCCAGCTAACAGTCAGGGATAGTTGACTGCACGGACATTGTAACTAAGAATAATAAGAGCCTACAAAAATACACTAGTTCCTAGCATGTAACGCTACTTACTTGTATGATAATTATTAATTTTTGGTTCCAGTTGGAAAATCTTTTAGTAGATATTTGCGAAGACATTTCTGCACTATGGTATTGAAAGGGGTATCACGTTCCTAAAAGTACGTGAGACAAAAAATAGATATAAAATGGAACCTGAGTGTCTTATGTTCTCTTATTTCCCTTTTGTACTTAAACGGAGCGCATCCCATGTAAAAACTTTATTAGAATTAGTAGCCGAGAGTGTTATAATGTAGTCAAGAATTTTGTGCAAAAATACTTCTATACTGCCCCATGGGAGGCAAATATGTCATTTGTGAGCTATTCTTTGGATTATATTTTATTTTATTGAAATACACTAAACTCTATTGCTTTCAACTTAAATGTACTGAAGTAGACTCGGATAGTTGGATGTATTGCTAATCAGAACAATCAATAAAGGTTTATTCCTTTTGAAACCATAAATTAAAAAAATAGAATAAGCAAATAGATTAGCAAAGTTCAATAGGGCTTTCTTTCGTATACCTAATGAATAAATTCCTAAGGTTTACGGAGTTATATCAATGTTTAATTTTATTTTTATCAATATTACTATTTAATTGGGTTTTCTGTGTTTTAGGTGCCATTTTCTATTTAATTTTAAACCAGTTCTAACCCATACAGAATTTTCAACCCTATTGGTCCTAAAGGTATTTGGTACCCTGCATGTGTTCATAAGGCGTGCTGTGATGTTTAATAGGTACACACCTAATACTATATAGGTCCACCTTAGCCTATTAAGAGACGGGACTATTTTCTCTTTGGACGATAAATTGTTCAGAGTAAATTTATGGTGAGTTGTTGGCCAGACAGACGGTTCTCTTTCAACGTTTGACTGGAAGTAGTTCTTGCCCAGTCAATTCTGGCGGCAACTATAGCTCATCGATCCACAATCAAATGCCATCTCTCACATATTTCGAATTTCTGTGACTACAAACACACTGTGTGAATGTGAAGGCCGGGAAGACAACCGTCGTCCACCTCCATTCAGTCAAAGCTACTTTTACATTCAAAGTGGACGAAGACCAACTTTTCTTAGCGGGATAGTTCGTGGAACATTCATTATCCAATATAGGTGCAATATCTGCACTTCAGATAGGAAGGTCTTCTATAATGCACATGATATCCGTTGGGGTCAGAACAAGACTATTTTCGGACAGAAACCAATCGGTCAGTTCCTTCTGTCCTCTCCATTCCATTACGAAACTCGCCATACCGTCACATCGGCACCACATGGCCAACTCATTTCACAACATAAATCACACAGCCCTATCTATCTCACTTAGCTCCTAAATAGAACTATGTACATCACAAAACAAACATGGAAACTAACGTAGAAACCAAAATAGTGCCCCAGCTCGGACTTTATTGTTTCAACCAACATTTCTCTATTCATATACTATATGCAATATTTTATTGAATACTACAAGCTTGATAATGTTATAATTTGTGATTATCGTAACCGAAATCGGGATATTGTTTAGGAAAAAATAAATGGTAAATACTGAAATCAGTTTATTTCAATTATCCCATTTTTTCTGAAAGGCAATCGTCTGAATTGGAGGGTACACACTCGGTTTCCGCTTTCCAGTATAGCTGCTAAGAGTAAGCCTACCCGTAACACTCGTTTTGTTCTTTAAATACTGTTTAGCAGTGATACTTGAGCGATTCATTGATTCGACAATTTTTAGCACTATTCAATCAGAAAAAATTTTGTATTACTTTACCATTTTTGAGTTACTTTTCCAAGGTCTTCTTTTTGGTAATTATTGACAAATCATTTCTTTAACCTTGATTTCCTTACCACCAATCTTTAATTATATTATCTGTTTTCTCTTTTGGAGGATTTACATCAAAGAACATTGTACTTTTACTTTTACTTGTAACACCAGTGATAGGGAGGGGCACTATTTCGAATAGGCGACACTATATCGGTTTATACGGCATCCCTACCATCAGCTTACCCTAGCCTTAGTGCGTTAGTGTCCCCTGCGACATCCAAGACCAACAATCACATCAGTTAGCATAGGGAATATTAGAATACCCCTGATCCAAACATGAAACCATCAAGCCTCCCAGATGACAACCTTTCTAGGTATACTCAGCTCCTCGTCTACGCAATTTATCACCTCAAATCTCACTGCCCCTTACTTTTCCAAATACTGTGTAGCATTTAAACCAATTAATATGTATTCTGCATATCTACTAAATTGCTCCTTTTAGTCCAATCTCAAAACCTTCATATATTTTAATCTCTAAACTTTCTTATCACTTTCAGTTTTGTGTACGATTCATGACTCAAATGCCGTATAATAATTTACAGTGAAGTTTATTTATATAATACATTACCCAACAGATGGTGATAAATATTGGTGATTACTATATTTAGAATTTTAATAGTAGCCTTCGAAAATTCGAGAAGTTGGCTGAAACTGTGTAAAATAAAATTTTTTATAGTAATATATTATATAATAACTTTGGAATCTTATTTCTGCTTTTTCTTTGCTAATACCTACCTTCTTACATTTTAAAATTATATTACTATTGAAGTAGTATGTGGTAGCATAACGTAGCTTTCAGTTTCGAACTCAAAATACTAGATTACAAATTCCGAAACATTTAGTGTGGCATGTAATTCATTTTTTAACACTTAGTTATGACTATCACTGGTTGAAGTCATAAAAGTGGTGTAAAATACAGTATATGGAGCACATAGATAATTAATAAGTTAATGCTTATAAAAGCTTTTGTAGGGTATACGGTTTTGATAGACATAAGGTTAAGTTTTAATTGAATAAACCGTGGATAGTGCACTCATTTCGGTGCCATATAGTTCTTCAGGGTGTACACGTGAATATCCTTAGATTAAATAGTAAGAGCAATAAATTTTGAAAACGTTATCTGTGAAGTAAGCGCCTCACAATAGTTAATCCACAGCGAGGAACTTAAGGATCACAGGAAATAACCGGATGTTCATGCGGTGCTTTAGTCATAAAATAATTACATGCAGACACATAGAAAAGAGTGAACAGCAAATTTGTGATAGACGTTTTCGTTTAATAGTTATATTTAGTTTTATCCTTATTACTTAAAGACTATTAAGTTAATTGCAAATAATACGCCATTTAGTGTAAGCTCAACCGAAAATATCTGTTTGCAAGTAAAGCAGAATTTGCGTTTTAAAATCCTTAGCAAGCTATTTATTGGTGTGCGTTCATGAAAATACTCATTGTATTAATACGTACTAGTCTACTAGCTATGCAAAAGGATTTAAATATTTGAGCAATTAATACTTAGATCCCAACAAGCTTGTTTTCAAATAAATGTTTGCGATATCTTATTTATTGCGTGTAAGAGCACAGACTACGCAAGCAGAAAGAGTGAGCAGGAAGCATATGCAATGATTTGGCAGGTACATATAAATGAAGAGGGAGCTTATGATTGTTAGCAAGGCATGTTAGTGCAATTGCAGGAATGCGAATGCAGACGGTGAAAATATGTTGAAGAACCTGCAAAGACAAAAGGCCACTTCCATAGCCCATTTCTTCTCAACTTGTCTGTAGAAAGATTGTAGAGCAAGCATGCAAGTGTCTTGACGACACCGAGTAGGGTCACACCAATGCAGAACTTGATCTAGCAACTGAGCACAGACTTGCGTTCGTCGGCAACTTTGCAGAACAGTGTAGCAAGTTGTTATGAGAGCCACTCGGTTCGGTTGATTTCTGTCGGAGTTGCTTGCCCCTGTAAATTGACAATTTCGCTTTATGTCTTTCTGCCCTCAATGCCACCCTCCGTAAAATTCCACAAAAACACCACCAACCATTTATCTTTTCAATTGCAAAGTTTTCCACCCTTGCCAGGACAGTAAAATAGACCCATTGTCAATTCCCCCGTAAGTCTGTTATTTTACTTTAAGTTTAACCATTCAGCATCACACCAGATGTTACGTGTACTGTCTCTCTGTTCGTTGTTGTGCAAGTATACTCATTTAGTTTTATTTTTAATTTAAGCATTGTATTAAACTCGGAAAAGTATTCATTGGTATTAACATAAGCTACAGGATATCTTGGTTATTATCTTGGGGTAAATATTTTTGCAGGAGAAATGTTATTGTTGAATTCCCTAAGCACTTATTGAAAGGAAGTGCTTATATCTTGATTTGCCTTCCATTTCCCATTTCCCATATGCAAACAGGCAATAAAATAGCGATAGCATGGCCGTACAAGTGATAGCTATAACTCTTCATCTACTATATTTCACCCAACCTCTGGCTCCTGCTTTATCTCAACTTTCCACCTCAAATAATAATTACTGATGCTCTGCACTTGGTTATGACAAAGAAAAGTAGATTACACACACATAGCGTGTGGAGATAAAAGGTAATAAAATAATGTGTAATATGTGTGTATTTTGTGTCTTGTGCAGACTACAAAGATGATTCTACTTTACAGTCCGTACGCCGTACGCTCCATAACTTGTCATCTGCATTCCTCCAACAAATATATGCGTAACCTACCAAGGTAATGCAAGATGCGATTCTAGTAAAACGCTAACAAGTCAAGTGGAGTATCTTTCGAAAGCTCTTAAGAGCCACTTCTCTGCACAAGAGTACTTGTCTGCTAGCCCATGTATTACAAAATATTACGTTGCATTCCACAGACGACGAAAAGTAACTTACATGCATAGTGTTCCTTCTTATATGACGCACTATAACTCCCAACTGCCAATACGCACTTCAATAATCCTCGAAATACAGATACAACTATGCAAGGTGCTCTTTATCTGCAGTTATAGTGAAAAGGGGAATTTCTTGTCTTGGTAAATACATTTGTTAAAAGTTACTCACTGCGTTTTCTCAAAAGTGCATTTCGAACATGGAATATACTAAAAAATACACACATTATTCTTTTTCCATTTCCTTTTTGAGAATTCTCTTTCTAAAACCAGTTTACTGGTATACTTAGGATAATATACGGGGTGATATATCAGATATACTTTATATCTTCTGAAATTAACTGTGACTTTCCTACCAAGTTTAGTTCCTGAACACTAATAACATGTGGGGTCCATTGTAGATATGTACTCGAGGACAAAAGGGCAGTTTACACTAACGCAAAGTAAGGAAATGCGTACTGCGCTAAAGTTTATAGTTTGACTGTTTTACTATCCTGACGATCCTCACGAACACGGCTGATTAATGAAGGTGTATTATTTATTTAGAGCCGTCGATTCCATTGTCTACTATCATTTCGTTATCCTTGGCATGTTATTCCACATTAGTCACGAATTTCATTCAGCATGAATAAATATTGGGGGAATGCTAGTGCATCAATAACTACATTTAGATTCAGTTGCATTTTATCGATTCCTTCGCCTCACGTGTCCCGCCTTTTCTAACTTGGTATCATAGTGCACTTAAATGTAAACAACCAAGAGAGTGACATTTCCTTTTAATAATGAACTCTTAATCATACAGCAAAATCCTCCTTACTTTTATCTCCAGGGTGTACAATAAGCACTATAGGCTCTCTTTAATTAAAACCTGACAGATTGTCACTCATACTACGTAGTCACAATCATTTCTTAATTATAATAATTTAGAAACATAATTAACATTCAGAATTTATTTGTAAGGGATTGCATTGGTTTCTGCTTTTGCTTCGTATAGGAAAATACTAGTCAACTCAACACCGATCGTACTTTGTTTAATACAATTAAATACTACCCTTTGCAGAATTCTCTAGATAGTTTCACAGTGTCATCAGTAAATAATTTAAATACAATTTGTCAATATTCGAGATGGCAAACAATATAAAAAGTCTTAATTCTACTTTAATTATTTTACTTGTTAATAATAATAATATATATGAGTATATCATTTAAAATTAATTTCATCAATGCACAATCGAATTCTAATCATCAATTTTGTTCCTGTGAATGAAAATGCGAAAATATCGTCTCAAAAATTCCGATTAGGGTACTGATACAAAAATTACGGTGAGGGACATTGGCGGCGTCCTGAATTTGTTTCTAAATACAAAGTGACTTTACGGTAAAAAGATGTTCGTTACTAATGCCGAGAGTTTTAACCCCAGTCCCATTTTATTAAAATAAATAGGGCTACTCTACTATTTAACATATATATTGGAATCGATCAATGAACAGATATACTTGAGTAAATATTGTAAATTGTGAGTTGTGCAATTTGTGAGTAAATTTCACCTGGTGTGTTGCATGAAATGGTTGTACTCTTATAGACTTGGAGACGTGAAAGAATGAAAAGAACCCAAATATTATATAGTGAAGCAAAAATAGTAAAAAAGTTGCGTAAACTATTAATATTCTCTATCATGGCTATAGATAGAAAAGAATTAGAGAAGGATGGAGTAAAAACTGGTTGTGTGTGCATTGTGAGATTTTAACTGAGAGAGTATGGAAAAGATTAACCGAAGATGGGGGTGGGGATGAGACTACACGGGGTAGAGTATGTAGAGCTACAGGAGGGTAAGGTGGGTGGGTCGATCGGAAAGTAATGAATTACCGGTGTATTTAATGCTAGAAATGGTGGCGATGCCAGTATTGACACGTGTTTGCGGGGGCGGTTGCTGAAGAGGCGGCTGCGGCTGGCGGGGCTGCTGGCGATTGTTGTAGAGGTCGTCGTTTCTGATGGTGGTGGACTTGGGGACGGGGGTGTGGCTGGGGACGAAGGGGTGTGGCTTGTTGCTGTCCCCGTGGCCCTGTCCGGGGCCGAGGAGCGGCGTTTCGAGCTGAGACTCGATCTCGTGGTCGGGTGCATGCGAGGAGATGACTTGAACTGTAATTGAGCCAGAGTGGGACGTAGAAAAGGATCCTGGTGAGGGATAGCCATGATAAGAGATTGGTGTCGACAACGACTGCTCATCTACAGAGAGATGACTATCGGTGCGAGCCGCGGGGACAATTACGTTATAGTGAGACGAGTACTCGGGGTTGAATGCGTGCTGGTGCGTTGGCGGTGCTGGAGATTTGTTAATGTACTGGAAAAACGGGAAGTGCTTGGTGCCAGGGCGGGGAGGAAACAGTGATGCGGGCGAGAACGAAAAGTGTGCGGACAAACCCAGTTGCCGGTGCCGATCTAAGGAATACAGTGCTGAGCTGGTGCCAGTGAAATCAAGTGCAGTCGGCCCAACGGCTGTCAGTGACAAGCAAAAGACCCAAAACACACTAGCATTACATCACATCCCAAAGCAGTGCCCGCTAGATCTTTCATGGCTACTCCTACGATTAGACTCAATTAGTGTGCTCTAGAGACATTACGTGAAATTATGGCAGTGGTCTCGAATTATCACACACTCATCCACTACAGAACACCCATTCTCTTGCATCAGTTCACACTTCTGCTAGATGAACCACACTATTTTAATGTAACTACTAATTATAGTTTTGAACAGGTCAATCAGGATCAGTCGCGTAGCTAATCTAGAGAAATTGTACTTCTAGATACTAGGTTAGGTACTAGACTAGTTTAGAAATCCCATTCCGCAGCAGCTCAATCTACTTGCTGGATTATATGCACACACAGTGGTCAGTGTCAGTGCTATCCCTTACACAGGACTTTTCCTTAGACTCTTACAAAAATAAATCTTCAGTTAGTTTAGTTAATCGTGTCAACCAATACATTAATTAGTTACAGGTATCGAGGCTATTGTACGAATTTTATTCCTTACGTAATTAATACTACTAGTGTCTAAGAATCCATTCTAAATTACAGTTTTCCATTCCATTCGTATTTACAGCTACTTATTTAAGTGTTAGTTTAGTTTAGTCTATTTAAAATAAGGAGCAATTAATTGTTTTAAACTAGATGAGCGTACTATTGTTTAGTAAAGAAATGTATATCAATGGTACTATGTTAAATTCATATCGAAGTGTAATAATTCATTTGAGTTTTCTTAAAAATATCTATTTTAACATGCCTTAAGTGTTTACTAACTACATTTGTAAGACTACGGCATTCTTTTAGTATGGTTTTAGTATCTACTTGAATGATCCATGCTGTAAAGTGGTATAACTATCTTAAAAATACTCTAAAGTAATAATTTATACTCCCTGATTTATTTTGACTTAATTCTTGTGCTTCTTAAATACTAATTCCTGTTGATATACGCGATTGTACTGAAAGCATTGCAGATGGCATTATTTCAAGTAGTTTAAAGCACACACACTCACGTCCATTCTGTATAAAGTGTAAAAGTAGAGAAGTAGGTGGCTACCTACTTTGTATTTATGAAAAATGAAGTGTCGAATTAAATGATTCACGCTAAAAGTTGCATGTGGCAATTCAGAGTCTATCAATCAATCAAATTGCTAAATCGAGCAAAGTTTCAAACAATGCAAATCGCTATCTAATGTCATATCACGACTTAGTAAATAGTAAGATAAATATAGAAGAAATGATTTGTAATTAATATGCTAGGAACTAAATTGACTACTGATTGAGAAGATTGCAAACCAATCTAATTAGTAATTACATACAAATTGTGGTGGTAATTGTTTTGGTTGCAATATAAAAGAAGTAGTATAGTAATGTTATCATATCAACCAAACAAATTAAGTCATTCAACTAGTATTCATTTAACTGACTTACCCACGCAAGTATTGTAGTTGACCTCTTGGAAGATTCGGTCACATTTAGAGTTACCATTGGGGCATATGCAGCCAAACATTGGCGACAATCTCAATTTGATCCACGCATTGTGGCAAAGCTCCCTGTACACCAATAAACATCCAAGTATTATTTCCCATTCGTTTTCACATAACCTAAACTATTTAGACATGTGCTACTATTTATAATCATGCAGTGTCTACAATGATAAGAGGCATAATACAAATAAGTAACACACATAGCAAACAGCAAATTTTTCTGCGAATAATATCATTAGATAAGGTTTGTAATCACTAATTAAATCCAGTTAATCAGAGTAGTCTTGAATAAGTAGTAAATGTGAAATAAATATTTTGGTATGAAGCGGCTTAAAGAAAAACTTACCCATCGTCCATTTTGCAAACATTGTCAGACACTTTACATTGATTTCTAAAGTCACGGTACAATTGATAGCATTTGGTCTCTTTCTTACAAACGTCCAGAGCGTAATCACATGTTGGTAGTGCGTCGACAGGATAAGGATCTTTTTCTGTAAATTAACATTATAATGATTTGAATTTTGTCAATATTAAAAATCAAAAATAATTAAACCCGAAAATATGAAAATAACACAATCCAAAATAAATTCCAGAGAGTAGTAGTAAAATGGAAAATCTTTGCTTTTGCCTGAAAATTAAAATAGGTGGATGAGAGGGCCGCAGTGCTTGCTATAGGCAAAGGAGAAAATAATATTTAGGATTTGGAGGGGATCTTGGGTAATGCAATGCACATAAGCGGAGACGGAAAGGACTCATTTAATAAAACGAATTACCTAACAAGATATGTACGTGTGTAGCAATTTATAGTGAGTCAAATATTCAGAATCATGCGGAAGATGAGGTCCCCACAACTGACAACAAGATTTATTCTACTGCAATTTAAGTTGGCCATAATTTCAATGATAAAGGCACCAAAGTGGTTTCGTGGTCTCCTTTTACAAGCGCCTCGTCCTCACATTGCATTGCCCTTATGTCTAGCAGGAATCTTAGTCTCACGATCAAACCAAGAAGACCCAAGACGAGATCTACTGCATAGCCAGTATTACAGATACATAACATTACGTATTTACATCTATTTACACATAGCAAACGGCATTGGATATGTACCATCATCTTCTCTGCCAGTATTACCCTACACTTCTACAATATTGCAATTGTTGAACCTAGTATACGTTTATTCCATCAGAGTAGTATTTGGAGGAATTCTCTGTGTATGTGTTCGGAACCTAAAAGGAGAATTGGAAGCTACATACTATTTAACTATAAGCACTTATTGCACTATTACATGCTCATTGGTGGAAACATTTGAGAATGCAAATTTGACTGAACTTTCACTTACAGGTAGGCAGAAGTGGATATATTAACATTACTATGCACTGTAGAGTCATAACTATTACTCATGGCCGTAATATAACAGTAAATACGACATAACCAAGCGAAGAGACATTTCTTTGCTCTCCATTTCATTTCTACATTTCAGCAAACAGCATAAACCTGTCAACTGTCGACTTGTGAATTGCGATGAATCATAAAGGACACATATTAGACGGGAAAGGAGAGACTCAAGGTACAATTATTATCATGGGTCGGACATTTATTTATTTAAACTTGGAAAATTTTAATATTTTGTTTTCTTAGAAAGGGTGAAATATTTAATAAATATTTTCTTTAACCCCGTAATATATTTTCTTAAAAATGAACATATTTTTTAAAGCCGAAAATATTTTAAATGAAAAACTTTTTTATTAAAAATTTTTGCGAGATGAAAGTGGTAGATGAAAATTTATATTTTGTTAATTGACTAAGACTCAATTTAATAGATATACAAAATTTATGGAGTCTGCAAATCTTAAAAGTATATATTTAAAACACAGTAAATTTAAAAATTGATTTAAGTGACCCGTACAGTTACCAAATATAGATAAGAAAGCTAGTTGCGGTACGAATAACTGGTGAAAACATTTTTGGAAATAAATGTCCGCTCCCTGATTATTATACATAACACCATAATGTAACATTATGTGGCTTCATCGAGCATGCACACTAAGTCTTGGTCCATGAAACTAGAAGGAAGAAACGGGAGGGCAAACAATAATAGATTTGCTAGAGTTGACACGAACCGTCAGTTGTTCTAAATCCTAGTGCAACTTTGGCGGAGAGAGAAAGTGGAAGGTGACAACATCTTTCTTGCTGTAAACTAACAATAAGTAGCCAGTCAAGTTACCTTTGTCTTGCGACTTGGAGAAAGGTAACTGGGTGTGGGATGTGGCTGCAGCGTTAGACTATGAGCCCGAGTTAGAGCAGAGTGAGACAGTATATTAGAAAGACGACACCCTTAATACGGAAAGAGATAGTGACATGATAGCGTGATAGGCAAGCGATGGCGGATGGTAAACTCCGAAGGTCTATTATAATAACGCTGCAAATTCCTTCTCTGAATGTTAACTAGGAAGACGGCGATGTGGGATGACATTCCCGCGGAGTTGGTAATCCTGTACAGAGCTCCGTGCCACCTTCGTCGTTTCATCATCCCTCTTTCATATCTGCACCGCCATCCATTCTACACTTCCTTCAGATATATGAGTTCCCAGGAATTATTACTTTCACAGATTACCTAAGCGGCCTCGCTTTAATTTCCTTTTGCTCCTCATCCCTCACACACTTCTTATCTTTCTTAATTCAAGTAATAACTAATAAAAATCACATATTTCCCTTTTGTTACACTTTTCCCCGACACTCAGACTACTATTTATTATTCCAAGTGTACATACCGCCTCCTACACCCTCAAACATGAGTTTTCTATTAATATATTATCTGCATCACGATCCTCAGTCCAAATAACTACGTTATCCCCATACCTATACTAGTTCACAACGTTAGCATATTTTCAACTTCCTACTTACTATCTGTCCACCAGGCTTATAGCCATGATTTATTTTACAAAAACCTAAAAAACCTATAAAATATAATAATTGTGTTCGTTTTTTGTTTTGTCAGTAAATAATTGCTAATTTATAATTAGTAAAGTTCATCTAAAGACACGGGAACTTAGTGATTAGTCAAGTCCCATTTAAACTATTACTATACAGCGGAATATTTAACTTGTAAACTTGTGGTTTATTGTGAATTTTTTCATTTCAACGCCTTTTATATTTTACAAAATAATTTTTTTTAAACAAAAATATGGAAGGTAGGTTCTTAATAATTTTGCAATATGATAAATATTTCGGCAATGCAGACTTGAAGTCTAGAAGAAATATTTACGAATATATAACTTAATGCGAGTTAACTCTTTGGTAGGCATTTGGCTTGCATACATATTATACAGTAAAATATTTAATCTCTGAGGAGGTTTCACAAATTATTTTAATTTAAACAAATTGAGGAACGAGTAATAGAATAAATGTTAAATTAGTGCACAAAGATTTTCCATTTCGTAACTAAATGAAAATGAGAATAAGTGGACTAACCCTTTTCCTTGACGAAAGAACACGGATGGTCAAAGAGGTAATCACGGAATGTGTTGCAGGCTGGATCCGAGCTTGGCTCACGACATAAGCAGGTCGGAGCGAAGTAGGGAAAGGCTTGTAAGGTTCTCAGAGCAGCTTGACATTTCGTGACTGTCACTGTCGAGCAAGCAACTGTAAAGACAAAAGGAAGGTATTTATTACACAAAAATATTTATGTATTTTTCATCGTCATTATTTACATTTTTAGAAAAAACATTAAGATTGTAACACCAAATACGTTGCGATTTAACATTTTAGAACCCACTAACTTCATGAACTAACTCTTACAGACTGTATTTTGAAATAAGACTGTTTTCTATTTATTACCAGCAATCCTACAATTATTGGAACAGTTTTCGGTTGCTTAAAACATTATTATGTTTAGTAAGTGCAAGCAGTAATTTAATTGTGGTCTTAATAAGTGCGTTTTTGAAATTAAATTGTATACTTGATGCACAAAGTAAATCTGTAAAGTTTATTCCAAATTTTATTATAATTATTTAATAAAATAAAAAAGTTGTGCAAGTGCCACAAACAGTAACCAGTTTTGCAGCGTAACGAGTCTATTTACAAAACAGTTATATGGACAATATAAACATTTGTGACTTTTAGCAAAGCAATCGTATAATGCTGATATGGTGCAACAGTTTAATATGAATTGAATTGAAGAACTTTATTAAAAGCCGTAGTAGTGCACAAGTAGATTAGCAAATTTGAAAAATATTGAGATTGAAATGAATGAACAACCATTATTTGCATTGGCAAACAATGGTTGTTTGTATTCTGAAAAGACAAAGATTCAATGATGAATTTAAAAGAATGAGGACCTTATATAAGTGCAATAACTATTAACACTGATAGAATTTTTCTAGACGATGAATTGATTGTCATACTAATATAATATGAATGCAGCTACATGGAGGTCAATAGATAGTTCACTGGTCTGCCGCTAAGAAAGCTGAGACAGAAATTAAGATTTAATAGACATAGGATGATAGAATAAATGTAGTTGGACGTATGAATTGAATTGTATAAATGGTACCCTCAGTTTAGAACGGATGTTTATCTATACGAAGTTGTAAAAAAGTTTCATAAGAATCAGCTGGAAAAGAATGGAGAGTGAGACAATGGAGTAATTAGGCTGTGAAAAACAAACTCGATTTAAATGCTAACTACTGGAACATGAATAAAAAGTAGGTTACTATATATGTGTGGAAACATGTGTTATCATGGCTATCTGTACTTACATAAAAAGTGTAAACGCTGATGTAGGAATTACATGGAGAGTGGAGAGAGAAAGTGGGAGAGTGCGTACATAAATAAGTAGTTACTTGGAAGTAGTGACTAGAGTAATTGTAAGTACATAACACTACGTACAAAAGGAAAAAGTGAGCCCAGAAGAGAAAATAATGAGATGAAGCTGGAAAAAAACACAAGTAGACGGCAACAAACGACAGGCAATTAAGTAAATTCAGAACAGCTCAACTTGAGTCTTGTCTAACCGCCGCTCTCCCTCCTCATTACACAAGTTTATTCTCAGACAAGGAATTCTTTGTCCAAACTCCACAACTTTCTTTTCTTTATGTATTTACAATGTTCTCTTTGGGCACAATGCATTCTTTGGACTACTCTGGCCACTAGGGTCTTTGTTTAAAACTTATGCTGCGTCCATTACACAGCTAAGACTGAACGCCCCGAAAACATTTACAACCAGATAAACATTCTATTGCAGTATCGATTTCAACAGAGAACACACTTTTCGTGAACTACTTAAATTGTTTACCAATCAATTCCCACCTAATTATACTGGCAACAGTCATGAAACCAAACCGTTTTCTAATCGCCCAACGCTTCCTCACAATCGTCAAGATAAATTACCAGTACACTATGGCACTGGGAACAAAATTTCTGACATACCAAGATTTACTGTATCGATGTATTGAATTATCTACAGTTCGACGACCTTAGTGTCAACTTCACCAACTACTCCTCGAATAACTCGTGTCCCCATAAAATTCCATCGTTTCTTCTGTAAGTAATCCAGGACGCCTTAAGATTCGCCCAAATCCTAATTTATTCTCAAAGTCTATGAAATTCTTACAGAAATTCCTTAATGAATTTTTTCCCAATAGATTTCTGTAGAACAATAATAATAACTTGCGGTTTTATGAAGACGAAGGTTTGTGAAATTTCTTTTAAAATACATTACCGATTGTACTGTTTGTGCACAGATTTTACTATATTAAGCAAAAAGGTGGTACACGCTTATTACCGATGATTCCTTAAAACATAAAATAGGTGGAAAATCTAGGTTGTAAAGTGCAAAGACGATGGAAAGGTTATAATTCCGGTATGCACTGGTGATGTTGGTGGTTTGGGTTAGTTATGAGAAAATTATTGGATTGCATTTGAGTTGTGTGGTAATTGTAGTAATATTGTATAGCGACATTGCGATGAAAGTGTAATTGATCTAGATAATGTATCAATGGAATTTGGAGCAGAAGGCGATTAAAAGGAGTCAACTGTACATTACGTGGTTGTATTATATCCGCATTACTGGGAACAAAGACACAACATTTCTATACGTCACAATATTGTATTCTGTGTGGTTGTGATGGTGTAATGGTAGTATAAATAGCGGAGGGGAGAAAGTAGGAAAGGGTATAGAGTCCTTGGTATAGGTGTATAAGGGTGCATTATGGGTGCGGAGTATGTGACAGATAGTAGGTTAGTAATAAATGTGAGTAGGCACATATTTGTGTTTGTAGTTGAGTATTCTGTTGTAGATTGAGTAAAAGGAGATGTTGTTCTTGCGTATGTAATGTCTGGATGGAAAGTGAATGACATGGCGTGGTATGCCATGACATTAAATGCACTGAAAGAGACAAATGCCATTTTCGTTATATGTGACAGCTGTGGTGATGTTGATGTCGAGTTACTCGTCTGGTAGAATATCTCCATAGTGTATTGCTTGGTCATCAAGAACCCATTAATAGAGATATACATCAAATGAAGGATGATGGAAATTGAGCACTGCACTACTGAACATACTTTCTCCACTGCACTTTACACGTTTAACTTACATCAATCCGAGCAGAACATCACAAAGCTAAACTGGGAGTAGCAAATCATGTTTACTCCTTTTACAATTTATGCACATACATTTATACATACTTAAGCATGATCAATTTATACCAAAGCACCTCCTATACTCCTTACAGTCACAACTTGCTTCCAACTATTAACTATTCACTAATATTCCCTCTTCAGGCCCACCAACACGTGCAACGCAAGCAAAATCACTTTCAAGAAATTTGTCAACACTACACACAGATACTTATAGTACGTGTGTATTTATGTCCACACTAAAAATAGAAATAAATAATTACAGCGTGTTCGAAAAGTATTGCAAACTTTCACTCTGCCAATACTTTGTATGCAAATGAAGCAATGTAAACTATTAATGGGATCCCAAATCATCTTTTCACCAAATTATTCCTTTTCTTCCCATTTTTCATTTCTTATCCAGAGTAATTCAAAATTATACCAAAGAAATTCCCAGTGCCTGTCGGATTTCCTAGAAATTAATTATCGGATCTCTGCTAGAAGCGGAAAACCATTTAAAGTAAATATCAGTATTACTTAAGTGCACCTGTACAGAGTTAAATATAAAACTGCGGGAACATACTATCACAGACTACGTAATTTTATTTTCTATTGATTAATAAATTATCTCCGTATGCCATGCAACCTTAGTATCTGCTTCTAAAGCAGTTGTACAGGGTAACTGTTTAAACACACGACAATCTGTAATGCAGCAGTGCAAACTGCATTTGTACACTCTCCATTTTAGGAATATTGTGCTGTAGACACTATTTATATCGTATGCCGCCTTCCTAATTGTCACTACAATACTAAAGTACATACCTAGTGGAAAAATTTAAATCTACATAATGTAGAAGCATGACTACTTCGTAGAACCCATGGAATAATGTGAGTGAATGGGAAGACAGAGCAGCAGGAGAAATGTTATACGTGGAGCAGAATGGAACAGATTTTCCTTGCTTAAATTAAATATTGTCGAGCACAATCTGCATCGCCGTGATATATGATGGTTTCCGACGATAAAGAAGTCACTCCCTGGAGTTTCCAAAGAATATTCTCTCCATTCTACAAATTCCCAATATTCGTGACTTCGCTATCTCCCAACTATTTTTGCTATCACACACAAAAACAAATATAGCACTACAGCAGCAGTCAGGGTTTAAGATTAAAATATCTAGCCTCATACCAGCTAGACATTATCAGCTTTCTTCCTTTATACAATCTCCAGAAGCTATCTACTCTACTTCATTTCCACAAAGACTAACACTAAATAATGAAAAATCCAAAAATATAATATATCACTTGCTTGCTAAACGAAGACCTGAAGGTTTTTCTTTCATTTCAGTAGTACACTATCAAAAAACAAGAAATTCACATTTATATAAAGGTCTACAAGCTAATCTAGTAGTAATCTATTTGACCTGAAGCAAAAGAGTAATTATAACTCTTTACGTTTCATGAAAATAAAAATATTTCCATTCTACTGTTACTGCATTCACGCAAATGTATTTTATTTTAATTTTTATAGGAATTTTTAGAAGATTATAGAACTTTTGTATCCCAATTCAACTATATGCAAGATGCAAAAAGTTGTACAGTAAATTGCGCAAACAATTAAGAAATTATACCTTTTAAAGGGAAGTTGGTAAATATTTTGAGTGACTTAGATATTTTTGTTATATGTATACTAGTTGGGAATGTCTTTGCGTACATTAACCCTTTAACTTAACCCTTTAGGATAAAAACAAGGAACAAGTTGAGAATTAACGTGGAACATGATACTCGAGCACTAACGGTGTAACTGTAGCATCTATTTAGTATAACGGTGTAACTGTAGCATCTATTAAGCATAGCGGTGTAAGAACATCTATAATATAAACATAGAGCTGAATACTACATAAAGTACATAATGCAGAATACTTAAGAGCATTACACGGTTATTTCAGAGACAGTAGAAAAAGGAGTAGAGTCTAATTTGTTTTTGCGAGAGTATAGTTAAATATAGAAGACATGATCTCACTATCATAGTCACGAATCTTATTATCTGTGCGCCGTATTTTTATAGGTGGGCCCTAAGAAAACTTTTGCAAGCTTTGCTTTCGCCTTAACGGGATATCTATCTCTATTGGGTAATGCACTTTCGGTTTCTATATAAAAACGTGGAGTATGTTTTGCCACTGAACTGATCGTTCGTGAGTTTGAAATCAGAGAGTGTGGTTGGTAAGGCAGGGAATGGCACATCGAGTTACATAACAGAGAGTGTATCTTATATAGAGTTGGTAATTCTTCGGAGACTTTACCATTTACATTGTTCCATGTGATTCCAGTGTATATTAGTGGCAATAGCGGACTATGGACTATTACTGGAAAAGCGGCCTAATGCCCATCCAGAAATAAGTATCGGGGAAGCTGAATAGTGTGGAAGAAGTTTGGAGCATATGGTTAGCCTTAGTTAGCTCTATTAGTGTTCGTCTAGAATATATCTGCTATGTGGAGATTCCGTTCATGATCTGTTGTGAGAGCGGAAGAGTAAGGCACGTTGAGTTGACTATTCACATTAGAGCCTGAGTCGGAGCCTATAATGTGTAGATAATACACAGAGAAGAATCCCTACACTATTTCCTCTCCGATTTATTTCATCTCAACACTTTCGATTAATTATCTAATGATTTTTCAACCATAAAACCCAGATCATCCCATAAAAGAGAAAGTGCACGCCAGAAATTTTACGGCTGATTTTCATTCTAGACTTATTGCTTTCACTATTAACTTCTCTATTCTTCACATACGTGTGCTCTGCTTCACAGACGCTGCATTCCGAAAGGTATGCATCTTTCCAAACCCTATTACACAGAGATACTATTAACTAGCAACCGTAGGTAGCATGCACCTAGGCAATTTTTTCTTTTCCCATTTTTATTTATGGCTTCATCCCTGATAGCTGAAAACCGATACTCGATCCAATATTTTTACACGTTCCTTTTTAATTCCCCCTGCTGTGCATAATGTATTTTAAACTTTAGTCCTCCCTACATCTCCAGTTCACAGTTCACCATTTCCATTTGCACAAAATATAATTTATTATCCATTTTAGACGTTTCTTAAATTGCCCATTAGGTCGCCAAATGTTTCAAAGTGTTTTTTGAGAAGAATTCTAAATATTCTGCAAATAAGATTGCGTAAGGAATTTTTAATGTATTTGTTTGTTTGGAACAAACCTTAACTTGGCTTGATACAAACTACAACGATAACGAGAAATATTTCATGGCTAAACTGAACACTATAAATCACAGGAATTGTTACTAAAGGTGAGTACACAACTAAATAGTATGGTGTAATATAATGAGCGTGACTTTGTTGCCATATGGTCTCAAGCAAAGGTATGCATTATAAAATAGTTTGAAAAATGCTAGTCGGAAAAAATAATCACGTAGATAGTAAGAGTTAATTAATTAAGTACAAACGCTGCCAACTAACTTGACATGCCATACTTACGTTAGTTTGTTTCCTTTGGTGCAAAGTCTAAGCCAGTGTCTACTATCTGTTTGTTATAGCTCTGTTGATTGTGTTTTAATGACAGGTATGCAGAAAAGTCTACTCCAGTATAAGTTGAGAATGAAAGGCACCTGATTTCTTCTTAGCTAGTGTGTATACCTTAAGCAGCTCCAATTCTCTGGAGAAATTACAAGAAAGATTACCTGATTAACTTAGTCTAATTATTGACTGGGGTTGTCTACCTTGGCATGTGTACTTTTGCTTCCTATCTGTCTTCATAATACACACTATCACTACGTCAAAAATATCCACGTGGCTATAGCTACTGACAAAAACAATAGTTTTTCAAACTTTGTAAATATTGAAAATGGCATTGACGTTCTAGTTATTACATGTCAAAACTTTCAATCCATAATTAAGCATACCTTTTTAAATATATGAGGTTTCATTTAATACCCGAGAAATGCTGAATTCATCGCGCACAATTGTACAGGGTATAAAACAACTAAAGTACCCCCCTGTACAGGAAGAACTGAAAGTAACACAGCAAAACTAATTACACCAATCGAAAGCCAGTACAAAGTTACATTGAAATCCAAGTTTTCATCAAAATCGGTTAAAGTTAAGTTGGCTAAATAATTCAGTGAAAAATAAAAGTACAAAAAAGTGCCCGGTTTTTGAGAATTCGGACTTTTCCTGGGCGCAAAAAAAGTTTTCGTAAAATAATATTTTCATAGCTGCAATGCATGTTATTTTTGTGATTTTTCCTGAATTTTTCATAATTATGAAACAAGGTTGAATTTTCAACTTTTCTGGAGTTTCCATTAAGATTCAAGATAATTGCAGAAAATTCCAGGAAAGTGGAAAACTCACTTGTTCGATTATTATGAAAAATTCAGGAAAAATCACAAAAATAACATGCATTGCAGCTATGAAAATATTATTTCAAGAAAACTTTTTTTGCGCCCAGGAAAAGTCCGAATTCTCAAAAACCGGGCACTTTTTTGTACTTTTATTTTTCACTGAATTATTTAGCCAACTTAACTTTAACCAATTTTGATGAAAACTTGGATTTCAATGTAACTTTGTACTGGCTTTCGATTGGTGTAATTAGTTTTGCTGTGTTACTTTCAGTTCTTCCTGTACAGGGGGGTACTTTAGTTGTTTTATACCCTGTACATAGTAAAAGAATTCTTGCTCAATTCGAGTAGATCGTCTTTGAAATTAGAAAAAATTATACTTAGCTTACAATTGGAATTTTATAGTTATCCCTTCAAGAAAATGACGGATCTCTAATGCGCCAAGGTTTGAAAATTTTCCCCAAAAACTATTACGGTCTGAAAACGGTTCCCCGCAGTAAAATCCTTGATTTAGAGCAAAGGAAAAATAATTAAGGTTTTCCGTGAAGTAAATTTACAAGGTTGAACACGAAAAGAAAAGAATTTTGCATGCTTTTGAAATCTTGTGTTAATTCAAAATTAGAATTTATTGTGTTGCACAAGTACAGCGTTCTGGAAATTGTAACGTAATTCTGGGGAAATTGCATTTCACGTTTCGATCTGCGTGACGGTTATTGGGGTTGCATGTTTTAGCAGTGGAAGTCATTTGGAAATTTGGTATTTTTGGTGTGTTTTCTAAAAAAGTATTGTAGGAGGTGGGAGGTAGGGATTGGAAAGCTACGGTGGCCAGGTTTGTATTGTTTTATCTCGTGGCTGGATTGTGTGTTTGTTGTGTGTCTGTCACTCAAAAAAGTTGTTATAAATAGATAGGACTGTGGAGTATCGCACAGTGCAGTACATGTTTTGGACAGAGAACATGTTGAGATACGGATCAATCGTTACGGGCGTGGCAAACAGTAATCACAATCGCAGCTCCCATCATCCAACCAACCAGTCATACTCAATCGCTTGCTACTTTCAGTTAAGCAGTGAAACAGACACGATCGAATTACTGCAAATGGAGAAAACTACGGTTTAGCTAGTAAAACAAATATTAACGCCACTACAAATAGTAGTACTTACTTACTTCCACCTAAAATCTTTACTTTGCCCAGTCTACACATTTAGCTCCACTTTTATCCAATATCGCCTATACGCTGTTATATTGCCATATGCCATTTCCCGACAATACTTAACTCCTTTACCTACCAATTTACTTTGCAATTCAAAGCAAATCTAGTAAGAGAAAGTCAGCAACCTACTTTCACTAACTCCTTATTGTTTCCTTGCATTCTTCCCTACTATACAAATATCCAAACCCAAGGTGCGCCTATTCACATACTCCATTTAAATAGCCACGTGACACAGAAATATTCCATTTTCTGTATATGGGTAATGATTCCAAAAAACATAAAAGTAAACATTGCTTAAGAAATGCATGCAAATTGATTTTTCACTACTACTATATTGCTATTAATCGCAAAGTAAATTAAATGCATGCAGTCTTAAGTTCTCTTTTTATAATATGAATTTTTAGCTAGTGCGTTTTATATACTCCATTCTAAAAAGAAAAGTGAAGTGTGGGAAGAAAACTTCATTCTTCTAACTTTTCTTCAATTTTGTCACTGTTAGCATAATAGATAAATAAGGATTGCGTGCATGCAGGCTGATGGAGTGGTTTGGTCTGGTTGTGATACACACGAGCTTTCTACTACTATTCATACCTCTTTGTAGAAAATAGGAAAGTCAAGGAATACCCAACCACCTTAAATATACCTATGCTTAACTACTTACGACAAGAGTCAGTTCTTGCAAGCTCTTTAGCAAAAACTATATTACAAATACTACTATCGCGAAATGTAAACGTCCTTCCTCGTTCTAACATGCTATACGATACCGTGTTCTATATACCTAAATACTACAGAGGATATCCGCACTAAGAAGGGAAAGGTAACCTATTAGGCCTGTGGAAGTTCACAAAATAATGCCTCTGCATTTACATTTGAGTATGAGTAGACAACAGCGCTAGAACAGTATATACTAAGTCTATGTACTATAATATAGTAGAATACAATAAAATATATGTTGGTAGTATATTTGTAGTTTGCTCTGACCTGTAATAATAACTAATGTGATCTAATATATAGAGAAGCAATAAGGAGGTATTATTTAGTGTAGTTATGCACACACACCTTAGAGTTATATAACAGTTAGAACTGAAAGGAGGAAAATTGCGTGTTCAGTGGTTGAACATATTAAAAATCTCGTGCAGGTATTAGTTTAGTTAGTGGTCGTGGTCACTGGCACTCTCTTTATTTTATTTCGTTTCTCCCCTCAATTCTTTAGTGAATTTTAGTTTGGCCACATGATTCGAGTGTGTCCGTGTTCTGTTGTGTTAGCGGAAAGAAAGACAAGGGAGCAGTCTTAAACCAAGTAAACCACAGCCGACAGAACACAATGTAGCGGAGCAGACAAGTCTAATCTTCAGTAAATATTAGGAGTAGGTAGAAAGTAGCTGGAGCAGGGTTAGCAGAATGCGGATAGGTATTAGCAGTGAGTAGACCCTGTATGAATGTACAGCAGAGCAGAGGATCGTAAAGTACAAGACTGTAACTACTTATGAAGGTATATAAATATAATTTTGTGTATAAGAAGTTTATTTGTGGTGGTGGGTGCCGTATAGCGCTACCGTAGCGGAGGAGCTACAAAGGTAAGCGTTTGTTAGGTAGCGAAGGCACATGTACGGGAACATAGAGCTGGGCATTAGTGGAAAGCACTTTAGTCTTCTCCTCCTCTGCCTCGCTTCCTATCACTCTCTCCACTTACTTCCTTTAACTCGAATAATGTAACTTTCACTCTACTCATTACAAGCTCAACAACCCAAATTCAAACTAAACTCAAGTGTAGTTTAAGTTCATGCACCAACTACTTTCCACGGCGGACTTTTACTTCAACAACTATACATACGCTGTAAATCAACCTTCTCTCCTCCGCACCTCTCCTCCGCTCCTATACCCCGCAGACTCTATATTTAATAATAATCACAACCTGCTAACTATTATATTTTACTTACTACCTTAGTTAACTGCAAACATATGTCCTGCAATGCAACTAGACCATTTGTATTACACACTACCCTGTACTTTCCTCTGTGCATTTAATACGTGGAAATTTTTAGATTAGTTATCGTTATTATTGTATGAGTAGCCCTACTTTCGGCCGAGCAGGTCGCCTGTGTGCAATGTGTGTTCCTACAATATGCATTATCACATCATGACTTGTTACTGTACAGGAAAAACTCCAGTGCACGTTCTCCCTCATTCCTGCCGCCAAGTCAATGTCGAATTCTACTTTCCGTCTACTGCCCTATCGACACGGCATGGGCGGCGGGCGGCTCTTCTAAACCAAATTCGACTCAATGTTATTATGCATGTCGACTCCCATCCTGTCTACCCATGAAACTTTTTACATCTGTACTGTATATTCAAATACTTTCTACCTACCAGGAAACTTGCCAAATTTTTAACTGTGCTTTACTTTTACTTTCTCAATGACTTACGCTTACTTCACAAAAATTTATAGTCCATTCAAAACTTTTCTAACACGGTTAGGTAACTCTACGCACACGATTAAAGTGGTCATGGGCAATATATGTATGAATAGTTAAGATGGTTCAGGGTTTTGCTTAGATGCTGTATAGTTCCGTGGAATAGGTTTGAAAATGAAAACTAAATGAAAACTAGGAGAAAATTGCAATTTGGGAAATTCATAGTTTAAAATATGCTTGCATAAGTGTATACTTTTGATATTTTCCGAGTATTAATATTTTATGTGTGAAATTTTATAATGTACATAATTTTAGGGGATTTTAGATCATAGGGGATAATAGACGATTTAGAAGAATTAAGGATGTATGCAGAGGAAATGTATGGAGATTTGTATCCAGATTTAGTTCTGTTTGGGAGAAGTCAGAGCAATGTGAAAGGACGGTGACTATTGTGTGGGTATTGATAATGAAGACAGATGTAGTTGTGGGAAAGAAGGCCTTGGCTAATAATAGGCAGCGGTGTGTATTATCGTATCGCATTACGAAAGTCATTTTAAGAATTGGGGAGAGGCAGAAGGATAATTGTATTTGGGACGCTGATGTGCTTTTGCTAAACTTATTTGCTCTTAAATGGAGAGTGCAGTGCACCGCGTTTAATTTGTAAAAAGAAAATCCAGTGCTCTTCCCTAATCCAATAACCGTAAGTGCATGTCATCCCGACCGACTAGAAAGTGTAAGGAAGCTAATTAACATGTGTATACGGAGCCATTAAGGCAGATTCTAAGGATTAAAGAGGCACAGGTTTTATGAAGATTACAAGATTCTGCGAGACGGAACGAATGCAAAAGAGTTAGAAAGTTGACGCTCACTTTCCCGCATACGTTTTATGGAGATGAGGCGCAAAAGATACAAACAATGCAAAGCCGTGAAATACTCATAAAGGAAGGCGGTTGACGACGGATGAGAAAGTGTAAAATCTCCGTGGATGTCCATACACGTTCATAAAACACAAGTGCAGCAATAGTACAATTCTCAAATTAAGAGGGCCGCGAATTGTGACTTACGGCAGCCGACGGAATTTCCTCTCTCTATTTACGTCATTTCTTTCCCAACTATTTCATGTTTATTTATCTGCACACGAAATGCAATAAGTCCCAATGCTGGAAATAAATGAAGTAAAAATGCAGTATAAGTGATGCCCTGCTCCTACTTGTTATTTCAGGGAAAATATAAAATCCCGGGATATTTCGTGTTTTACATCCCAGTATTTATTAGTTAAAACATGCACAGTATAAAATAAAGACGCAAGTTTAGCATAAACAGTGTAATCCTGTAAGACAAGTCAAGTCGTATCAACTTTAGACCTGACTTGAAGACATCTTATGCAAAAAACTTTAAAAAATGGAGCAGGAGACCTCATCGTAATAAATTCTTTATAACGAGAGGAAAAGATAAATAAAATGTTGCGACTGCAGCAAAAGTGTGTGGAGCAGTGCAATGGTGGTGTATAGTAGGGCACAGAAAGATATACGAGGAATAGATGTCCAAACTCTTATCTTTTTATTGGGTGGCCTAAACTGTGCCGTTTTGGCACAGAAACTAGGAGCTACAACCTACTCCACTTTCATTGCACTTCAATTCCTGGTGGTTTTGAGACTGGCTTCTTTTGAATTCTGTATTTCTGGGAAAGTTTATGAAAAAGATGAGAATTTAATTCAGTCTATACAGAAGTTATAGTTTTCTATATTTGTTTGGGGAGAATTGCGTAAATAAAATAAGGTCGAGGAACTGGAAAGAGTATTAAAGTAAATCACTGCACACATTAAACTTATACGACTGATGGAATTTGAGAATTGTGCTTTTGGACTTAAGTTTAGTTACGTTACATTAAATAAGCTGCATAGAATTGTATTGCTTTAAGCCAATATCTGGGAATAAGTTGTGTATAGTTGGACGGGAAATGGCATGACGTCTTATTTAAACTGCGAAATGGATTGAACATCACCCTTTTACGACTTTTCCTGGATTGACAATGAGCTTGATCCTTTACAAGTTTTTTTTCTTTTTTCTGGTTGAATGGGCGACAAAAATTTGGAAAAGAGGATCTTACGAAACTCTATTACAGTAAGAGGACCAGTGAGTCCAAAGGAAAGCAATGTAATGTTACCTTTTGAAAAGAAATCAAACTCCTCTACTGCAGGAGACTCGTGTATAACCGATAGGACAAGATGGACTTGTTTCATTCCCTCATTCAATAGTAGCTCTGTGCACTATGGCTACTAAAGGGGTTTCAAAGCACAGCAAAGCAAAAGAAAGAAAGCCAGTGAAAGTGGAAGTAGTAGAAGAAAAGTTGTCAAATCCCTTTGGCCCGTTTGGGTGCTTCTTTCTCCAAACTAAGTAACTAAGCAAGTTCATGCTCTCTGCCTTGTTCTTTATATCTCTATCAACTGAATTATCCCTATACACACACCCATCCAATATTTCACAATGAGTCTACCTAGTAGCTACATTTACAAAGATTACCTTATTACCCATACCCACCACTCCTAGTATATTCCGAAATACCTGCCTATATTTATTCCCGGGCTTTTGCACTCTATTACCACACTCCTCCTCACCCTACATAAATAACATAGTTAAACTCTATATTTACAATATAAATTGTCTATAGTCTGTTTGTAAACAGTGAAATTATACACTGTAGCTAAATTGTAAACACTATACAGTTATACAGTTGGGAGTATTATAGAACGTATTGGTTGCATTCTAAACACCAAAAAAGAGTATTAGTACAGAAATAAGAATGTATGTACGCAACTACTGTCGGTGTCTCCAAAAGAAAGTTGCATTTGTATTACATAATAGTATGGCACAGAATATGCAACTACAGATACCTACTTTACCTACTTAGGTGGCTATAGAACCAAAGTGGGAATAGGTAAACAGAGTTTTCCAAGTCCGTTTCCATTGTAGTTGGCATAGCCTCAGTTATTGCGAGTGGGGCAGGTAATACAGTAGAAAATAAGAATGTAGGGATAGAGATTGTTGTATGTAAGTTGCTTGCAACTATTATATTGCACAAGTCAAGTTAACATGACTGGGCTAGCTTAAGTTTAACTTGGTGTAAAGTACTCTTGCATCCTGGCAATCCAACTTGAATCTCCTTTCTTTCTCTTTACTTTCTTCTTTTACGTCTCTTCCAAATCCTTTCGAGGACTTCTTTTTTATAAAAGAGTTGCAAAGATTGCAGGGGAGACAAGACAAGAGAGTGTGTAATGCAGAAATTCTCGAATGTCTTTCTCATCCAATGCACCACTTACACTACACTACCTACCTCTCTTACTGTCAAATCTATTTACTTTGGATATACATTCAGATTCACTCTAATATCGCACAGATCCTCACAAATACCTAACTTCCAAGTTCGTTACCGCTCCCTCACCCTACCCACCACTTATATATCTACTCAAATCACAGCATTTCAACACACGTCCTATCCTTGACTCACAAATCTAATAATCTATGTATATTTCACAACCTGCAAATTACAAATATTACTTACACACTAAAAGTCGCCTTACAAAGTCAATACTCAACCCTTTTCTCAACCAAGTAATAATTTGCAATTTTACAGTCAATATTAAACAACACAAATAAAAAAGTCAGTTTATTTTGCTGAGGGATAAAGAAAAACCTATTTCATTGATTTACCAAAAATCAACTTGAGCAGAATTGTTTCCCTGACCAATAGTGAGACAATCATCTTTCTAAGCTTTGAATATCCAATTTCTACAGTTATGCATTTATGTAATTTACGTAGGCAGCAAATAACGTGAGTAGATTCAGTATGAGTTTTGAAATTTATTGGATGACTAATTATTGTAGTAAGAATGGATATACGAAGTAACTAGGTAAAGAGATATTAATGCTATGCAGAGGTTTTGATTTTCTGTGTTTAAAGGAAATGTGTGTTTGAGCTGGGACTGAAAATACCCTTGAGATAAAAGTTGGTGTTTAATTTATGCAGCATCTATGATTTCACGTTAAGACAAACACGACAAAATTCATGAGTCAACATTAAGGAAAATAAACTTAAAGGCAGAGAGCAGTGTGGGTATGTCAGTACAGAATACTTAGCACCAAAATCTTATTACACGATCGTGATAGCATTTATACACGAGGAGTGACTGAAAGTCGAGTAAGGGTAAATCAATACGCAGTAGTTTCAACTTTAGAATGGGTCACCCGGAGTCCTTAATGTTAAGTTAACTATTTAGGAGAAAATAAATGTTTGTAAAACACTAAAGAACACAGCGAGGTTAAGTTTGATATTTCAACTTAATGCGCAAAAGAATGTCTACGATTGAAATGCAGAGTTACTTAGAAAATCGTGGAGTATATAATGAACAGGTAATTTAAATCTGTGAAACACTAGGCCTCCCTGTAAGTACGTAATAGTTTAATGATTTATACAAGGTATAACTCTATTTGCTGGCTATAGCTACTAGACAAGTACGTTACTGAAATCGTCAGTGCATGCCCTTTGAGTTGCAATGAGTTAAATCTGTGTTTGTTTACAATTACCTCGAGATAAAACAGAAAACACGGCTTAGAAATGCACACAAAGCAGGGATATTCCAAGGAAAAGCTTTTTATAGGTCTGCATAGGCATGGTGAGTGTTTGCAAGTGCTCACATAAATGAATGGATAAAGGCAAAAGCTAAAGGCGAAGATTAAGCTTCAGGAGTTTCACCAAATACACTATTTCCACACACACACACACATACACACAGACCTCTGCTAGTTATTATTGTAGAGATACAACAGGAAAGAAGTGCTAGCAGTGCGGATATGTTTGATATCTGTTTATACCGACTAACGGAACTCTATATACTCTGCGGACGTAGATTCACGGAGGCGAGTTAGCTGAGTTTTTCGGAGGAGTGCTTATGTTGAGGAGGAACGCTAACTAAGCAGGATCCCTTCTCGTCACTATAAAATTAACAAACACAGCAGGGGCGCAAGTAGAATTTGTGGGCAATGGGAATTCCACGGAGAACCATTGCACAGAGTGTTATTGCAGGTTATACAGCAAAAGAGCCGGCAGTCACCTCCCGATAATTAAATATAGGAAATACAGTTATGGCCAAATGAAATTAGTTTCGCTTTTCATGATCAACAGCTCGCTTGGCGGTTATGGTTTACTTTCCCTTTCCTCCCTCCACTTGCTCTTTTTCTTCCGCTCAATGGCCAAATGACTCTGCAGTGGGGATTCTCAGTCCAAAAGTTACTCCACTCAACCGCAGTCCTTTGAAATAAACACTAATCACAAATACTACTTACTCATTATCGTCGCAACCACTCTTTACACAAATCTATTCATAATGTCATTTCCCTATTTATACTTTATTTTATCCATTTATTATCGCCATACCCTCCGCTATCAGTAAACTACCTTGTTAGCCCCACACTTTCATGCTTATCCAAACTATTCAATTCATTTACTCTTTCATTGCTAATCCAACATTTTCCAACTTTGTGTCTATTTCATTTATAAAATTACTGCTTCGGGAACCAAAATTAAATAGTATCCAAGTTATTAAGAAATTCGAATCACTGATGATCTAGTAACACCGCTACAGTTAATATATTCTTACTACGCGTTGCACACTGTGGGTTAGGATAATTGAGTAAAATGTTGTTCTTCGCCTGAAAACTTCAAGGCTCTGAAATATTATGATGAAAAAATAAGACTGAAGATTTTAAATAAAGGTGACTTTCATATGTGTCTCTTCAGGATACTATCACATTCATTCATTTTTGGTCATTACTGAAAAAATTGTCCTTTTTGGTTGCTGCAAATGCAGAATATCTTAAATGATCGCTTCAGAAAACATGTGTCTGTTGACTGGTTATTGTTTTCCTGCATCCTACAGTTTATTGATAACAAGCACAGGCTACTTTGCTTGGATTGGGTTACGCATTATTAACTTATTGTAAATGAAAAAGAAAAGAACGCATAAATTCAAAGTAAAATAGGAAAATTTCCTTTTTAAGAGCTATGCTCTAGAGTATCAAAAAATGATAAAATTTGTAAATGATAAAAACAAAGATACGTATGGAAAGTGTCTCGATGTTTTTTCTGTAATTTTTCCCCGAACTTGTAGCTAAAGGGGTTATTTCGATATGCATACTATTGTGGTGGTTTGTTGCGTTTAAAAGAAAAGACAAAGTGGAGGATTAGGAAGAATACTTAGCACCCTAGTGTTATGCCGATGTGGTGATTTCTGGTGCACTTAGGGATCGTGATGATTTGGTTTTGTAAAAGGAAGGACAAAAGAAGACAGTAAGAATTTGCGTTGGAGAGGCCGGGGAGATTCTTTTGATTTTTCTTGTGTTTGCGTAGAGTTGGAGGATGTAAGTGAAATGAGAGTCTTTGTACTGGGAAGACAGAGCGAAAGGCATGAACACAAATTGAGCCTAAATCTGTACACATGTATGCGTTAAAGAGAAAGGAGCTGGGTCGTTTTTCTTGGGCTAACCTGGTTTGGCGTGGTGCACGTCCTGGCTGTGTATTTGGGTTGGGTGTAGTGCAATAAGCACATTGTAGTAGGAGTGTAGTCTGACACAGTAAACGAACTAACTAAGTAAGGAAGGGGAGTATGTATGTAGCTGTGTACTTTTCCTTCTCAATTCTACTCAAGCCGGTCACTTATCTTTATCTGTATAACTTGGCCTGGTTTTCCTCAAGAGATTCTTCAATCTCGCTTCACTAAGTAACACAAGTTGACTTGGATCGACTGGATGGCATTGTAACCTTTCCCACCCTCGTTTTCAGATTTTTCTTCAGCTTCGACAAATCCCAGTCAGGATGCACATCCCCGCTGTAAGCACCTTCCCACAATACATACATAATAGGTAGAGGCAGGGAACTTAGGGAAGGTGACTCTGGCCATACCGCAGCCATAGACAATACCATGGGATAATATGATAGCCAAGCCAGAAAAGGATGCCAACGCCAAGCAGACAAAACCAAAGACTATCTCTACTTACAGATACTTTGGCCAAATTTTGCTCATCTGTAGCTAACTAGTGCTACATGTCATACCATATCCTAGAAACTACACTACTGGAACATACTCACGTACAATCTAATGTACAAGCTTTTTTCTCAGGTTTTTCTTAGTTAAGCTCCAGCTGAAAATATTTGTACTATGTATGTACCAGTGAACTGATAGCGGAGCAGCGCTCGGCTTTGCCTCTGGGATAATAGGAGGATCTATCTTTCTCTCTTCTTTTATCTCAGCTATTTATCTTTACTATCTTCGGAGCTGGGACATATACATAAGTACATATAGCCTCTACGTCTCCGACTTCCTCCTTCGCCAACACATATCCAATCCACCATATCTATTTACTACAAACTCACTCTCCCTATCCTCCACACTTTCTATTACGAGCTTTTTTCACTGCTTTCTCTCTCTCCTTTACTTTACTTGACTTCACTGGGATACTTATCCGTTCTGCTCTGGTTCACATTAGTTTACTTTGCCATTACAGATTCAGCACAGTTTCCAACACAAGAATCTATATCTACACCACTTTTGTCATATCATGTCATAATAGTTACAGTAATAGTAATAATAATAACAGCACATAATGTACAGGAGGGAACCCATCAAAAGCCACACCACACGGCTCAACCGCTAACACTAATTTAGTGTCATCGCCATTCCTATTACTTCTATTCTCTCTATCTCCTCAAATCAAAATAGTTACACTACCTTCTTTCTCCCACACCACACGTCTTCTAAACTCCACTTACTTAACCCACACTAAATAAACCAACTTAACTCTCACATTCAACTAGTTTCTCCAAAAATTACCAAAAGTACTCTCCTATTAAAACATTTGGTGATAACATTTAAATCTCTGTTGTTAGAACGAAGAATTGCATACCCATCTTGTTTTGCATACCTTTACTTTGAAATAGTGAGAAAATGAATCTTATGCGTAATAGAGGATTTGGACAAAAAGACTATTGAATTAAAAGCAGTAATAGAGATTGATAGAGAAGAGTGGCCTTAGGTGTGAGCAACACAGGAATGTAAAGAAGAGAAGTTGAGAAGGAGTAAGTAGCAAAGAAAAGGATGAGTGTCGTTGTTGTGCATAAAGCTATTACACATGTAGAGATAGTAGAGAGAGGATTATTTGAGAAAGGAAATCTTATAATATGATGTTACTTAGGGATGGCCTGAGGGAACTTGTAGGGAGAAAGTGAGAGAAAATCCAGTGGATGAAATGTTTGTGGAGTTGTGTCTCCGATGTTGTTTGAAATATGAATAAGTAAGGAAGAGCTGAATATCGGTGGTGGAGAGAAGAGAGAGTAGTTGGAAATAAGATGAGGAGAGTAAGTACGTATTGGGCGAGATTAGATTGCATCAAGTATCTGTGCCTACTGCTGATGTAGTGCATTGTGAGCGAATGGATATTTATCTGTGTGGCGGAGGCAGCATCAGAACTCATCATCTGAAGTGATCAAGGGGACGACACTACATTTGGAGAGGATGACAAAGAAGCACAACAAGCAAGACCATCATCATTCCACTGCCTTGGCTTACGGCTTAGACATCCTTATTATATTTATATTTATACCTGCACTTACACTTAGGACCACTACCAACTGCACACAGAAAGCCACCCAGCCTTCCCTACCCAAACACTGCATTGCATTACACTCTCTGTCTTCCAATCCTCCTTTCTCTTCCACAACCTCCTCCAAATGTCTACCAACATAATGTAACACAACATTTCACATAATGCCCTCCCTTCACGGCAACGCTCAACTCCAGTCCATTCAATCCAAATCTTATATTTACTTTATATAATACACATAAATATACATATTAGTCACGCCACGCCCCTAGCAACAAATACTTTCTGCTTTACAACCCAAACCAGTCTACATGTGTTCCAGAGACTTTTCTTCCTCAGGCACTCCCAAAACTCCCTAGCAAAATTGTAAATTTTCCTTTCAGAAATCTTATAGCCAATTATCCACAATTTCATTTCTGATAAATATTAAAGGAGGTAAATATGAAAGATTTTAATTTAAGAAAGTTAATTTGTGATACAATAATATTTCGTATCCCTCCTTGCTGAAACCGAATTGCTTAAAATTAGTAAGAGAAGAAGACTTTTCTGGGTTGTGCTGACTGTGAAAATGAATAGTATTGGAAAATGAAATTTGGAAGCTTAATTTAAATGTGGAGACTGTGATTTGAAATTAGATTGTAGTATGAAGAGAATATTGACTGGTTGATTGTTAGTCTGGATGCTGATAAGAAGAGTTCAGGGTAGAACATACTGACATGGAAAGGACATAAAGTGGAATATCGTTGGGAAGCTTATGAGCCGCCCTTGGGCTATCTCTTCACAAAATTCTCTTTTAGTTAAACAACAAAATATAACTGCCTGGGTAGTACACTTTGCGTGTATTCCATACAAGTGCATACCATAACCATCCATAGCGGGTTGAAGGCCGCTCCAACCATGTCATAGAATAATGCACTGCGATTTACCGTGCTGTAGGTATTATTTGCACTGCCTTGCCACACAGGGAGGATATCCTCGAAAGCATCGCAGAACCAAATCAAAGGACTATACAGAACTTTCGCATACTTTTTGTCAGCTTCATGTCATTTTGACTTACAATAATAATAGCCTAACTAGAGGAACTAGTATGTTGGTTACATATTTTCCATTACATGCACTACATATTATTATATTATAGTTAGCCATTTATCTCCTGAAGCCATGCAACTCAATTACTCAAAACAAGCATAACAGGAACACATGAAACGATGTAGTTCGGCTTAAATGCACTATAGACCTAGGAAATTTGAAGCAAAGCACCTTGTTAATCTAATACACAGATATACGTACTCCTCGACATACCTTGGTAACAGGATGTGTTTTGTATTCCTCAAGCTATCCCGCTCTTTAGCAAACCTTGTATTGTTAGTACAAACTTCTAGGTGCATTCAGTGCGCACATAAAGCAAATGTTAGTTTTATGGTGAAGCCTACGATTACTCGTTAATAGGCTAAACTCGAGTACATAATACATTGTATGCTATATCCGTTCTCTCGCTGTAGCAAGGAATTCTAGGTACTAGATGCTTCATGGGCACACAGATTTCCCTAAGTCAAGGAAGATGAACTACCTGTATTAACAATGTTCTACTTCTTCATAGAACTACCAAGTCAAGTCAACAGTCACTCTCTTGTACAATACTGTATCCTCACTAAAATACAATAAACGTCCACATAATACACATCACTCTGGAAAACAATGAAGCTTTATCACATAACTAATGTGCAAAGCCAAAGATAACTATGCACAACATTACAAAACTCAGATTAAATTAATAACTCATATTATTAACACTTACAATCAGTAATGTACAATAGTACAGTAAATAATGGACTATTTTACCGAATTAATTGTATGGAAAGAGTATTTGAGGTTCCATTTGTAGTTTACGAAATGTGTAGTTAAAAGTAATTTATGTTTCAAGTCTTCTATCATTTGTGCATGCGGGGTATTGATGGGTAAAATTATAAATGAGATGGTGAGTTTAATTGTATTGTAGATGATAGGAGTGCAATGTTACTAGTTTGGTTTAGTTTGCTTATGTAGAGTGATGACATGGTATTTGATTGTGCAGGAGCAAGTCTTGTGGAACTTAACACTTATGGTTAGTTAGTTGATTTGGGTATTTATCAGAGGCATTTTGGCGTTGTAGTTAGAAAATGTCTGCGGCAGCAGTTCATCATTATTTGCTCAGGGCTAAGCAAGTCAACTTCCGCCCTGCCAACATGGCTAGACCAAGTCAGGAAATTAAGCAAAACATTCTTCATTGCTAATCATGCCTATCTTTTCTCTCTTCCTGTTTTCCCACAACTAGTTACACGGAAAATGTTGAGCAGCTTCTTGTCTATCTTTATTCACTGCGAGGACCTGGTGTAAGTATAAGCCCAGAAAATTATTACAGGAAACCGGTGTTGTGGCACTGTAGATGCGCTAGTAATATTTAAACATGCACGTAGTCCATATTGCAGCCTAGACACTAAATACATTTAGAGCCTCTCCTATAAATGTTTACTAACACACTTAGAGCGTTCAGTTTTGTTCGGCGAGAATGTAGTAGTAAAAGGAGAAAATGTCTTTGGAAATATTATCTTGTTCCTCTCTGCTAAAAGTGAAGGTTGCTCCGACTTTGTATCTGTATAATAATAGCGCGCAGCCATTGTGTGTTGGTTAGGTGAGAGATAGAGAGAATTCATAGTTCATAGTGGTTTGGTTAAATATGCATGTATGCGATGGGAGAAGAAGAGGAGAGATGTAATGCAGACGTAACCGTAAGCCACTTTATAAAATACATGAGTGAGGATGAATGCTACATAATATAGAGCCAGGATGGCTACAGGCGCGAGATATTTATTTATTGTTAGCCTAAGTAGTGTGGGGCTCATGTAGGTATGGCATTGGTGTAATTCTATCATAAACATGAGTTAAGTTGCGGTAACTGTCAAAGTTAATCTTGTGGTGAGCTAATCTGTAACCAGTGTGTCATGTGCTGTGACCTGACTTAAAGATCGGATAAATAGCAACGAATGAAAAGAGTGATGTCAATACAGAGCCCCGTGTCTCCACGTCTTCCGTCCCCAGTCACTCCGCTGAACGCCACGTCTCCCAAAACCTTCAGCCCTCTCGCCGAATTTCTCCTCGCTTTTCCTAATATTTATGATCGAGCACTTAAAAGAAGGACGCAGAGATAAGCTCCCAGCTAAAAGATTTATAATCCACTTCATGCTGCCTTAGTTCCTCTACCAACTATTTCTACACAGGAGATATGTGTGTCTCTAACCGACTAACACATTGCCACAGCCAGACTCATGTATTCTTAATGCTACCACTCACCTATATTAATCTTCTTAGGTATGCTAATACAAATAGCAAACCAGATTGACTTTCTTTCAATATACATCCTTTGAATTTCTCAAAAGTTAACAAATGTAACAAACTTTCTCACACACTCCGCTCTCACTCTCTCATAGCCAAATCCACAGCCTTATAAATATAACGAAATCCAGAATCCACCTAAACTTGTCATAACGCACGTGTTCTAACTAAAACACGCATCTAGAACAAAAAAACTATCAAATCAAATCAACTTTAACTAAAATTCGAACACCTTCAATCCATCACACTTTGTCCTCCCGTGAACTCACTCAGACTTAACATCAAACTTTCAACTATCTCACGCACAGCTATTCAATTCCACCTTCCAGTATTCCTCAACCACACACCTTAGCCTCAACTAAGAATTCAATGTCTTTTACATCTCTCATTTTACATCCCTAATCAATATTTATCATTCCATTTCTTTATTTAAATATTGTCTGTACAGGTATTACTGCTTTCAAGAAAACACTCAATCCTCGATCCTCATTCTGCTTTCGTGGATTTTTAATTTTCATTACATTTACACATCTCACTAAATTAATATCTATGTTAGTGTAGAACGATAAAAACAACAAAACTCTATTCTGTAACTATTATCCTCAAGTAGTTTCAGGTAAGCTACAATTTATGCTATTCGCACGAAACCTAAGCGCCGCTTATACTTTTATTTTTTAAATATTTAATAATCGTAATACATTTGACAGATCCGCAAGACATCTTTCCCGTAAAACAAACTGTAATTAAAACTTGAGAAAATGAGTACCTAATTGTTGTAAAATTCCTAAATAATGACATAAGATTTTTTGGGTACTAATATAACTGCCAGTACCTAATAAATAAGTAAAGCTATGTTGAGTCCATACATCAGCATAGTTCCTTAGCTACCTGAAAGAGGACAAATTGTGGTTAATAGTTTTCTAAGGCATTGCTTTGGTTATTCTAACGTAGCCTTGTTCTAGCATCAAGTACTTACAGATACTAAGTTATTGAGCCCATTAGTGTCTTAGGAATAGATTTTGGATTATCTTGGAATTCAATCTGATGGATCAGGCTGAGTGTATCTGTAGTGCTATAACAGAACGGCATTGCAGATATAATAAACAATATTGGTATACCTTTATTTGCATAGGAAATAGAAATGAAGTCACTCTGGCAGTTTCACTGGCACGGAAATGATAATTATAAGCTTCTAATGAGTAAGCGAATATTTCCAGCAAACGGCGAACTCCAAATTAAATGTTGTCTTTATTGATTCCTGTATTGCACACTTTACGCTGTACTCCGTACTTAATGTATAACAGACTATACACACTAATGCATATCTTTTCTCGAGGACTTAGATTCTTACTATGAAGCACATTGATTGCACAGGTCACATATTCAGATTTGCATACGTAATGTAGCCTACATTTCTGATAGGGTAGAGTATAATTATAGTGAAAATACTGTTATGCAAAGGGTTAGATATTATGGGTAGGTATTTCACATTAATTGTTAACTATGCCATAAGGTTAGGAAAAACAAAGGTAGAGTATACGTATGTTAGAGTATTGCATTGCATGTGTAGAGATTTATATTCATTATACTTGCTAATTAAAGACATAAGATGATAGGAATTTGGATATAACATGGAGTGCATAGTAAATATGATTACTAATCTTTGAGTTACTGAAAGTTTAGTGAGGAGGAAAGTAAATACAACGTGGAATACTTATTAGAGACATAATTAGATGCTCACGTTACAAGTTTCTTATGAATCTACAAAGAAAACTTGGTTAGCTATGTAGAAAATGTTGAACTACGCATTCAGGGTGTGTTATAAAGCAATTTGATTACGAAACACACACAGCATGTATAGTGCACAGTGTTTCCTTGCTAATAAATAATACACAGCGGTATCAATACTATTTTCAGACGTATACTATAGCGCATATCTGATGTAGCGTAGTCGGTAGAGTTGGTGATGGATATAGGGAGAGTTGCAAGTTTGGAGAAAATAATTTTGGATTGGGAAAGGAAAATAAAGTAGTAGTGACTAGAGTAAACCGTAACAAACGAAAGGAGATGAGATGGGATATGATAGTTGGGAGAGTGAGTTACAGTTACATTAGAGGGAAGTTGTAAGAAGAGCTGGGAACTTGTCTATCTGCTGTAGATACCTTTACTGTAGAGACAGACTACCTTCCCAGCCAACTCTCGTGCACCTAGCACCTTCCTATCGCTATCTGCACAGAAGAAACTATCACCTCACGCTCTCAGACTCGCCTTCAAAACTTTCTCTCCACTTTCTCTGTGAGAGTTTTAGTTTTCGCATTAGATTATGTTCCTTTCCCTCACATTGCTTTCTCTTAGCAGAGTTTTGGAGACCTGCTCAGCTGATTTCGGCTTAGCAAAGTTACATTCCTTTGCATTGGTTAGCCGATACCGAACCATGAGGACCACTGGATCGAATCCAACTGGTTCGTTGGTTAAGCTAATCGTAAGATCCTTCTGCAGATACAGATATCATATACTCACAGACAACACACCTGAATACACGGCCAATACCCATCCCTCCAACTCCTACACTCACTCCACAATAAACTTATCTTCTCGCCTATTATCCAAGCACTGCCTACAAGGAGACTTATAATTAGTAAACTTAAAGCCTGTGGTGTCTCACAGACACAGTCTACTCCTACACTAAGTACCTCAACTAGAACTACACCTTTTATTACTTAATATGTGGTTTACAGTTTCCTAAATGAAATGTCCCTAATAACATTCAAATTCCCTTCATTAAGTTCTTTCACTTCTGGTCACGTCTTCATTATTATATCAATACTATTCAGCAATTCAATCAAAACCCCAGGTACCAACTAAAATTATTTCGTCTTTATCCCTTTATTTTTGGTATGTAACCTACACATCAAAAATACTAAATAAAAAGTATCTATTTGTTTATATATATATATTTATAATATATTTATATTTATATATATATTTATAAGCTTTAAATAGATTATTAATTTTTTGCACTGTTTTCCTTATAGCATTGGATTTTCAATTTCTTTAGTAAATAGTAAGTTCTTTAGTAAAGAGTCTCATTTAGTAGGTATTTACTTAGTATAACCCTTTAGGGAATTTCAGAAGGTTATGCAATTTCAAAAGTTTCTAATGTAAAGATGTTCTAACAGGACAGTAGTGCAAAACGTAACTTCCATTCTTCTGGTCAGTATGGTTTATCCAGATCTTATATACCTACATTTATTTGTAAAACTACACTTCTGTTTACTTTTGAAATTACCGAAATATTCTATTTTGCATTAATTGCTCATATACTTTATTATATATTGTATATACTCCTTAGCTCTTATTTATTATTTGCCACTTTTGTATGTAAATAAATATCAAATGCTAAATATATTATGTATATATATATATATGACCGATTTGCCAAATAATTTTTGTTTAGTTAATCTTAAGTATTTAGTGTTAATTTATTCTGTTAAAGATATCATTTTGCTCTGTGACAAGGGGGAAGAGCAGTGTGGTAATGTATAATGCCCACCGTTGGTTTCAATTCGTGCAAATGAATGGCCTAATTTTGTCTCTTGAATAAAGCTAAACTATGAACTAAGTACGGGACGAGCTACGTCAATTTCTTGCTGAATACCTAAGTAAATTGAATCACTGAAAACTTGTCAAGTTCAAGTTTTTGCACAGAGTGGGCAATAAAAATATCCCAATGAGGAATGTACTATTAATATTTCCCGTAATTGTATTTGCTATCTCACTTTGTATTTGCGATTACTAAATTTGAGAGATAAATTGGAAGTATTCTGTTATCAGCAAACATTAAAAGAGTGCGTGGTTAAGGATTATTATAATTGCGGGATAATTATGACTGTCTATCTGATCTATGTAAATGACTCAACCTTTGCAAAAGTTGCAAAAAATACTTTTCATGTAGCACGCAGTGGTTTAATTGATATAATTTTATTAAAATCAATACACCAACACTGATATATTGACTTTTAGTAATCAAAGGATATTCAAACGATTTTGAAGGTAAAGTAAAACAGCACTGCATATACTTTGCAACTTGTATTTCCATTTCAGACCTGAGATGCATTTAAGCATTGTATAAAGGAAAGATTGTGGCCAGGTGGCCACTTCTTAACAATTTTATGACAAAGTAAAAGAGGGATTGCCTTAATATACCGATATGCCTTGCTGAGCATACCGCGCAGTGAAAGCTTGCGTGATGAACGAAGATATGAAGGGAAAGCGGGAGAAAGCACGCACATTTTTACTTGCATTGGTAAACGTATGTAGATATTCACAATATAGTTACCGTATCAACTGAAACTATTGTTAAGTATGCGTATATACATATATTTATACAAAATTACATGTTTACCTATATATGCATACATACCAACTTGACTGTGAAATGGAGTAAACCAACTTTTGGGTAATTACATTTAGTCCTTTGTCCCCAACAGTATAAACAATGTCATTAGTTTCCTTGATATTTGGTTGGCAGTTGCCTAAGCCATATCGACAGTAAAAACCTTTTCTTACTATTAGTAGCTACGTAGCAGCTAAATATTTCGTTGGAAAGCTGTACTTGGCGTTTTATTCAAAAGTATTTACAGCAATATCTAACCACAGATTACAATCCCAAAATTTTTAAGGAATTTGTAAGAGAAGAAAGAACGTAAAAAGTTTATGCATACACATGAAATAAGGGAATAATTTTCGTGTACATTTTCATAATACGCTTACTTTGCATACTGACTTAAAGAAATAATGAGTCCTAATTGTTGTTCCTCTAGTGTTTACTGGATTATTGTATTGAACAACGCAAACTTGACTTTTAGTTAACTTACAATGTCACATATTGTGATAGACCCTTAAGCAGACACTTAAAGGCTGTGGCCAAAGGTGAATTTTATCTTTCTGCATTTAGTAAGCAGTATTTATAAAACACCAGAAATGTTTCGGACATATACTGCATAAATTGTTAGTAAACTGTGCACTTTGCAATAATTATTGACTACATTCAATTATGTATCAATCCATCTTATTATGGATGACATTTCTCAAGTCTCCCTATTAATGGGATGGTTCTAGTTCTCAACTTTGAATCTGTGGCAGAGTGATTTAATCCCAGCAAACTCTAAGTCCTTTATTCATTTATTTAACTCTTAACTCTAAGCCAATTGTCTAAAATATTTGCAAATTATGAGTTAAGAGTTTTGTGATATTTACTGTGCTGTGCTTAAATGTTGGGCCTCAGCAAATTAATATTTTATATTAAGCCAGATTCATCTTTAGGTTCAATATCCTTTAATTCGTCTCAATATTCAATATTAATAAAATTTAAAAACTATTCGAAAAGTAATCGCCTTACCAATATTATGTTTTTGGATTTAATTTTGAAATTTCGGTTCTTTGGTATCTTGCCTTACGAATAGATGTTTTCTGTACAGTACCTACGAATATATTAGGAACTCTGTATTTTAAAGTAGGTATGTTGTACACTTGTATGTTTCAGCTATTGAACAGCATTGGAGAGGAACAAGACTCATAAGTATTATGTTAGAAGGAGATTTGAGGAAATTCGTATGCGGAGTCATGAATAGATTCCACAGTAAAAGAGCCCCATGTAGCTTTGAATGCTACTGTTAGAGGAATGTGGGTCAAGACAAATCTACTTCAATTTAAGGGAAATGGCACATCGCGTCACATTTCTGATATTTCTCTTCCACACTACACTCAGTGCTATATGATTATTATATTCAAGCGCTTTACTTAATCAGATTGCTTCTCCTACCCAGCATTGCAATGCATACTGTTAAGGGATGTAATTTAAACATGCTACCTTGATAGATTGTTTCTGAGGTAGCTACCAACTACCAGCTACAGCTTTTACGGTTAGCTACTCTCTGTTACAACACCACATTTTCAACTATAACTCGAATTTATGCAAATTTCTTACGATTTTGCGGAAACTGGGCATTTTTACCCTAAGCCACTCTAAATACTTCACCTAACTGTACATCCTTTGCAAGGAATGCTTAGTCCATTCCAGTATTTCTCCTTTTCTTATTTGTCGCTGCAGTTATTAATATATTATAACGTATCCGTATAAATAGCTCCTTGGCCTCAGTATTTTCCACATTTTCCAGACACGACAATTACTGCCACTATGGAACAGTCATTTAGGTCAAAGCTCCCAAAATAAGAATTCAGTGTATCTATGTGTGATACACTGAACTCACTGTGTGAACGTCATTTCGTTCATTTTACTAATCCCCGGATTATTTTTTGGTCGTAGTTCAGATATATGTGCATTTATATACAGTGCTTTAGAAAATATATATTTCACCTTAAAGTTAACTAATTTTTTAACAGCACTACCTATAATGAATGACAAATAAAAACTCTGAATTAGTTTTTTGTCATTCTTCGCTGTATTATATGTGCATAGTCTTGTAAAATTTCTTTGCAGAGCAATACTCCGCTTGGTGTTTAAGTTTTTAACTTATAAAATAATAAATGTATGTATTTAACAGATAGATTCTCTGATTTGATCATATTTATCTATAAATATTAGTAATCCCGGATTCTCCTTTGGCTGTAATTTATTTACAGCGTTTTGGCAATTATGTCATTCACTTTAAATTAATTAATTAACAGCACAACCTACAATGAATGACGAATAAAAAATATGAATTCATTATTTGTCATTCTTTGCTATATTATAAGTGCATAGTCTTGTAAACTTTTATTGCAGAGCAATACTCCTTTTGGTATTTAATTCCTTAAGTTACAAAATAACATATGTAGCTATTTAACAGATTTAAAAAATTTTGCTAAGTTCATATTAATCTATAAATATTACTAATTCCGGATTCTCCTTAGACTGTAATTTATTTACAGCGTTTTGCAAATATGTATTTCATCTTAAAATTTTTTAGCGTACCCTAACCTATAATTAATACAAAATTTAAATTGCAATGTAATTATTTGCTTTACGTACATATTTTGTAAAATTGGATTCGAGAGCCTTGCTCAATTTTCTAACTTACAATATGCAGTATTTATTTACCAGAGGGATTAATATTCTCTTGTGATGTTTTATAGAAGGTATTCTAATTGTGTTCATAATTATCTGTAATTTTACTAATCCTGGATTCACCATTGACCACATCTCATATTTATTCATATGTACGTTTGATTTACAACTTGCATGCACTTTTATGAGGCATTGTAAGAAAAGTAGTGACAAAAAGTTGTATATTTACCTTTCTCTGGACCACAAACCCGAGGCACTATCTCCAAAATTGGGTGACAAGCACTGTTGTCAATGCAAAAATCTCTGGCTTGAATGCAGTTCATCATTTCTGAGGCAGTCTTCGGTTGTACTGAAAAAAATAAATGGATACCGTATTCTTAAACACTGCTTTATGGATCATTTAAAATTATTAACAGATTTACAAAGCTATATAATTACTGTCGGATGGGAAGTGCACATTATAATTAATAATCCTGGCCTGTGCATTTATTCTGATGATCAAAGTAATTAAGCATGGTATAATATACCCTTTGTGAAAAATGAATTCATTACACGATTACAAAGCTTGAGCTTGAGGTATTTATTTATAGAAACGGATTTCTTGTAATTTATGCACATAGTAAATTATTGATCTGAACAAAAAGCATCATGGCCCAAAATTAGTGAAAAAGTGACAGAAGGGCGGACAAATGGAAGAGTGAGCGGAATTCTGGGTATTCAATTCAATTCATTGGGTCTGGAGTACTGCGGAGCATATTTGGTATGGTTATAAGTAAATTGGAGGTGAGTAGACGTGATTATTCTTATTAGACATGTTTAGTGAGTCAGTAGAGCAGTATGTGGAAGTGTAATATTTACAAATTGGTATTAAAGAGCATTTGTGAGTGCGGAGTCTGTGTGGCTGAAGCAGGAGGGAGAGACACGTGAGACGAAATAGACATTTCCGGAAAGGCAAAAGGGCACAAAATGAATTTCACGCATGTACGGTCGTAACTGGTATTATAGGTGAAAGGTATAATAGAAATGGCATGTTTAGATAGACTGTTAGTTTGTACTATTTATGTGTGTGAATGTCTCCGTTTGCATCACGTCGGAGGCAGAAGTCAGAATAATATGTTAAGTATGAGGAACAAAGTAGGACGGAATTCTAGGTCGTTCGTTCTATACTGTGCTGTGCACTGAATTGTATTTATGGTCTGTCGTGATGATTAATGATGAAGTACCTCAGTGTTTCTCCAACACTTGAACACTGTGTCTCACTTAAGGCTAAAGTGACTGCCTGACTTTTTCCATTTAATTCTGTCCCTTCTCCCAGTCATATTATTATGGCAACCTCTGTGTTCTTAGGCTAATCGCACGTTTCGCTTCAAATTCATTTTTCCCTCACTGCTACACAACTCACAATATTGTTTACCGCGCTCTGTCTCTCTCCTCTGACTGGCGAGACTCGACTTGAGTAATATATTATGTAGTGGGCCCATTACTACCTTGAGTGCATAAATGGAAGAGAGTTTCACTGTTGTTCACCCTAAGGCCGATGAGATAAAGGTCTCCTGCTTTCCAAAGGTTAAATAAAACTTGATATATTCCACGCATTGCTCCTTTTTTATATTCCATGTAGCTAAAGTCATATATTTTCCTAAGACTATATTGTAAACAAACACAAGTGAACTACTGCAATGCCCAAGGCCACACAAAAAGAAATTGTCTAAACAAGTCAAAGAAATAGGGAAAGCAGCTGACAAGGTTCTTAAAGGCCTGTCTTCACTCCTCATATATATCCACAGACACAATCCACCCTCTCCTATACACCACCTTAAGCAAAAACAAAATTCTCTTGCGCAATAAAATATACACAACTCCGTGTCGCAAGGATTAGCACAAATACAATAGAATCATGTCGAAAATTAAGGTAGCCTGGCTACATTACTCTTCTTCTGCAGGAATAAACCTTTTTAGCATATTTTGACATAAAAGGGTTGCTTTCGTCATCACCTAGTGTAAAATCAAACAGATTTTTTCTCTTTGACTTTCTCTTTGTGCATATTATGCTCCTACTACTTTCTTCATGCATACGTATACAATGCAAACATAATTTTCATTAACAATAGAAATTTATGCCTTTTCTCAACCTTAAGTGTATAGGTAATTCGTAATATTTAATTACTAACTCACCTTACACACAAAATTATATCCATAATCAAAGGCAAACAGAAAGTATGCATGAAATGGCATAAAATTCATTTATTTACTTGACCACATCCCCTACTACCTAGTACTCCCAACCGGATATTGTATTCTAAGCACCGAACTGACATTCTTTAAGAATTTAGTCTGGGAGGAACTATATAAGTTATGTAGCAGTATAAGCAAGTACTAGTAATATTCTTAGTTTCATATGAAAGTGGTGATATGAAATGCGAAGGTTTTCCTTATAAAATGTATCTTTTGCAAATATTAGCATACATAGTGAGTAGATTGTAGGTTCTAGAATTTCTTTAGTGTTGTATACGGACTATTGACTTACACTGTATGAATATATAGTTCCTTAGTTCTGTTTTACTCGTTGGCATTGTAAAAACGTGAGAAAGAAGAATTGTAAGGTGGCGTGAGTTGAAAAACAGATAGAAAGTCCCAAAGCGTCGTAAAGTGCTGAGCCGAGCTCATCATAAGGCTTGAAGAAGCAGTCAAGTCCCTGTGGTATCATTTGCCATCACCCCTTAGTTCCATCTTACACTTCTTTCCTTTATTCACTAGCGGAAGGCTACTGTATGCAAAAGGGTTGTCTGTCTGTCTGTCTGTCAGTTAGTGAACATCCAAAATATATCACGAAGGCATTGAAATATTTTAATGAAAATTTTAGTCTGTCTTCTAGAAACTAAATTTCCATTTAAAAATGGGATCAATCAGTATCACCGTTGTGACCTTTGACCTATTTCTTTTCAAACCCTATACATGTGGTAGATGTGATAGACGTATTGTGTGTGATTTTTGTTAAGAATTAGAGCCATAGATACATAAATTCGAGTAAATTCAAACTTTTTGACATAAATTCGAACATTTTTGAAAAAATTCAAACTTTTTTGAGTAATTTGAATCTTTTCGAATAGATTTAAACTTTTGTGTTTTCAATATTATCTTTCTTTTGTTTTGCTTCCGCTATTGTATTATATGCGCTTTGCAAATGGTTTATTTCAGACGTTTACGTTAGTCTTTCTCATCTTCTATCTGTTCCATATAGCCAACTCCGCTTAATACACTTCTATCTCTCTCCAGTCACTTAGGCTCTCTCCGCATTGTACACTACATGCATTCGGAGGATAACACTCTTTAGAAAAAATTGAGACTTGGATTGGATGCCAAATTTGCTCCAAATTCCCTCTTTATAAGTAAGTACAGATACCTCAGAAAATCGTTGGCTATGGTCTGGCCTTACTTACATGTCATGCATTTGCTTCATTTCGTCTACTTAAATACATTCATATACTTATGCAGCAGTCCCACTATAGCCTCGGATTTTCTGCCAGCCCTCAATTGCACATAGAACAAAGTGTGTATAAATATAAAGACTTTTTTAAGGAGTGGAGAGAGTTCAGCAAACTACAACTTTCCTAGCCAATGTTCTTTGATTGAGGAGCATAGGTGAAATGGGCAGCTTACTTTAATGTCCCATTTCTAAAGACCAACCCTTTTCTCTTTGGCTCCTCTGGAAAGAAGTCTCCAAGTCTAACTCACTAACTCTTCGTATTACACTATATATATCTCTCTGCTAACAGTCGCATACCAAAACTCACTTTATTTTACCTTTATTCATTTTTACTCCACTCTTTTTTAATTTTTCATTACAATGCATTCAGATAGTCTTATATGAGAGGTTTTAAGCGAATAAAAGTAATACAGACACTAAGCCCCATAAATTTAGGTCCTTAACTCCTTTTTACATAGAGATAAAGCATTTTTCCAGGTAGGCATATATATATAGCTTTTGGGCACATTTTACTACTATATGGAATAAAGGTATTTCGCTATGTGTAGAAATTAAGTTTCTCATTTCAAGAAAATGTGCTTGCCTTAGGAAATACATAATATATATCATAAGCGTGAATAATTAATTGGACTAGACATTCTGCCACTATTTTGATAAGTGGGAAATATGGAACAGAGTTGGGTAGAACAAAAATCGATGGTATTAAAAGTACTTGAGTAAAAGTAAATACTGTGATAGGACAAAGAGAAATCAAGGGTATTAGTGTATACAGTAGCGTAGTATGTATATCTGTGTGCGGAAAGTCAGAGGTGGAATAACCAGACTGGAAAATATTGAAGGAGCACTTTAGTACATTTAGTTACATTAGGAAAAATCCATTTTAAACTGGGCTAGAGTGACTTGGAAATAGTCAGAACAAATGTAAAGTCTTGTTCGCAGTAAATGTAACCTTATTCCCTGAAATTGAGCTTAGAATTGAGTGCAGGTCGAAGAAATCCAATCCAATCCCAACAAAGTAAAACAGATCAGTAAAAGACAAAAGAATGGGACAACTATAAAACGAGAAAATTGTAGTATGACACTAAGCGAAAGATAAAAGCGGTTTCGTGTTTCCATCGAGGTCCATCTTCGAACCTGCGGCTGCCTAATGTATGAGCCACGATCATAAGCGCTTCTTTCTTACTGTAACAACGAAATGTATTAGGAAAATGTCAGTGCACGGGCTGCATGAAATATATTTGCCCCCGCACGGTAGCTACTCACACTTGTTTGAAAATTGGTGGTTGGGAGAAGTGAGGAGTGAGAGTAGTAGAGTGTTTGTACTTTGCAGGTTTCCTGACTTGTGACAGTGTAGGAAGTGAGAGACATGTGTAGCATAACGGAAGAACATTGGAGAAATATAGATGGGAGCCAGACGACACTTACACTGACTTACTTAAGACAAATGCTATGGGATCGTCTCCGTATCTGCTAGCGATCCGATTTGACTTAGGCTAACACATCTGAAAGGTAAGCATCCGAGCATAATATACAGAGCAGTACTTACTCCGCCTTATTATATTCGAGAACAGGGAGTCTCGCAGGCTGAATGTTGACTTTGGACTATAAACAGATATAAGGTGAATAGGGAGTGTAGGAATGAGTGGAGACTGAAGCGAGGCCACTACACATTCCGATTTCCACGGATCAGCATCTTTGAAAGCACTCTGGTCGATCTAGCAGATTACTTACAAGGAGAATTCGGAAATCCCCACGCTCATGCATTCTTCCTCTACTCCACGAATCTACTCAATCCACGCTTCTCTTGTCTCCCTACCTTCCCTAAGTCATCCTCAACATTTTAGTTAACGCAATCAGTAGTCACAACCTCATATTCATTTCCACTCCCATTTTACTACACATTTCATAAAACTCCTATCTATATTCCTAATTCAACTGCAAAATCATTTTCCTCCGCAAATACAACTGTACACCCGGGAATGTTAACAAATACCAGTTAAATACTCTTTCTTATCACTCCGCTCCCAATATATATGAATTTTCTTATTAAAAACGTAGTAATTTGTAATACTAAGCAGGTAGGTATACTCAAATCCTGTTTGTGAAACCCAGAATATGTTCCCTCATTTCTCTCTTTCTGAATTCTTACACTTCCAACCAGGACGGCTAACTATTTGTCGAATACAATATCAGCATTGCTATCTGGCACACTCTTAAATCACAGCGGTAGACTTATCTCCTCCGTAATGCGTCCGTATCCATCTTAGAGGCAGAGCACGGGGAGGGATATAAGGCTTAATGTATTCCAAAGCTGACATGACACCACTTCCATTGACTACGTCCTATATTTTTCTTAGTGTTATTTGAATAGATTATCGCACCGCGTCCTGTCATGTCGACCAATCCACATTCAGTCCATGTCCTTCCATTCGTCAATCTCCCAACTTGTTTGACCATCAGAATGTCACATCAAAGCTTCCTCCTCGTCCTCCATCCATATTTCTCTCCTTCTTCAGATAAACCAATGCATTTCTCTTCCTTTCATTATTTGAATTTGTATTCAAACATACGTTCCAACCCAATCCAACACTTTTCCAATACAGGTGATCAACAATTTTCATTTTAGACACAACTTTCTCCAAGGTACAAGTTTACAGTCAGAATCTCAAAAATAGTACTGCTAACTTAATTATCACAGCACGTACACAGTACCATGAGTATTTCTATTTTGGCAAATAATATTTAAATATTAAAAAACGATGTAACATAAATTCATTGCTTTTAATTTGGAGAAATGCCGTTTTTACATTCGTCATTTCTTTAAAATTCCCTAAAAGTGGGTCTCTATAATATGCATTGCTTTATATCCTGGAAAAAGCATTACATATTTTATTGGAGAATAAATGAATTTCTACAACATGATGATAACTGAATAATATTTCCCCCCAAGTTTAGAAGAAATGTGTAGAATGGAAGGATTTGTAAAGAAGAAATTAATTCATGAATTCACGGAGGAAAATGTTTCTAATGGAAGGAAAAGGAAAAAGAACAAATGCTTCTGTTTGAAGGAGAAAAAGAGAGATTGCAAGCTGCTTTCATTATGTAACTAGAAATTCAATGCATTATTGGCATTAGTGACTGTTTTTGTAACATGCACCTAAATGGAGCCTGGAACACAGCAGGATGCCAAAGTGTGTACAAATATTTCAATGGACAAGAGAGCCAGCTATAGAAAATGAGATTTGACTTTTCGTGGGAAGGAGAACAGGGGAGAATATCAGATTTCCTGGTTGTTTGGACATTGCTCTCTATTTGTATTCGCAATTCACAATTTGCTCATGACAACACCAGAGAGAAAGTGGAAGTAAAATTACAGGGAGAAAAGTTATATTATTATTTGCGTTGTCGAATATAATATTTATATGGTTAAGTTGAGTGCAGGTATGTTGTACGGAATGTACACGCTGAACGCTGTACGGCTCGAGTCAGAGGTCAGAGTCAGAGGACATGCATAGCACGGAATCGAGGAAAAGTGTCTGGCTTCGTTTCTGTATTAAATATAGAGTACAGACTTCTGTGAGATATCTCCAGACTTTTCAACTATCTTTCAGAATTGGATTTTCAACTCCCAACTGTTTACTTATACATTACGTTGCAACTCAACTTTCTTTCGTACACAAGCCAAAGCAAATCATAACCCTAAAATTCTTTTTCGTGTTGCAACTAAATTTGGGTAAGAGAATCTTTATATTTTCCGTCTTATATCAATATCTGAGTACAGGTATGAATAATACAGTTATATAGTTTCCTGTTTACTTATCCACATGCTCGTTTCTAGGTAAAATAATATACTCACGCAGCTAATACTTATTTTTCAAATTTTAGTTTGTGAATAACCTTGGATATAGAGTAAAACAAAGAAGTGCCTAATAATATACACAAGATACAATTATGCATTGTAGTATAATGTTTGTTTAACATTCTTGATACTAATGCACATAGTTGTACTTCCATGTGCGTGTATGTGTACAGCGAGATAGACTGTTTAAGCGGAAGTGGTTTTATAGCCTAAAAGAAAGGGAGCAATGAAACTTAATTCATTGTGGAAAAGTTGAGAGACAAAGCGAAGAGGGAAAATAGTATAAAAAGCGAGATACTACGTTTAAGTGGCTCCGAGTTTAAGAAAACTGAAAAAGTGAAGTGGGGAATGTATGTGCAGGCTTTGGGTCACTAAGCAAACTTTATAAACTTGTCTCTACGGTTTACGTTACGGAAAAAGTGTGTTCTGCGTTAACCACTACTTTTACATTACAAACAAAAAATTCTATATGCAATCCTTTCATGCTTAAATTTTCGTTTCTGCGCTTTAGTACTTTACCTCCACTGAAATCACGAGGGAGACTTTTTCTGGACTGTATATTTTAGACTGACCTGTATGTGCCCAATGGCTGTTTTAAACTTACACGCATTTTTTGTAGTAAGCTTTGGGAAAAACACGCATTTGAACTTCTGGTGTTTGTGTAGTAGAAAAGTGAAATTATAAATTGATAGTTACATTTAAAATGTATGTATGTAGAAAATAAAACATCATTTGACTTCTAGCATCAGGAATGAGAGATGTTTCTCATTTGAAAATAGATTTAAAAATAAGCCATTGTCCTTACCCTCAACTAGAACTTGGAGAGAAGGAGTTGAATTTCGGAAAATGCTTAGTGGATTTTTAGTTGCTTTAACTTTATCGGTCATACTTGTAAGTACATCGATTTATATGGTTACAGGAGCATGCATAACTGTTACATAGATAAACTGGGAGACTTTGTTTCTTTAGACAGAGTTATGGAGAAAGGCCGGGAATGTTGCAGCGTAAGCAAGCCCTGGCAGACCACAATAGTTCTATACTGCATAGTAAATGTAGATTCATAAAAGACGGATCTGGACTGAACTGTTAGGGATAGCTATTCAGGAACTTACATAAGAGATGACTAGATGACACAATGCATGTATTTGGAATCTTTGTGTTTTTTCTCCTCGGTGCTGTGGATCTAAAAATTTTGCGAACGTACTTTTAGATTTTCTGGAGTGGTAAAAGATACCTATGCATTCTTTTTCTTATTCGCCTTCATTGCTCCCAATTTTAATAGATAGTATCTCGACTGTTGGACATTTCCCTTCCGTACCATTCGTTTTTATACTAAAGTGGATGTCCTAGTCATACGCTAATGTTAAAGTTGACTCGACTGACGCTGTGTGCTCGAATGCTTTTTAGATTACAACGGATAGTAGTATCTTTTGGTAGTAAACCTTATATTATTATAAGTTCTCATCTAGTTGTCTACCTCGCTCGGCCGTCGGCCTTTGTTTGGAATTGTATTCAATGGCTTGATTGTCGTTCTGCTAAGTTCAGTTCAGTTGACTTACTCTTTTGGTTTCCCTTGCTGGTGGAAACTTAAAATGTTACTTTTATTCTGTTGGGTCGTCGTACCCACATGGAGACTCTGTACAGATAGATACAGCGGAGCAGTGAAATAATATTTGTACGTAGGAAGTACTATTCTATAGACAAAGAGTGTAGCATGTCATCCTTAGCGTGGGACAAGTCGCCCTTAATCATAGTATAGGAAGCGATGCCGTGCAATCTAATGCAAAGTCTGGAGAAAGAAAGTGGAAGTAGGAAATGAAAGACGCTGAGCTGTAGTTTTGGTCTTGCATTGTCTGTCTTCGCTTTTGCATTGCAATGTTGAGCAGATACTTAAGGAGGAAGACAGTAGTGGCTATGCTGTAACTAAGTAGTGGCCTAGCGTCGCTGTGTAACGGTAACGAAAGTGAGGTGGGAGGATGTTTATAGAGGCCTATGATTATAGTGCCTATGTATGTATTTGTACATATCGTATTTTTGACTGTTTAGTTTGGTTTGTCTAAAAAGAAGCTGGGACGAGTCAAAGGAATCCAAAGTGAGCTGAACCACTGCCATTTATCATTCCGAGCACAGAGAGTCAAAGCTTCTTCCTCTTTTCGCCTTGGAATCGTATGCTCGGCCTAAGTAGAATCCTCGTGGCTTTCTCCACTCCGTTATTTCCTTCGGTTTGAGTTGACTTGTCTTTCCTCCGTGCATTACACATTGCATTGAATTACTATACTTTACTTCCCCTGCCTTTCCTCCGCTATACCAACAAATAATATCACCAAAGTGCTAACACGGCTCTCTGCTCCCTAGTGACCACAATCTCCGAGATCCATTAGCCCATGTTGCCTCTCCTTTCGTTAGTTTTCTCGTTTGCTGACACAATCCTTGTTTCAACTTGAGACTCCGGCCACACCAGATACAACAGCACAATAAGAAACCAGACCAGATCTCGTGTCACCATCACAAACAACCACCGAATAAGACAACCTACGACGGGACAAGGACGAACAGTCTCTCAGCTCTTTCCCTCGTCGCCCCGCCATCCACCAAAACAAACCTATTGACCTTTTCGCATCGCATAGGCCACACCAACGCCAACGTCTCCCAGATATTACTTTCCTCCGTTCCAGCATTCAATTTCTCTTTCATCCCAACTATATCCATTCCACTTTTATGCAGGCATCTCTCCACATTAACACTTTCGTTAAATTTAAAGGAAAACTTTTCTCTTTTGCACAAACTTCAAGGAATTCGCATAAAGCAACCAGCTGTAAGCTAAGACGGCGGAAAACATTCTGAATATTTATTTATGTAGTGTTTCGTACATTGAATCTACATTAATTCGTTAAGGATTGTTACGCTCCCGTTTTATGACGAAACTTTTTCTATTACAAATGTATGATGCTGTATTTCTGCTCCACAGTTGCACGGATTTTACCATAGGATTAGAATTTTCAGGGTCATATCCTTGAAGGAGGTATTTATGGACACGTCATAAGTGGAATGTTCTCGAATTATTATTAGCCATGCATTTTTCAGATGACAAGTCCAATTTTATCAACCGAAATTAAATAAAGAACGTGGAAACCAAGAGAGAGGAAGGGAATGGGACACGGCTTTAGAAATGCATACAACTTGGAAGAAGCACTTCGTCATAAAACATACTGGTAACAACGATAATAATAATAAGCAGGATATTCATTGTTTTCTGTTTCTTTGTTGCATGTTCAGTGTCATTTTCCATTCTTTTCGAAGCCCGTGGAGTAATTATGGCCTGTCACAATGTCCAGAGGCTTGGTGACACTTTCATGTCCCGTTCTTTTATCCATTTTCACTCATTCATTTCTGTCGGCATGCAATACTTTGGTAGAGCTGACTCAGAACATAACTACGAGTACAATAGAAAAACACGAACCAGTTGTACACGAAGGAACGTTCATTCACAAACTCTCCTGCCCCACACTTATTTACATAGTGGCACTATCACTCCAATACCATTACCCCTAATAAATCCTCATCTCAAATTACAATCCATGTATTCACAGCCAAAATAAAGAGGCCAATTTGTAACTTTCACTCATTACCAGCATAAACGGGTTATTGCTACCCTCAACTTTTGACTGTCAGCTCCACTAATACTAATTGTAAGTAATAAAGATAAAACAAACACCATGGCTATTATAACCTTTGGTACATCTTACTCTTATTCTACTCTGCTTACTATAATATGTTACATTGTACAAATAGAAATTGGACTTCAAAGGGAAACTCTTGTACCAAATCATTATTCATAACGAATACTCTGTATAGTACACAATAGTTCATAATCTCTGCTATGTTATCCTGAAATCAATTAACACGATAAAGTCTGTAATGTAATATGAATTCTAAATTACTTTTCTATATATATTTGATATATCTGTGTATGGGCGGCCACAAATTTATGATTAATGAAATTCTTAAAATAATGAAGTAAGTTTTTCTCCGTGATACCATTTAAAATGTTGCTAATATATTAATAAAAGGTGTCTGTTGTTGTAGTAGTGTAAAAGCGACCTGTCTTAAATGTAACAGACACAGGGTACCTGGGTCTATAACCGAATTGATTGGTTAAAAAGTGTGTTGGTAACAGTAGGTAGCTTCTAGGTGTAATAAGAGGGAATGTAATGACATGTTTAAGAAAGTAGTGATTGCAATTCTCCTTGGAGGAGAAAGGCAGAGTTTGGTTGGTTGGGAAAGAAGGCTATTTACTTTGGGAGACATGGTGAAACAATAAGTCGCTTGTGGTTTGGTTTGGTGTGCCGGTTGCGAATTGACTTGACTTGCCAGGTCTGATTATATATTGCCTAGGACATAGCTCCATTAGGTTGGGATAGCTAAATACGGGAGAGGTCTAGCTGGTGCTGGTTGGGAGCGTAGCCTGGTGCATTAGAGACGGTTGGGTGGGATGAAATCGCAAGAGAGAATGTCTTACAAAGGGGAAGACAAAAGTCTCTCCTTTCACCAAACAATTTCTAAAGGACTCATTTTCCTCGAAGACGCCAAATAAAGTGACGGCGATGCGATGCGATGCGAGATTCCTTGGAGTAAATGAACAAATGAACTGTTGTAGTGGCGGAGGAACGTCGGTTCGGTTGTTGTTGGTTGGCCAACGTTGAAATGGATGAAGACGGCTATTCTGTGTCTCGCAGAATTCTTAGACCAACTTTGGCATTTATTTGTCTACGATACCAGGATGCCATTTCTCGGCAATTTATTTATATTGAAGCAACATAGGCATTAGCTATTTACATTGTTTCTACCCTCATAACACTTTAGTTCACACAAACAAAGTTACCATTTCAATGTGCCCACAGTACACTCTACAATGGCAGTCATTTCATTTATGGTGTGAATGGACCAGAAATTCTGCTCTGAGTTCAGACCATATCACAGCCTGCTCCTCACTATACTTACTATTCCAAGTACTAACCCACACAACAATATCCAACCAAAGATACCTCTTTAGATAGTGGATGCACCTAAAGTGTACTTTCCCTATACTTATTACTTGTTATGCACTAATACTCATACACATTATGGTTACAGTTATCTCCCATGTAAATACAACCTGTACATCAAATTCGGTTCAATTTTCTCATGGATGTCACATTGACATTATTATATTTAGGTAGAATGTGCAGTGTTGTACTGGTAATCGATTGCATTCTACCTAGAAGTGCTTTAATGGTAAGTAGCCACTTACACAGTACAATACAAAAGAAACGCAATGAAATGAAGAGGGAAATGAAACATGCATATTGAAATTGAAACTATTATTGCTATTGCCACTACTATTATTATTATTATTGTTATTACACCGTAGTAAGTAGGTAATCGCGAACTACTCCTACGGCTCCATGTACATTCTCAATGGTGTGTATGACTGAGATATATTATTAGAATAGAAGTTGCATGCACAACATAGTACAACAAGTATTATGGGTACGAGAGAACATAATAGAAAGCGAGATATATGCACAGAATGGGAACTCGGTGGAAGAAAGGAATAAAAGGCAGGAAAAGCAGAGTTTCTGACTGATTGTGAGTAAGTTGAGTTCCTTTGCCTCCCACATTCTACGCAATGCGGTTATGACCATGTTGTCCTATTTTGTTTTATTCAACTTACCTATATTATTATGTCATGGCGAGAAATTGCCAAAACAAATGCTTATCTTACTACCGTGCACTTTTCTGAATAGTTATGCATGTATAGGCATAAGGGAGCTACTACTAGTGTGTACCTGTGTTGTATATTATTCTATTTATTGTTATTAATAGGAAAGCTGGATAGAATGTGAGCGGACATTACAGTAACCTACTGATGTATAGGCGATAAAGGTAGAGAGTCTGGGGCGCAATTGAATGGACTCGGCCAGCCGAGTGAAATCAAGTAAAGATAAAATGTAGCAATAATATTGCTTTAAGCTACATTACCCTGCTGCACTGCCCTACACAATGGGAAACACAATGTAGCATAATGTTGGAAGAGGAAGGGCAGAAAGTGATAGGAATCTAATAGGAAAGGACTGGGATGGGATGTTTCGAATTGCACTCCTTTCAGATGCAGAAAATTCCAAGTTTGAATTGTGTTAGTAGAAATTGGAGTTCTTTGTGTTAGCACAGATATGTGCAGCTTGGTTCATTCCAGTCTATTGTGGCAGGAGTGTATTAAGAAGCAACAGTCGGCCAATTATGTGCAAACGCAATACAACAATACAATGCAATAGAAATACAACATAACATAATACAATGGACTGTGCAGAATAGAGTGAGCAAAGTCAGGGAGTTAGTCCCCTTTCCTTTGCTTTCGCTCAAACACAAAGAACTCAGAATCGTTGGATTTTACACACGAATTATCTTCTATAGGAAGCCGGGGAAGTGCAATGCTGCAATCCATTCAATAGAAAATCTAATAGCTTGTAAGTTTTTATGTTACTCTATAAAATCATGTTATCCGCAACTCAGAACTCACAAGTGTATCCATCCAATGAACCTAAATACGCCTATTTAACGCCTAATCTCACATAAATACCCTTTACCCTCACTTTTTAATTCCTCTCAAACACTGTCTTCTATAGACATCCTTATTACAAACAATTATAACACGAAATAAACCTTTCCAAATACATTCCCTATTGTTTATAGTGCGTTTTCTATTTTATAGACTAAAAGGATTGGGAATTATGTGCAATTGACCTAAGAGAACTACTTTTTGGGTTCACGAACTCTAAAAGTCAATTTCACTAGGACATTGTCTCTACTCGAGTGGAGTGTAAACCTTTCATAGGAGAATATGCGTAAAGGGCAGTGAAAAATGTTGCCGTGGATGGCAACCTTTTCAATTATGCAAAAATGATGACAGAGTATCCCTTCTTTCCTTATCTCCACTTTGCCTTTTCGTTCCAGAGAAAGCTCCAGAAATTTACTTGCTTCCATCAGCCATATACACACTGTTTAGATGCAAATCTTTACAAAGTTACATAACATACTTCATGTTCATAAGTGCAACTACACTCGCTATTCGTACATGTAGAGCAAAGAATAAAACTCCCATGTATCTGTTATGTATGTACGCCTTCGCATTGTGTCTACATGATGCATGGAGAGCGTAACTCTGTGGAAAGTGTAACTTGAGAAGAGAGAAACTTGATAGTTGAAATAGTCTGAAATGGAACGCTATAAATACATGAGATGGAGTAAAATAAAGCAATTTGCCCTACATTATATAATGCACTTCGCTACACTAATGGTGCAATGCACACGTGAAAACTGTTGTGTAAAGATTCTTTTGTAATTCTCACGAGGCGCGAGGAAATCATTATTTTCAGGCATCAAATTACTACAAATCGCACTTATATAAAAACTCACGTTTGTGCTACATAACATGATATTAAAAAGAACTAAGATAGATTTACAAGAAGTAAAGTTACAAATAACTGGTAGCATTCTACACCTGTTTCCATCGGTTATTACATAAATTAGTGTTATCGATATCTTAGTGAGCACACACTATTTTGCGTTACATGATAAATATTACCTTTACTATAGTACACTATTGGAGAATAAATACAAAAGCGTTGACATGTAATTAAAACATTCTCTGTAATCAGATTTGTTCATCCCAGAAATTGACAGCTTGACATAGCTAACTACATTTGGGAAGCACTTTTCGACATTGATTGCGAGATGGTTTATATTTGAGTAGAGTCTACCCGAAAACAGAGAGTAGAGAAGTTACGTAGCGCTGTGGAGATATTGGTATTGGTTTTGATAGACGAATGCACAGTGCACACGTGAGGGAATGTTCTACATATGAATAGAAGAATGCGTGCCTGACAAGAAGACGTTTTATACGATGCGTAAGTTGTATTGTTCGTTGGAGAATGGAGAATAACTTTGTGGGATCGAAAAGATAGACTGCGAGGGAACCGTGATGAGCTGTAACATTAGAGATGAAATTTTCCCCCTGAGAGAAGATTTGAGATGACATAATCCATCATTGAAGCTGGAAACTGTAGGCTTGAGTTAAGCAGAATACTACTAGCCTATCCCCATAGGCTACTCTGTCTCACTAGCCACAACCTTCGAGAACAAACTGCAAATAAGTGTCTTTCTTGTCCTGCTGTAAGACAATGAGCGTCCTCTATAGTCCCTATATCCAGTGCACAGTGCACTGAGGGAGACAAAGCACCAGGAAGAAAGCCAGAGAGACAAATGCCTTTGCTACACGGAAGAAATTAGATTACTAAAGTTACTTTAGTCTTCGGCTCACTTGCCCTCGCCCTCCTCCAACTATCTCAACATCGCATAAAAAATTAATGCCTCATTATAATGACATAGTTTTTCAGAGTTCAAATTACTCCTATCATGTTGCTTGTTAATTAAGCCAAAGTTTGATCCTCTCTTCCCATTTTCCGTTGCATTTTCCTACACTTCTTCATTAAAAAGTGGCCTCCCTTCGAAATTCTCCTATGCTTCTCTGGATATACCCCTACGAAACCAAGATGTGCATACACTACACAAATGCATTGTAAACCTGACCAAGAGAAACTTTCCTCTGTTGTTGTGTAGCTAGTTCAATGTAATCAACTTTTGCTTTGTGACAAGGTAGAACGCACATTTAGTATCTATGCACAATACAGCAAGCTGCATTTATTTACAGCCGTCCTTCAATCTAGGTAAAAAAATTATAACTGTTACCGATAGGTAATCCATAATTCAAAGGTGAAGAAATTTCAATAATTTTATGAAAAATTGTTTCTGTGAATAAAAAATGTTAATGACAGTGTTGTCTGTAATGGTAAATTCAATTATTAATTTAAGTAAAATTAAGTAAAAGCTGGCCTCAGGGTTTTCTCTTTCAAATGGTTTGAAACAACAGAATAAATGCAAGAATTATTAATTTCTAAGTGTTGGTAAAGTAATAGTGTGAATTAGCTGACTGGACAGAAATAAATAGTGGAAGGTACTGATGGGTAGTGAGGGTTGATTTCATTTGATATTTTGAGAAGGAAATAAATGTGATTGTAGCAATACGCTTAGGTTGAGCGATGTGAAAGAGGTATTGTGTTGTAGGAGAGGACTGCAATGCGATGGAGTGTTTGGAGCGGAGTTAAAGAGATGAGAGTTAAGAGCGATGTCGTGGAAATGGTGTGAATGTGAGGCTATAATGGAAATAAAAGTGTTGTGAGTGCGAGGGAGAAGACGGACGAATAGAACAAAGGAAGATTCGAAGTGACTGAAATCGTGTAAAGTGCATGAGCTCAAGTAGAAAGTCTTAGAGAAAGGATGACAACTGAGGAAGTATGGTTGACTAGACCTAATAGAAAGGAACATATAATAATATGTATGTATGTATGTAGGATGTGGCTAGTTACCACAGAACAGAAGCACTATTCTACTCCTGACGTCTTTAGCTGCATTGCATTGGCTTAGCAGACCACGACTAAAACAAGTGACAGCGAAAGTCTCTTAAAACAAAGCTACCTATGTACATATATACATTAGGATAGACCATTGTGGTTTCCCTTTATTTTCCTTGGACGGAATGAGACAGAACGATTGTACATTACACACCGTAAAGAATTTTATTATCGCCCGGGAGCTTTCTAATTTCCTTTCTGTTCTAATACGATACAGTGTACAGTACAGCGAATCGTTACATACTCCCCCCTCTGTTGTTTGAGCATTTGCGAATTCTTAGATGCTCCCACCTAACTATAAGCACTTAATAAAGTATTTACGGTATTTATGTAGGCATCAGTTTCCGAAGTAAGGAAAAGATATTTGGCCTCCTTGCTGGAAATGTAAGTTCTATTCTGTGGATGTAAGGCAGTTGGATTTCATTCCGTAGTAGGCACACGTCTATGTATCTTTTATTCTGCCAGAAAGGGTGAGGAGGAAGAAAAGTCAAGACTGTGTCTCCCTATTAAATATTTAATCCTTTAAGAGGAAGATTGGATTATGCCAAACAGCGAGAGAAGGACACTTGAAACTGTGGTCAATAAGATGAGGAGGAAATGGTCTTGCGAAAGTAAATCTATATATTATGTAACTCTTCCCCGTGTAGTATAGGGTACAGTGAGTCTTTCGTTACCAAATGTATGTACATACTAACTGACATCTAATACAAACATCGTCACTTCGCCGAACAAAGAGGTCTCTAATTATTTAACCACAATTTTCCTTATATTGTAAACTCAAAATTTGAATTGGAGTTTTTAATTGAAAAGAACCGTTTCCCCTGCACAAAGCGAAGGAAAGTTCCCTGGAGAAGATGGTGGGAACTTTATAAAAACTTGGAAGTTGAGAATTTGTGATTAAAATGGAAGAAACTGGGTTTTGCAGCGTACTATATAGAATGTCAGTTACCTTAATAAAAAATAATGTGATATAATACAGATAGTAACGATAAGCTGGGAAAATGATCTAAATGTATGTTTTGTGCAGTTTATTGTCATTCATTTCTTGAGTACAATAGGAGAAGGGAAAAGGGAAGCGGTGACATAGAGATAGCTACTGTAGCGTGGAGAGTTGGCGAGAGCCGTAGTGAGATCTTTTTAGATCAGATCTAGAAAAATGTCAAGACAGTGTTACAAGGAATCCATACTGAGCAGCGGAATGTAGAAAAAATAAAGTAAAGCCGGGTTGGTGTGGAATGGGGCAGAGACAGAGCCTGCAGTACATAGTCAAAGCAGTAGGACAGTTATACATCTCAATCTCATTGGAATTCAGAAGGATGAGGCTGATGTGATGTGCTACATCATCATGATACCTTCTCTCCACTTACTACACTCGACTAGCGTCACTACCCAAAGGAAACCAGTTGGAAAGTCGAAGGGGACCATTTTCTACGTTTTTCTTCCTCGCCTCTATTTAGTGCAGATCTGTAACGAGACTGATGGAAAGAAGTCTTGGAACGTCTTATTGTTACTCCAGAAATCCATACATACATGGCGCTATAACCTAATGCACTACTTTGTCAAGAGGCATATAGACTTAAGTGCATTCCCCCTCTTCTTTTCACGACTTTCTCTTAAAATAACAGCAGAGTAATGTATCTATGGGAAAAGCTGTGAGATAATGTACCAGTGTGATATTGAAGTATTAGCTACTATTTTGATTCGGAAACTGTATTTATTTGTACACGTTTCGTAGTATCTGTTACTTTTACATTGATAACATGATAACCCAATCCATCCGTATTTGTATAGCGTTTATTTTCCTTTGTTTGTTTGTAGACAGTCAAGAAACGTATAACGTTGTTACTCTCACTTTCATAGAAAACTCCTACTCCTGCAAAGAAAGTTTCAAATGCATACCACGTCCCCTTTTGACTTTGTAAGATGGAACGTGATATTTTCTGTCATAATTCATAGCTTTTTCATTCCTAGCATGAAAAAACCGTTTCCTATGACTTTTCTGCTTTCATAAAGATTTTTATGGCACTGCTTAAACACTAGCACTGAAATAGTACCACCGTCGTGAGACAAATATCAGAACATAGCGGCACTGCATGGGTTAGACTACGGGATTGTGATAATGATGATATTGCGTTGTAGATGTTTCACGATTCTGTAAATGCTACTCTTACTTTTATTATTCATAAATCAATCTATATTTCTCAAATATTTTCATTGCGCAAAAACACGTGTAAATTTCTGCCATTAAACTTTTTCCTATTGATTTTTACATCCATCTTGCCCTTAATTCAACGTAGGCACTAGTTAAAACCTAAGTGTTAGGAATGCATGTACAAACTAAATGTGTTTTACAAATAGCAAAAACAAAAAGACACCTGCTACGAATATTTGTGTATGCTCAGCCGCCCAACAAACCACTCAATCATTCTGATGAATATTCCCATAAAGTTACTTAACCAAACATAAAAACCTGCAGACTACCTACAGTAATACGTACCAAGTCACTAAATTCTGTTGCAAAACCATTTTCTTAATGCAATACAAATCCCATTATGTTTTCCTTATAGTATTTATTCATTGCATAAATAAACTTTCCCAGTAATAATTATTCTTGAATCCAATAAATAATATCACATACAATTTTGAGGTCGTTGTATTTGTATTACTATAATTACATATTCCTATATACCTTGAATGGATAAGTTTTACTTGTCTTCAGTGGATAAAACTGTATCCACGGTACTTTCAATAATAGTAATAGTAGATACTACGGTACTAGATGTTCACTTTGGAGAGATAATGAGCTGATTTAATTTTTTGTCCACAATAGCAGAAAGGAGGATTGACTTGATCTGTGAATGCAGTATTAGAGCACGTACATGTATAGATGGTGGAAAATAGGTCAGTTTGGTTAGGGAGAGAGTAAAGCGGAGAAGGTAATAATTGTGAGAGTAATTTGGTACAAGAAAGGGGCCGGAGTTTTCGCTGAGTACTTTCTCTTTATGTTAGATAAGTAGATACATATATTCATCTATGGGCAAAGAAAGTACTCTGTATGTATGTATGTGCAAGTAAATGAATATCTCTGTAGGTAAGGAATTGCGAGAGAAAAGTTTATATAATATGACACAATAATACAACAGCTATAGGGTATGTAGATATAGTTGGGAAGAGAGGAAATTAATTGTAATCAAGCATAGAAGAAGCGAGGAGGCAATGCACAAAGTAAAATAATGGTGTTGGTCTTAATATTTATTAGCCTGTGCAGTCTTCTATCAACTCGCTCCAGTCTATAGGAAGAAAGCGAGTTGTGTGCAAGTTTACAGTGAAAAGTGGCTATTGGATGGAGGGAGAGTCGTGCCAGGCCAAAGCAACCGGACCTGGCATAGACCAGACCATATGCAGCCAAATACATTCGCAGTCAAGTCAAGGATGAAACTTAACTCCGGCTTTTGTGGTTCTCTATTTTTTATACATAAAGAGAATACGGCCAAGCAACATAACATAAAGAAGTTCACTTTCCAGAAAGGGAACGTGTAGAGAGCAAGAGAAACAAATGACCATGGTGAACGGACCATTGTGTCTTGTCTGCATATCGGCCTACGGAATAATCTCCCCTTTATTATCCATATAATGTTTCCTCTGCTCTCCAACAAAACTTTCCAGCCTCTCCCACGTTGCACTTCCTTATACTTACTCCTTTCTTGCTTACACTTACCTATACCCATATATATCGGTCCTCAGCGTCTCAAATTTCCAATCCGACTATACATACGTCTACAGGTTAGGTTGCAAGCAACCTGCTTTAGTCGTACAAGAAAATACAGGGGATACATTGGCATTGGTTTAAAATAAGTAATCCCACTGCCAATTGCCAAAGAGTACATACAAATAGATGCTAGAAGAAAACAAGTAATTCAATCTGATAGAATAGAACCCACCCAATTTGCTAGCCAACACTTCACTTCCACATCCCCATTATTGCTTTTATATTGCTCTGCTCCTTCTTCTCTAATTTCCAATTTATTCCCATCCAACAGTAACAAATTGCTTTGATTGATCACCAATTCTATTGCCAGCGCATCATTAGAAGTGAGAACTCTTTCTAACCCGGCTCATTTTCCACAAACACAATCCAAATAGGATAACGCATTTTATCCTTAATTTAACAGATTCTAAGCTCCTTCTCTACCTTCCCAATAGCTTACACAGCTAATTCTGCATAATTGTGCACCATTCATATTCTCTGTTGCAATGTAATCCTATTTGAATATTTAATCTCCAATTTTCCTTAATAACGCATTTATTATTTGCAAATTTTAGTATCTTAAATATTTTATACTATTTTTGTCTAAGAAACAAACCTATTTTTCAAAAATATCCAATAAATTTCTTGTACTACTATCCAAGCTAGTGTGTGTGCAATGTGAACAATTCAAACTAAGAGTATTCCGTAAACTTAGTAATATGAGTATAATGGGCGAAAACCAGAAACACATGGTAAAACAAAGGTAATAAAAACGAAGCGAGCCAGAGTATAAAATTTGCTGTCTCCTTTATAATTTGATAATATCAAATTAAATAACATTTGTAGGAGAATTGCAAAAAAATTATTTTGTAATGGAAAATCGAAAATATTGAATTCTGCCATGGCTACAAGTAGAAACAAAAAGTCAGCTTGGCTATTCCTACAAGTAGAAACACTTAAAAAATTACCTTGGCGCTTCCTACAAGTAGAAAAGCAGAAAATAATATTTTGGCGCTTCCTACAAGTAGAAACACCGAAAAAATTATCTTGGCACTTCCTACAAGTAGAAACACCAAAAAAATTATCTCGGCGTTTTCTACAAGTAGAAACACCGAAAAAGTTAACTTTGTCCTTGCTACAAGTAGAAACGCCGGAAAAGTTAGCTTGGTGCTTCCTACAAGCAGAAACACCGAAGCGCTTTTTATAAGTGGAAAAAACAATTAAGAAAGTCATAGAAGGGGTGTACAAGATTTGAAATCTAAAAATTTATTTTACACAAAACTGCACTATCTTATTTCACATTAAGTGAGCGCGCGATATTTCCGAAAGTGGTGGGCCGACCACGCCCACTTTTAATGGGGTTCCCAACCAATCCAAGCTAAGTCCTCATCCGAAGTTTTATCCAAATCGGTCAAAACCTTCGGGAGTTATTTTGTTAGCATACGTACATATAGGTACATACGTAGGTACGGACAGACACCACGGCTCCATAAGTGAGCCTGTGGCTCGCTAAAACAGTAAAAGCAAATTAATTTTTTCGTTGACAAATGTAATCATGTAGTTTACCAATTGCCACATCCTACCAAAGTCACGTGAGCCTAATATTGAACATATAATCGTGGAATATTAGAAAGCTAGTATTTGTGTGACAACTAGTAGATGAAAATAAATATGATATATAGTTATGCTTAGAGGTGATATAGCATAAATGCTAGAATTTGATTGAGTGAGTTCTAGTAAAAATACTTTAGATTCATACTTATCTAGAATCCATTGAAAAGTCAGACACGCGATGGAAGTTGGCAGTAATTGACAGCAAGTATGCAAAGGTGTAATTCTATGTTTTGTCGTCAAGGTTGTCTTACTAAATGCAAAGGAATGGACTAGAAACCAATTACAAGCAGTACTTAATATATAAAAAGCTACTGTAAGTAGTTTACTTCATTACTAGCTGTATAAGTCGGCAATCTAAATATACGACGTCGGGAATGCATATAATATGCACGAAACTTGTAATTTGAACTACATTCGAAATCGGGACACTAAAGTTAAGCATGAATGGATCTATGTCAATATGGTCTGTATAGGAATAAGATAAGGAATGCCTACGTACTACCTATCAATCATTATTACAATAGTGGATTTTTCATTGAAATGCATATGTGGCTGTATGAGGTTCAAAGGAATAAATAAAGTAGTATAACATTGGGTGGCAATGTGAACACATGTACAGAGGTAGTTAGTTACTGACAATGAGTAGAGAAGGTTTACTAGAGGAGAAAAGTCTAAGCAATTAGCCCAGCCAATGTATATATGAACGCATTGAGGTTGAAGGCATAAACAGAAGCGATCAAAAGTATCTAGGCGGAGAGTAACCGGGATTATCTGGAACGACGGACAGAAATAAAAGTTATTTTTGTGTATTCTTTGGAGAATATTAAAAACGAGGAACTATTGAGAAAAATCAATGAAGCACGGAAAAACTTGATAGTAGAGGAAGTTGGAAAAGAAGAAACTACATAAAAAGAGTAAAGTAGACACTGCTTCCATGGTATTGTTTTTGTATTTGTGTATTTGACATAAGAAAGCTACGCACTGGTTTTGCAATGGAAAAGGCAGAGATTGTGCTTATTAACTCTGTTCAACTTCAAATAAAGTCAGAGGAAGGAAGAAAATTTGTTGGCTGGGTTTTTAAAGACGGTATAATAATATATAACCTTTGTCGGCCAACATAAAAACAGAGTTGATCCATTGGTTGATCTAGAGACGGAAACCGGAGGAGTGAGGAGGCATACTTAAGAGTGAATGAGAGATGTATTACAGTTCTTTCTCGAGTGTACGTGTATTGCAGTGCACACAGGTATAGAATACCTATATGTAGTAGTCATAAGCATAGGTTGCTCGTTTTGCCTAACAATTGCTCAACACTCGACACAATGTACTCCATTCAGTGCTCTGCCTTGCTAGACTCGATTCTATAGATGACAGGACAAGGAAGAATACTCCAACCATACACCAGATACATAGCAAACATTATCTAACTAACATAACATAATGCAACATATATCTGCTAACAAAAAGGCATCTGTCTACTACTCATGCAAGTGAAAGCACGACTGTTTTTCGAATTGTCTTGTGATGGATGGATGGATGAATGAACATATTCTTATTCATTTCCACAAAAAATCCTATACATGAATAATAATATGTATACGAAATAGAAACCCTGAGCACGTTTTATTTTTTCTTGTTTGAGTACCCTCATCCAAAGACTCCTTTACCTTTCCCTCTATCACTTTTATTATACCCAGTAAATAATATACAGAACAAATATGACTACCTTAGTCTACCCTACCACTGAGCTTTAGCTCTAATAAAGATAAAACATACACAGCATATATTTAAAGGTTGCCACTATTTTAACTAGAACTGGTTAACAAAGTAAAATTTATATGTAGTGCAGAGATGAGGAAAATGCGTACATTACATTTCTGCTTTCCCTCCTTAGTCCATATATTTATGTGTACGTAAGCATACAGCAACTCACTCACTCAGGTAACTTTAATATAAGTGAAACTTATCGATCTGAGATGATGTTGTATTTCCCATGACTAAACTACACAACGGCCAAACAGCACCACTACTTACAACTTACAAGCGCCCTATTCTGCATTCAATTCAAGAGCATGCATTCTATGAAAGCTCATTCAATACAATCGCTCCTAGATAGTTTTATAGGTAAGTAAAGTACCAAAAGTAAGCAAGCAAACCACCTATCACTACGTGTGTGTATAAAACCCGCAGTCACACATTTTCATTGCATTTGCACGAAACCCGACTTCAATAGCTCCTTCATATGCACTAGTCACAAGTGATGACCAGTCAAGACACATCGCTTTACCATTCAATCCAACCAGATCCTCCAAAACCATTTTATTCCTAACAGTAAATGACCAAGGCAATTTACAAACAGAAATTTATATTTCCAATGTTTGGAATTGGATTTTATATTCAGTTTTTTCTTGAGACGATTTTTTATTCAACAACTAATAGGGGCAATATTTGTTTCTATGATAATAATAATTTCTGCAAAAGAAAGGACACCCCAATTGCCTAGTGAGGCGCCAGAACTATCGAGACACTGCTCTAGACTACAACACATAGCCTACATAAATATGCAATGCACAAACAACGGAACAACCTTAAGTAGTATATGCTCCCCTTAGACATTTACGATTAGGCACTGTCTGTAGTTTTATGGTGGAAAGTACAAGTTGGAAAATAGGCAAGGAATCAATATCTCATTATGCCTGAATATTTTATAAAGATGACAAGGAGGCATGCACTCACTCACTCGCAACACAACATGTCACCACCGCCGCGATCATCACAATCAACCATCTAATATACATTCACACAAACTACACTTACACTGTGCTTGGCCATGTAAAGCCATCTATTACGTACTACCTATCTATACTTATTTCCTTTTAAATCACATTAAACTTTTCAATCTAGTCCTTTTCACCTTTCAAGCTGACAATACCCTATGTAATTCTACCTTGTTTATTTCCAATGTGATAATATCCCCATGTAAAGTTATCTCTCACTGTAAAATTAATGAAACACTAAAGCATTTACTATTTATTACCTCAAATGACGAATAGATATGTAGATTTTATCTGGAATTGTCATCTAGATCCTGTTATAAGATTTTTGTCTCAGAGTCATAAATGCAAGGTAAGTCAATGTACAAAAAGACTAATATTTGTTCTTATTGGGAAATAATGAGTAATTCTGCTACCGCAAACATTTCTGAAGTAATTTTTGAGCCCTTTGCCATAAAGATTTAGATTTGAGGAGCAACAGAAGCGAATTGATACTCTCAGGTGACACATGTCCCCTAAGTTTATTGCCCACAGCATGTCTCATGAAAAAAACCTTATTAAATATTATACAGATAGTTAAGCCCGAAGGTATATGTGTAAGTATTATGAGAAATGCAGAGAATATCCCTGGTGAATAGTGAATAGTAAATTTTTTATTATATTTTCCACTTTTATTTGACCATCGATATTTCTTTATGTGAATTTTGTAAAGAACTCCTTTTCATTTACGAGCTCTTAAGAAACCTCTTCAGTATGAAGCATCAGGAGAAGGTACACATACTGAGATACAGATTGCTTTCTCTTCTTTACTCGCATAATACAGATACTCTGAGCTGGAGATATTTCTTTTAGAAAAATCTGCGAAGATAATACAGGATTTCACTATACGATATTAAAAAAGTTGGAGAGACCGGATAGTAATTTTATTTCGACGAGGCTTGTCCTAACGATTATATGGTTTAATGATACGATCACTTGACCAAAAGTAAAAGTCGAAAGAAATGAAGAAGGCTCCTTTACTTAAGAAACTCATTATATTAGAAGAATTCTGTGGAGACATTACATATTGTCATGTTGGGAAAACTACCCGTACTACATTACAAAACATGGATACTGGAACCAGGTTGCTGCGTGAAGGTAATAAAAAGGAAAAGGAAGAGCTTAGGACGGCAAGGAAAAATCCTGGTAAGAATAAGTGTGTTTAGTAACCATGTACTTAAGTATGAGCCTTTTTTGATGAGAAGGCTTAAGATGCATGTACCTAGTGTTTGTGTGTGTCAACTGATGCGCCTTTACTGAAATTACAATGTAACGGAATACAAAGTAATATTTTATTCAGGTGAAGTACATAAATATTCCAGGCATTAAGTAATGCCGCTTGTACCCACACTTGTGATCCATACTGTATACCGTAAACATGCTTTCCCTGCATATCCACAACGCTAAGTACGGTATGTCGCAGACTGTATACGTATAAATATGTATTTATGTAAAAGTGGAGAGAAATGGATGTGTCTTGTGTTATTTTCAGTCTCATTATCATGTAAGGTATAGAGGGGAATTTAGAGACAGGTAAGTAAAGGCGTAACATGCACTTAGGAAGTTACTAGTACAGATATAATGTGCATAATATTTCCAAAGACAAGTGTAATACTGTTCTGGTGTAGCAGAATTTTGACTTGACTGCTTTGTCATGTCGGAAACGATGACTTTCTTAATTCCTGAGCGATGCAATTCATTTGCATGCATTGGTCGCTCCTCGCTCTTATGTCAAACTTTTGAACATACCTTAGAATGTTTTAGAGAGTGAACTAAAGTCAAGTCCTGGCACTGGGAAGCGAGAGAGAAGACAAGACAACGAAAGCAAACCGGGAGGCTCAACTCGTTTCGCTCAGTCTTATACAACACACACCTCCTGCTAGACTACCTCTACATAAATACTGACATTACTTACTTACGGAGGTATCTCGATGCATACTGTAATTCATATAGGAACAGAGGACTCACTAACTATAACATTATGAGCAAACTAGTTAGCGAAATGGTGCTCTGCATATAGATATACATTATTTAGAGTAGCTTTACGAGGAGCGTCTTGATTGCTATAGACGCACTATAGGCATGTCAAGTGATGTAAGTAAGTAAGCTAAGCTAGCAGCAGTTTCCTCCCATTCGTCTACTAAAACCTTTAAAGACAGCGAAGAGAAAGGAAGTAAACGAAACTGTTAAGAGAAAGCATTGAGAAAGTGCACGGCAGAAGTGCTATAGACAGACAAGCAACCGTAAGCACTAAACTAAGCCCAAAGCCTTCTTTTGATGTCAAACCGCGTGAAAAAGACATTTCTTCTAGGCAGGGATTACTTTAATTATACATGGAATGAAATGGGATTGGATGGGATATTAGACCTTGTCTATACCTCCGCGTCTCCTCTACATACTCAATGAGAGCCCTAACCGACACACATAGCAGATACGCTCCTTCCACTCATTGCATTGTTGGGGAACAGTACCAAGCACCGCACAACCATAACACACCGCACCACTACAAATATAAATACACTAAAACTAATATCCTACCTGCTCCAAGATACTTCTCTATCATAATATATTTGGAAACTATTTATTTACACCAGACCAGCGCCTAGGCACCACTGTAGACAGTAACGGTGTATTCTACACCATCGGGGATCGCAAACCAAGCAGCAGAGAAAGAGCACCTGCTTTTATTACATGTTCCACCTTACCTATTGTTAGTTACCCTACATACATAGCTTAGCTGTCCATTCCATTTTCTACGTCAGCCTAGTGCACTGTACTAATAGAATACAACACAATGTGTATATCAAGATTTTGTGAGAAATAACAGAATGTAAACCTCAGTTCAGTTACAGGCAAGTCAAACCAGGGAAAGCAAGACAAAACAACTTGGCTAAATTCATTTTGGAACGAGACTTTGTCTCTTTTAGCTCCCGTGAATATTGAGCCGCTTTTAACAAAGGTTCCTTTCCTTTTACCGTCCTCAAATATAACTATAGGCCCACTGTGTCATTATTAGCTACAAAAGTCTACTTGTATTTCCCTTCCATCTGCGCACCTACACATAATAATCTCTCACCGCTCGCATTCTTCTGTCCTACAGATAATATAAGGTCTAGTAACAAAGAATTTCCTAAGTAAGACCGGTCTTATCCATTTGCGAATTCTAGACAGACACTTTCATGACGGTGTACCGTATTTCCTCAAACAATACCTATTGCTGCACCCCATGGTAGAAATTCCGTTTTAGTAATTTGAAAATAGAGGCGTGTTTAACAAAGGTTTATCTGAAGGATGGAAGAGGAACGAATCTTGAAGTGAAACAGGGCAGATATTCATTTTATGTAATTCCTGATGCATTCATCCTGGAAAAGGTTTATATAAAACACATCTCTCCTAAGACAAAGTCTTGCCGCGGATTATTAGCAATTCGTACTCCGTGATGAAAGGAAAGTTCAGGTTTGATCGTGTGTATTAAGTATTCGTATTGTGCTAACGATAAGTAAAGTAGCTACCTAAACTAATACCCGCTAAGCCTTTCCCTCTCTGCCTATTGTGCATTTCTATATGAATTTATGTGATATATTCATGTGTATTATAGAGTATGGTATATATTTAAATATAAGACCCTTTATGACTTAGAATTCAACTCTAAATAGAGTAATACCAAACCAATTGGAGTTATCTCGCATACACACGATTCTATTTCCATATGGAAAGGATGACTGTGTGATGTGATAAGCTTAAGTCTCAATCAGAAAACCTGCCTTTCCCTCCTTACTCTATCCCACCTGTATTGTACTGGAGATACTAAATAGAAACAAGGCTGCAGAGTCTTATATCTTCTGTAGCACTGCAATTACAATACAACTACACTTCCCTCCATTATTATAAGTCACCTTTTGTATTTACATGCTATACGTACACACAGTTGACCTGAGTGTCGTAAAGTATTTGTAATAAGAAAGGAATGATGCAATTATTTTTATTGTCCAACAAAATGCTCTTTAGTATTGCTGGTGTTGTTTTAAAGGGCACACCTACGCTCCTGTTATCATTATCCATTTTTACCACTGCTGGCTGGCTTAGGGTGGTGGTAAGTAGAGAGAAGAGTTGTCTTCACAAGGAAGACGGGTGGGGAAATGAAAAAGAAAACACGGGTTGAGGCTCTTCTCTCAGACACTGTTTACGCAACATGCGTGTGATGCGCTACGTTGCAGTAAAGTGGTTTCCTTGGTTTGCCTGACATTAAAGTAACTTAAGTGGAGTGGAAGGCGTAGCAAAGATAAATGTGAAGCTGTAAGCTACATGATAGTATTATATATAATGTATACACTTAAATGCGATGGCATGTAACTTTCCAACTCATGTTACATGGCAAATGGAACAAAAAACTATAAATTCTTGTTCCACCAACTTCCTACTCCTAACGTGCTCACCTTTAACTTGAATGAAAAATGGTATTTTTAAAATAATGTAAGAATCTCTAACCAAACCTATTTAATTTTCATTTAAAAATTAATATAACTTGCCTACAAATAAGTCAGTGGCATCTGAATTGCACCAAATTAGAATTTTCCTTGGAAACTACAGTAATTAAAAGCAGCAATAATCGCTTTGTCACATGGCTTGTTTGAATAGTCATATTGATACAATACCTTTCCCGAGAGTTCTACTAAGTTTATAATTTATTAAATAACTTTGCTGCATGCCAATCATAATTAAATTCTTATACTTCTCTTACTGTTCACTTTGTAGTTTTATAAATATCGATAAGGTAAAATGGTCTTGGAATAGTGGGCATTTCTCAAAAAAGTTTTTCTACTGAAGTGACAATAACGTCAAACTATTTTTAAGGTTTCGCAACTAATGATAACTGATAGGACGCCACTCGTAAAATTAAGAAACGCCAGTAACCAGTTACTATTATAACCTGCTACCTGAAATTCGCTGCTTTTATATTTAGGTATCCTACTGTAGTAAACGGAGACCGATACATTACATACCACACATTACCTGAGTTGGTTAGACCTGAGACGGCAAATTATACCGCAAATCTTTTGCCACATGCAGCTTTAGGTACAGGTGTAGACAACCACTAATAAAATTAAAGACGATTTCGAATGCATTAAAATATTTAGTCTTGATTTGGACTGCTACGGAAGAAATTAAGAAACATTGTAATTATGAAACATTGTAATTAAGGAACAGTTAAAGAACACATATATAAGGAATTAAAAAACATTGTGTCTTTTTTAAATTGTATAACCTGTTTTCAATTGTTATTTTTGAATTGCGACAATTTCAATGATTCCAGACTCTTTCTGTTTACCTTTTTACTATTAAAGTTTTTATTTCGCTTTTCTATTGTAAGAAAACTCCTTTTACAATTGCAAACTTTTACAGGTAGATTATATTTGTTTCCTGTTTTAATCCACGAGCATTGTTTTATAAATTGTAATCTTTGATACACACAAAAGTCATTTGGAGAAGACTGAAAGCAATGAAGTGAAGTAAATGAGGAGTTACATAAACGTTGGAATTTAATTATATTAATGGATAGTTGATGCAAATAGTAATTATTCAAAAGTATAAGTAGGTTTGGAGAAGAAGTTAATGATGTACGAAGACAGAGCATTGAGAGAAAACAAAGTGGCATTAGACAAGGCTAGTTACACGCATGCACAAATGTAGTGCCTACTGCTATGATATAAAACTACTGGTTATTTGCGTAATTCAACTAGAGTTTCCTCGAGTTCCTATGGCTATCATGTTAATTATGTAGAAAACATATACAGATATACATGCGTTGGAATTTAGACAGTTGAGACAAGTTGGGTTGGTGGAATAAATGAATTAGACTTCGCTCGCTATTCCATTTGCAATGCCTCGTTCATTGTAATCTACTGTATCGTATATTATTTATCTCAGACATAATAAGATCTACTATAAATAGTAGGCATTCCTGCTATTTCAGCTAAGAAAACACTTAGAACTACGTACACTGTGTACTTCCCTATATTTCCACATAGGTAGGCCCACTGTGTTCTGTACAGTCAGTTTTGCATAAGGAGTTTGTTAGTAAATTCCATGACTGTGTGGCTTGACATTTATTCTCTTTCTTTTCTACAGCTTACTACTCCTGTCCTGGAGAGTTTACATTATTATAAGCACAGGACTATTTTACATACTGTAGATATGGATAATATGCAGAGAGAGACAAAAGTGGGGTACACATTTGAGTAGGTAGTTACATACATTACTGATATGCAAAGATGATACATACATCACATTCACATCTTCCTCTATTAAATATAGAGCCATGCATTCTTCATAATAGCTCTTCTCATGCATGCAATAACATTACCCTGTAAACATCCTCATTTCTTCCTCCTATCTTCTTCACGACACAACATAAAACACTATTACGGACATACACACATGCACTAGCCATAAGCCAAGCGAGGAACAAAGCCTGACGATCATCCAAGTCACAAATTCCTAAACTCTCCCTCAACACCAACACTATATCCTTAAGCACAAGAATAATACCCAGTCAAAATGAACAACCGGGCGGTACGTCTACTACAACAGTTTTACTTGACTGACGCTTTCACTAATCATAAGTGGTCCTCCCGGAAAAACCTATCTCTCTAAAACTGACAACACTTTCTTATTTCTCTTAAAACTTCGGCCCTAACTTTTACATTTACCCCTGTCTGTAATATTTCTCTTCGCACACCAAATGAATACAAAATATAAGGAATGTATTCCAAGATTCACATAATTAAAACTATAAAATATTCATTTTCGCATTTTAAATTGTTTTATAGGGAATCAAGAAAGTTAAAATGAAAATTCAAAACCCTTCTCTAAAGTAACCACACTGCATTCTCTAAACATGTAAATATTGCAAATAGCCAAATTTTGCATTAGTAACCTGTAATTTAGTAGTATCTACTTTTATTGATTTAAAATTATATTATAATATAGAAATTACTCTACCGAGAAAAAGTAGTATTATTTTTTATAATGCTTGATTAAAATTATGAACATTTCTTAAATAAGGAAGATAATACTGTACTAGTTAAAATGGATGTGCTGAATTAATAATGTTCATGAATTTCTGCAACTAATGAAGTATTAGGATGTACATGTGTTTTTGTATTTTTAGTTGTTGTTCGAACGCGTCAAGGTAAGAAAAGTGATGCTCACGCTGTAAATAGGGGTTTTGAGCATGTCGGTAATTTGTTAGCGCCATAAAGCGTTTTTGGTGTCAGGTATACTTGAATGAATGGAATGTTTGTATAGATAGAAGCTAGAAGTGATAGCATCCACTATAGTTCCTATTAGTTGTATTGTATGTATGTGTGTATGTAGTATTTAATAATGCGTCAATGGTTTTTAGTAGTAAATAGTGTGCTGTCGTCTACAGGCATGTTAGAGCAATCAAAAGTTATTGTTTTCGGGAATTGTGAGTCAAGCCTCATAAAATTTGAGCAGTGAGTCCAACTGCACATAAAACAGCACTCAACTATGCAGGACAATGCAAGATTACACTCATCTATAGTAAGCCAAAGCAAAACACAACAGAATGGGAATTAATTTAACTTCCTCACCATAACAGCCAGGCATAAAATCATCAGAAAGTCTATGAGAAGCTAATCACTAACTATTCAAGCAAACACGAACAATTCATCATCTATTGTTAAACCTTACTGTAGTATCTAATCAAAAGAAGACTCAGAGGTCAAGTCTAACAATTACCATGCGACTTTTTAATTAGGTTACTCTGATTAATCGTGGGTGAACACTGCGTTCTAAATGCAATAAACGACTTAATTCCGTATCTCGTATCGATACACACTTCACTGGAGTTTCGAAAATAAATAAATATCAGTGCAGGTAAAAGGAATAAACTTTTGTGCAAATTTGGATAGTAATAATGATTGAAAAGGAAAAGTTGCAAAATGGACAGGAAAAAGAAAATAAAAAGTTTTTAAATTAAGATGGGCGTTGCATTAAAATGCACTGTGTTATATTGATTTGGAGTTAAATATATATTTTACGAAAGTAACTGTTAGACATGATGGGGAACTGGTATAGATATTATTGCCACTTCCAGGTAGGATAATATAGTATTCCTTAGTAAATTCGGTATTACAATAAGGACAGGTAGATGCTATTCCTCGAATTTGTATTTGTTTAGAGTATTTTATATTTATTTTGTTCTGAGTTTTCCGATCCCAGAATATTCTTGCGAGTTTTTCCGTATGACGAATAATGTTTTCCCAAATCGAGTTGGGCAACACCCATGATAATTGCAATGTCATTTTACTTAGATTAGTTTACCTCTTTGCCAGCACTACCGAAGGAACTCCTCACGATTTACACAAATTAAATAAGTCTACAAATGCATTTGGTGTAGTTCGAGATGGGGAAAATCCAACTATCCGCAGACAAAAAATATACACTGGAATTGTTTGGAGAACTTTCTCTAGAAAAAAGCCCATGATGTGTAAGTACGTATTGAGGGACGAGTTTGTCTTCTGCTAATCCCAAATGACTGAAATGCCGAAAAGGTGAAACTATGTGTATCTAATGTTGATAAACGAGGAGGTACATTTTATGTTACTTTTCACACCCAGGAGAATAAAGAGAGCAAGAGCAAGATTTGTGAACACAGAATATTACTGAAACACAGCTACCTCTACCAAAACTACAAATCCAAAAAGTTTGGCACACTTTTGTAATGCACATATTCAGCTAATGAATTGATGTATTTATATAATCCCATCCACTGATTAAAACTACCTAAGCATTTTCCCGTTCAATCTGAACGCCATTTCCGTTTTCCTACAATAGTTAAATAAATTATCGTATGAAGTAGATAGATCAATAATTCATCATTTTGATATATATTTATCTAGAAAATGTAATTATAATGTAGAAATAGAACAATGTCAACACAGCTCTCCACCTTAAAGGAAACTCGGTATTTACGTAAGATTCATGTAATGATAATTCTTGGAAAACCGGACAAAGTAAAAAAGAATAAGGTAGCTATTCTGTGCAAGACTTTGAAGAGTATTATCGTGCGATGCCATCTTGTTTTAAAATTTTCTTTTTTAACGAAAGTTTTTATATTCTGTTCCCCCAGTTAACTTCCATGACGAGGATAATTAAGGATGAAGACAACTTTCCGCATCGAAGCTTCTGTACTTGGTACATCTATAGGCGACACAAAACTGAAATAAGTATGTCGTAATGTTTCTCTCATTTGCGAACTTTCTGTGCCTACTCCACACAAAGAGTACATGTATGTGCATTCAATGAAACTTGTAAATATCTAAATTTTTCTTGTTTTAAATCTTATAGTTACTTGAACTTTCCTTAAGTTTCTCCGTTTTAATTGTCCTCTTTGCCACACTTATCGTCAGTGACTCTAACATTTTACTGGTATATGCAAAAAAGAGTTACGTACATTATCTCTGTACAAGTGTTCCATTAAGCATAAGCATAATTTGAATAAAGGATGTAGAAAGGGGAACTAAACTCTGGTTTTTTCGAATGCCTTCCAGAAATTATGTCACCAGAGCATAATAGGGAAACTACTTCCTAATTACTCCGTCATCCAATTTTTAGAACAAGTTTTTTCAACAGAAAGTTGTTTCTTTCTACCTAATATGTATTACTCGTACGACTTCTCAAGAACTAGTTTACTATGACGAGAGAAAAGCCAAATTACTTAGAACTTTAAATCAATACTTTTGATAGTACCAATTACACTAAATTGGAGACAAATTCTCAGTACTGTATGCAAAATACATACCCAGTGTGCTATTATTATTATAACTATATTTAACATTTCTAATGCACAAAAATTGTGACTTGGCAAAAGTACAAAAATATTCACATATTACTAGTAAAAAACTGTTGTCTTACAGAATTCCACTCAATATAAATGCAAAATTGTATTTTTCCTTTGATGTTTGAAGATCAATCAGACTATATGTTTGCATTTCTTCTGATAGCTTGAATTCACAAAGAACTTAATATAATTAACAGTAATGATTTGCATAAGAAAATCTACCCAATAAATTCAAGCGCAGTTTGAAGAAGAATTCATGCACAAATTAAATGCAAGGACTTTCCTTCCTATGCAAAATGCTTTAAAGTATATACTTTGAAATAATCAGTAATTATATGACAGCAGCTATCTATTAAGTCAATATTCACATTTTATTGTTCAAAATGTTTACCAATTTAAACACGCTAGACTTTCCAATACATATAAAAAATGAAAAGCCAGTGAAGCAAATTTAATATGTTTGAAGATTTCTTTGTTTACCTTTCTACTACAATCCGCTGATGATTAGAACTCTATACTAGTAATTATTGCAGCATTTTCTATAGAAATGCACGTTTCTCCAAACGTGCCATTTAAATTCTGAAGTTTTTCTCCAATTGATAGCAAATATAGGCATGAAGTATTTTAAAACCTTTCAAGGCCCCACTTAATGAAAGCGATCAATAAGAATGATGAACAACCTTCTCTATTCATTTATGTGTTATATTATATACTATGTGTCACAGTGATTGAGAACATTTAGGGGTTGACAGAATTTTCTATGTAATTAAATGCAAATACCTTTTTTTTCAATTACAAAGTCATGAAACTTAATACACAAATTTATACTTGTATAAGTAATGGTGTCACCAAATTTTCGTCTTGAGGGGTGTTATAGCAAAGAAGTTATTAATGTTTATTTAAAATATTCAACAACTTTTCATTTTTGAATTCATAAGTACATAACTTCCTTCCTGTAACAGCTATCAAGATGAAAATTTGCAAAGACATGGCTGGCATAAGTATCAAATCGTGTACCACGTTTCATGACTTTATCTGTTATAGAAAAAAAGTAGTAGCATTTAATTACATAGAAAATTCTGTCAATCCCTAAATGCTCTCAATCACTGTGACATGTGTGTCATAGTGATTGACACTATGATATGTTAGCGGCAATAAAATTTTAGGCATTTTTGTAAATGCCTGAAGACAGCCCAGCTATTTCCATTTAGCCGATGCATTTAGCAAAATGCCTCGGCCTTGTAAAATACATTAAAATATATAGTAGGCAAACAAATCAACTAATATTTTCAGAAACCTTGGAATTGACTTTATTGAGAACCTTTAGATTTATTATTAGATGACACTACAGAACAGAATACTGTAACTTTCGTAACACTGTTTCAAATCTGGGTGTTACATTTTTATGGTTTGTCCGTGGTGTAGTATTTCTTTGCGATGTAAAATATAACGGTTGAGAGATATAAATATTGAACTTTGGAAGTGTGTGGCGCCTTAAACAAGCTGGATCCCTTAACGATTATCTGTATCGTAATAAATGCGGAGTAATACATGGCATGTGATTTGGCGAAGGTATATGTGTGCTTATGTGCTTGGATACAGCATTGGTGCCGATCGTGAATTTATATGATTGCAATTTTAAGTGAAGTATAGATATAATGCAGTTGGAGACATTACGACAGGCCAGAGAGAAAGAGAGCTGGATTGGAAATTGTGAGTCGGAGTGATGACAGTAGAAGTGTAAGTACACAATAGGCTACATGTGGACGCTGAGGCTGCAGCGAGCTCTTCGGTGGATGAGAAGCACGGATTGCAGTTTGCATTGCAAGTAGGAAAGCTGGGCTAAGTCCCACATAGAGAATAAGCCAAAGTCAAGTGAACTGACAATGAGTGAGCTGAAGTGAAGCAACGAACCTAAAACCAGGAGCACTAAACAGAAGTCCTGAGCTGAATCCTGGATTTAGATTTAACTTGGATTGTGACACCCAAATTCTTTCCATTCCCCAACCTTTCCTCCCATTTTAACAATCGCAACAAGACACGTCGCTAAAAACGCATACAACCGTCTCCATCATTTCACACTCAATACTTCCTCTCTGCGTCTCATTTCAAATATAACCTAAATTATAACTCAAAATCACTTGACCAATTGAATAGCATCTTCATTTCACATTCTACTTTTCAACTCTTTTAGCCAAAAATTTTCTCAAATACTCTAAAATTAGTTTTATAGATTGAAATGAAAATGAGACGGAAAATATGACACTGCCATATTCAATATTCTTATTGAAGAAGTTCAAAGTTTTACAATGTGTACAGCGAAACATATAAAATTAACCAGAGACTTTCAGTTCTTGGAAAAATCATTGTTTTCATAATGATTGCGGTAAAAACAATGACTTTACATGGGAAATTGGGAGCTGAGATGCAATAATAAAGCCTTGGAAGGAAAAATAAATAATGTGAGTGAGCAAAATAGTTTTTCACAGTGAAGTGAAGTCAGAAGTTTTCTCTACCATAGTATACTAGGGATCTGTATAAAGATTGTTGGTTTGAACGTTAAGTGGATGGAAAAAATAGCGTAGGATGTTTTTCAGATGTGTATGAATAGAAAGCGCAAGTTTTATCGACGGAGATGAATGGTAAACAGAGAATCTAATAGAGAAGATATCACTTTGGTTGGGAAATAGAAGATCTTTGCCTATCGGGTGGAATCCTGGATTAAATTAGTCTACTGGAATAAATGCAATTATGTATACCTATGCACTTGAGCGCTGTGTACACATTGACTTTGTACACACTTTTGTAGGGCACACAACAATATCAATAACAAACAATTGAAAATAGCAACGAAAAAGTCGGAGAAGAAACCAAAGTAAATAGAGGAAAATAAATGTTGCAAATAATGCATATTTATCAATACATACATAATGGATAGGTAAATAACAGAGACATGACAGTAGGACTAGCAGTTATTTACCTTAATACAGGTACCTTATGCAATTTACAAAATAACTTGGTCAATATTGGGTTCCTGGCATTTATCCATATTTACTAATGGGAATTAAACGATGGATGGCAGTTAAGTGATTTTAAAAACATTGCTTATTGGAATTATGTAGCTCCTCGTCATATTTCTGAATGAATCCCATGAATTAGCAATGAAAGAATTGCTTATAAAGATAAAAATCATATGCAGGCAAATATTATTTTGTGTTAATCCTTGGTAGGTGTAGTACTTTGAACTTTCACTAGCGGTATTTACCTTTCTCTTGTATGCTCCTTTCACTACGTGACTATGACCAAACATAGTACAAAGAATATATACACAATACAATAACTGAAAAGTATATGACAAAGGAAATTCAAAGTCATTTGTTAAGGAAAGACAGTGAAGACGGAAAATGTTGGAGAGAGGATGGTAAACTCTCCATTTATATTCTGATTTTTCTGATGGAGATATTAACTAATTTGTCGCCGAAGGGAGCAATCAACTATGAGAACTAAAGTGAGAGTCTTAAAAAGACATGGAGAGACACGCCAAGATAATGCATAACAAAAGAAGGGATCTTAAGATATAACAATTCGCTGCGTAGAGAAAGACCTTTCTGCATTTGGTTGGTTGGGCTATGAAGACTAAACTTGTTTAGTTTAGGGAAAGCTGTCTCCCTCTCCCTATTCATGATCTGCTGATAAGTAAATATATCCGTGTACACAGTGCAAAAGATTTGATAACATTTGATGCGGTGTGACTAGATGTTATAGTCAACGAGATGAGATAAATAAAATAGACTAAGAGTGACTTCAAGAGATGAGTTGATCGAGAGATGAGGAGACTGAAGTACATCGTATGTTCTCTGCTCTATTCGATGACCTCAATTTGCAAACCTTACCCGCGGATTATACTTGAATATTCTATTTACTCCATGTTACTCACCGTATATGGGCTTTGACATTTCTTCGTGATGATACGAAAAGCTTTTTATTGATATGTACAATATAAATCTGTTTAAGGAATTATTTACAAGTAAAGGATTCCTTAATGTACCTAAATCTAAAAGGTACAGTTTACTTCATACTATATTTAGTTTGCTTGTAGTCATAAATTTTTTAAAGAGAATAATACTGATATTGAAAATTCTTTTGAAATTACACCAAGCACGGAATTACGATTTTGCTAAGTTATTATTTCTATATTACATATTGTTTACCTTGTATATTTAGTTATTTAGCGCTCTTCCGCCTTACGCAATTTTCAATATACATCTTTACTTAATTTTTGTAGCGTTATTTCACGGAGATTTCAAAACCAACTTTTATATTTATTACTCATTTTATTTCTATATCGCTCTTGCACGTTTATTATTTATTAAATTTATACAGCGCTATTTCACGGGAATCCCATGTATTTTCATTTTACAGCGTTTTTGAGGGTTACGAAATATATTTCGGCATGTTTAAGTACCGAATATGGTGATTAAAATGCCGTATGCAATTTGTGTAGGCCAACACAAATAACTATTCCGTGGGAATTATAAGTATAGGGAAAGGACTATTTGGGTTGTGTCTATGAAAGTGACAGAGTAGGACTGGGCATGTAGTAATGGGGAGAGGGGACGGAATGTATTGACTTTGCAATATTTGTAATAGGTAGTGAAATATATTTGTAACAGTCAGTGACAATGATACTATGTATAAGACAGTAAATACGTGAAGTTATGTTGTTAGGTATGGCAGCGATCTATCTCGCTTGCAATGAAGATAGAAAAGTAACATGGAGTTGTCTTAACACAGCTGTGTGTCAATATGAACACTAACTGGAGGTGACACTTGGCAGCTGACAGAAAGCAAAGATTGGTTCTTACTACACAGAGACTCTCTTGGGAAATCATTTATCTCCAAAGAAAAAGGATATCACTGGCGACAATGTGAATTCCGATTGCCACGTTGAGCTTTGAACATTGCGTAGCATATCTTGAGACTAGCCGATTTGGTTTCAGCTTCAACTTGTCTTAACGTCCGTTTCAGTATCTATCTGGCTCACAGAATATCTATCCAGACTCCGCTCATACTAATACATACCAACTAAGAACAGCTAAACTCTGTGCACACACTATACACTCCCATCTCTATAATAAACCTAAACGAATTTGTAGAGCTATAACATTCCACTTTTCTATAGCCCCCTTTTACCTTTCAGCTTGGCACATCACTTTCCCAATACAGAAACCAAATGGAGTTGGACAATATGGATATGAATGGATGTTAGCCCCTTTTATCGTACCTTGTTTCATGATTTCTATTTCTATGCTAACAAATCTTTAACAGCAATGTCCTCCTATACACGAACACAGGCACAAGTCCATGGGAACCCATTACATATACGCTCAGCAATGGCACCAGCCATTCTATACGCAGATACAACGTTATATTTTATTATACCATAATAGATGGATACGTACTTCTGTAACAAGTTTAAAGGAAAGCAAAGTGAAATACTACATGTACTTCTCCCTTCACATCTTTTCTACACACAGTCGAAATGGCATAACAAGAAAACAGTCTCATCTCATCACAGTGCTGACAGTTTACCTAAATGTACACTTTTTCTCTCAAACATCTACGACAGTGTCGAGTTGACTACTGTCCTCGATTTTCTAAATTATATTTACTCATCGTCAAAACTCATTCCACATTTACTTTACTTTACAAAACGTCTAATAAAAATATTACGAGTGTTTAGGGAACGCAATACTGTAAAGCACGGTACTGGGATTACGTATAGATAAATAGTGATGTATTATATTTGATATATAACAAGTAACAATAAATAAGCCGCACTAACATTTGTAATTACCCATATCTATATTTATAGAAATCATTTTCTGAGATTCTTCTGTAGATTTATTTTTTACCATTGCATTTTTATCTTGATTAGGTTATAATTACATTTAATGCGGATGTAGACAGACGTTTTGGAAAGGAGGTTTGGGATTGTGGCGTTGAAGCAGCTGCTGTGAGATTGAGTGGAGCCGAATGTTGAAAGTTGACTGTCTCAGCTAAAATGAAATCAGTAGAAATCCCAATTCAATAAAACCACAGCTTTTTACGAGAGGAATTAAAATGACGTATGAGTGATCCCCAAAGAGTATCGTCCGCTGAACGGAAAAAAGTTTATTGTTAGAAGGAAGATGATGACAGGCTGAAGTAAAACCATTGTAATTGGATGGGAGAGTTAATAGGTTTCAATCTATAGTATTCTCTTACGTGTAGTTATATCCAAGGACGCAGCACCTACTGGAAAGTGTATATGCAATAATAATGATAGAGAGAGAGAGAAGCCTATGGATATTTTGTAGTCTCTCTACATAGTGCAGTTATCGTGAGTGTAAAAGTGTTGGTAGAAAGAGAGCGTTATAGGTATACGGTGGGGAAAGTAAGTCTGAGCAATACTTTGATGCACTTGTGTATTCGTGTGCCAAGTGAAAGACACCTCCTTTATTTTAAAGATGACAATTTCTCTCGCAAACAAATAGAAAGTGCAGAATGCACAGTTTTTCCATCGGTGGAAGATATTCATAGTATAATAGAGTAGGGAGTAGGTAGCATGTTGGGAGGACTAGTACGTTAGTGTAGCCTAGTGTGTCGGAAATGTTATAATGCATTGTAATACATGCCATTGTGTATCTTTTATGAAGGTATATGTTGGGAAACTCAATTTCATTCGTCCACTTGGCCTTTCTTTTCCGCATGGAACTTTCACTATGCACTTTCACTCCGCCAATGCCATGCAATACTGACAAGCTGAAAGTTTTCATATTATTTTATATTAGGTTGAATGTAGTCTGGTAGTGGGGAAAGTAGTTGAGCCAAGAAGGAGTCGTCATGTCGAGTATGTCTTATTCCTATTACATTATACAGACAGGTACCTCCAACCAAGTCTGCGTAGGCACCGACGTTCCAACTCCGACTTCTCCATATGTAACGCGATACTTTATCTTGCTGCTGTGCAGACACACAAAGTCAGAGATGAAAATACAAGTCAAAGCAAGAGTTCTGCATATAGCATAAAAGTGTTTACACAGAAAGCAAAGGAAGAAAGAGGTACTCTAGAGAAATAAGGAGATACATATATATTCATGGTAGGCACACTACAATACACAGGAAACAAGAAAGCGACTGTAGACATAGACGCCAGTTCCGTGGCACAAATATGGACACGAACTTTTCCTATGTGAGGCAGGGCTCACCTATTTATATTTTCCAATTGTAAATACCCGGGTTACAGTTAATATACTTATAGTCTCCGGGTAACACTCTGTACTACGTAAGTGCAACATGGCGGACCAAACTAAAATATATTATCTACTTACTCATACTATTCATAAAATGTACAGACTCACAATTCTACGTTTTGATTATAGAAAGGAGAATGCTGTGTTGCTAAATAATAGCATTACTGAAAGGTGAATAGCACTGTGGATGTGTTATGTTTTTTAAAGTTATGTTATTCCATGTCAAGGGAAACCGAAGGGGCAAAAAGTCAAGATACATAGACCAAGTCAGCAGCTCAGCCAAAATATGCATGATGTGATGATATAATATATAAAAGGTGGAGTTCTCCTTGTCGTCGTAAGTCACACTCCTGAATATTGCATAAAACGAATAAGGAAGTGGATAATAGACTACAGAGCAATACTCCCAACTCTCTCGCAGCTCTCGCACACCAGACAAAAACTCGAAAAGAAAAACTAATATGAATTATTTAACATAGATACGGATCTAATAATATTATGTGCATGAATACAACATTAAACAAACATCTAGACCTTTTACATCCTTACACTCACATCACATCAACTAATGCGCATTATACAAATGGATATACACAGTCTAGTACACACTTAAAAATCCTCTACGCTCCCTTCCTCCAATTTCCAACCAACCATTACGTCGGCTATTCCATTTCTTCTGTACACCTTCCCTACCAACAGACACTATGCCATACCACACCTCACAATACTACAACGCTCAAAATTTAATATTAATAATTGACAATCATACAAAGTACCTGTTTATGTAAATATAATATGCATGCATTATTTAATAACAAATAATGTAAATGTAGACAGCAGCCATAAATAAATAACCATTATTAGTACCGCTAACATTAGCAAATGCATTCTTCACTTCCCAGATTGCAACACAAACCCCACTCTAATACTCGACCATCTGCAAATTCTAACGATTAGTCCAAGAACAGTACTTGTATTATTATCCTTCCAAAACTAAATAATCAATAGATTGTTGAAAATGATAGCATTACATGGACAAATGTTATTCTCACGTAGTCTCCTAAACGCCATACCGAACAATTTAATATATTAATGCAAAATAACTGTACACCATACTCGACTTGATATTATATTCAATGTAGACGCTATTTTCGTAAGTGCACATTAAGTTAAGTATATACTCTATGCATTTTATACAGAAAGGTCTTAGGTAACTAATGTTGACAGAAATAGTTGTCCGAATAAAAATTTTTGGAAAATAGCGTTTGTGTCATTTGCAATTTCACTCGTGTCCTTAGTTAAGACATACTAATAAACATTTAGCAGCAGTTAGTCACCTGAAAAACAAATGCCAAAAGAGGTAAATTTCTTCGAAAATACGTTAAATATTTAGAATCTGATTGGAGACAGGTCTGGAATACAACAGAAAAACTCATTTAGTATCCAATTACTAATTTCACAAAGCCTATTGGCTCCCAAGGCTGGAATTTAAAAAATTATAGTAGAGAGTGTCTGCACAACAAATAAATAAACCAATTGACTGCCTAATTGAATTGTTTGGCTTATAATTTCATACTTGTACGTTACCTTAGTGGTGGTTTGCATTACTGGTTTATGGAGATCATAATTTAGGCATGAAAGCACATTCCACTCTAACAGTATCAATGGAGAAAAGGTAGCGAAACAGAGGAAATACACTTTTGTTTACGTGCGCATTGATTCACAGAATTGGGGCAGCATTTGCATAAAGTATTGCTACATACTGCATACGTCGACGTGGTTTGGAAATATGTTAAGACTCTGGTGTCTTAAAAAAGGCGGATTTTCCTACAACGCATTTGATTCAGTCTCTATAATTAAAATTTTGCTCATTTTTTAAAAAGGTCATGCAGTTTAACGTGACAGTCAAACCACAAAGAAGGTTTACGTAATATGGCGAAGCAAATGCTAAAAGATAATTTCTCCCAATTGATTTAGAGTCAATTTGGATATGAATAATATGTGCCGTATGTGTATTCTGTATACCACAGAGTTAAAGAGAATGAAAATAGACAATATTTTATAGTGCGCATTTTATTAAGTGTCGGAAGATTCTCTATATGCGTTCTATGTCTGCCTGACCTACCCGTTTGCTCCTGTGTTCTATAATTTAGGAAAAGATTGAGTTGTTCGAAACTTTTTTAATTGGATTCTACTGTAAACACAAAATAACATTTAAAAATCGGACCATTCGGTAAATGTGTCACGAAAAGGAATGAATAATTCAAATGGCGGTTTTTAACTCTAAACACTACATTAAATTTCCAAAAAATGCAATTTGGCCGTGTTAGTTTGCCAACACTTGCGATACTTAGTTATGTACAGTGTTACAATTTTGCGTGAATATTGTATTTTCATGGTTGGTGAACCTGACAAAGGTATATTTCAAAGGTATTGGATGCATTTACAAGTTTATTACACGGTGCGGTGGTCTACTAGAGTGAAAAGCGAGTCGTAATAATAATGTGATACAGATGGTTCCATGGAAGTACACTTGCTTTGCTATGCAATATTGTTGTATTATTGTCTGTCTCTATTTAGTATTTCAGGAGTGGTGTAGCCATAGCCAACTAAATAGTAAATGTATTGGGTTACTATTATATAAATGTTTATGTAGCATTGAGTGTTTAGAGGAAGATGTGCAATGGCAGAAGCCACTATATTATTGCAGGAGTGCGGAGGAGCCCTTTCCATTACTCTACCTAGACATTATTTTCCCATGCTATCATAACCATAAGTAACAACATATGTAAGGTTGAAATGGCACTTAGGCAGACCATACGTAATGCAGATACACATTATATATTACATTAAGGGAAAGCCGAATAGACCCCAGAGGTAACACTATCATATCACTATCTTTCTTTTCTCTACGTTGTCGTTTCCTTTACCACTCTATTTACTCATACGCTTACCAGTTTACCTCCGTATTTACATTTCCAAAGGATCCTTCATCTAATATTTCTATACTCTTATCATTCTCCATAACCTTTACATTGTCCTCTATTCTTGTCATTCAAAGACTACCTATTACATTTAGTACACATATATTCAGGTGTGTTTGCTATAGGCAGGGACAATACACAGAATTCATTTCGTCTGCCTAGTCGTCCATGTTATTACGTTCACAACTTAATTTTAATTATTTAATCAAGGTCTTTGAGACTACTGCTATTAAACTTATGTATAGCATTCATTTTCAAATCCTAATTTTATAAATGATAATACCAATTAATCTAACTTAGCTCTTTATTTATTCATTTTTGGAAACTACGGGTCATTCTATAATATTTACAAGCGCTCTCCTGAATTTTTCACTAATAATGTTTCCCATTTGATATATCTTTCATTAGAGACAATGACAACTCAAAGAACATGATCCTTGAGTAATAAGTAAATTTGCAAGAGTGAAGGGCGAAAATATACATGCTCTATAATTAAATTATAGATGTACAAAGAGAAACAATCTCATGCATAGAACTGAAATATTAAAGTGGAGAAACCAGGAGTTCATTATGCATGTACTGTTCGGCGTTGTATTAATATTCATTTAATAAGAAAGTCCGTTGACACTGCATTCGTAATCTGTCACTTGTTATTCATTTGTTTCAGATAACATTATTCCAGAGTTAACAATAGAGAAAACAGGAAAGTTATCTAATACGTCAAGTTGCGCTTTAAGTTACTGAGCACTATTAGATTACGCTACAAATGCGTAAATATAGTAAATTGACTATAAGGTAGTAAATGCAATATTAATTCTTGCATGGGAAAGTACTAAATTCGTAATGGCAAATCCTATAAAAAATACTCGTGTCTTGGCGTCAATGGAAAAGCATTGACATTCAAGGTCTCCTTTCATTCCGCTCAAGTTACTGTTGTGCATGTTGGAAACTCTGACACAAACGTAGCTAAACTTTATGTTGGGTTACATAACATTTATTTTCACAAACATCATAGAGGTCATAAGGCGCGAATAAGAAAATGAATTCCTACAGGGTACTTCTTAAAGTTGTATTTGACATTTTTGAGTGCAAGTCGTATCTAAAAATAGGAAATTGGCATTTGGTTGTTTCTGATTCGGATTGGGTATCAGATTTCGAATTTGATAGCAGAGATTACGGAATTAAGGGAAGGGGACGATTTTGAAATGAAGTTCTAGTGATATAAAAGTTATGAATTGGGTAGGAGGTGCTAATATTGCAGTAGCGTTGTTGGTATGTGTTAGTTTGACAGTGGTTATAAGGAGCGAAGGAGGAAATACGAAGAAGAATGTGAAAAATTCAGGAGTGAGACGATAATTATGAGAGTAACAATTTATAAGAGTGGGAAATGGGAGTGAGCTGAGCGGCTCAAAAGTTGGAAAAGCCACTTTCGCTTTGTGGGCTAAGCGCTAAGTTATGTAGAGTGGGAAGTGACGGAGGGGGAATAGATTTAACGTGCAGTGAAAGACTCAGTAGCTGTCCAAATGAGTGACTTGCTTGTCACAGTCAATGTTATTCAGTTTGTAGTAAGTTGAAAACTGTTCGACTCGTTCTATTTAGTTCTGGTGTAGTGATGTTGTTGGTGTTGGCTACGGTGACACGTGAAAACTCACTACACACTTAGATACTCGTTCCGAGAAATCCTATATTTATAAGTGATTCTATAAACATCTCCTGCACGGTTCGAATGTTGTATGTACATAGGTGAGGCACTGTATAAGTGTACTAAAGACTCCATCCAGACCTCACAATCGAAAGCTATGAAATATTAACAAAGGCTACCTGCGCAAAGTGGAAACACATGACCACTACTGCCGTGCCTTGTTTTATCTCCAGTGCTGTAAGGGATGGTAGTTTCGTAGGAAGTACACTCTGCCTCTTTCTCCAGGCCAAATTGGATGGTGAGAGATAGAGAGAGAGAAGGAAGACCGGGCTCAGTCAGATCGCAGAAATCAAGTGTAGCCTCAGAATGTGCAGAGTCAAGTACACAAACTCAAGTCAAGTATCATTAAGCATATTGAACTTAAACAAAAGCAAGTATATGAAAAGAACCGAGCGAATTGTTCAGAAAGCAAGAATTAATAAAATAATTATGACCCACTCTGTATAGACACACTAGAATTTCTAAACAAAGTAATTCTTGGAAAGTAAACATTGTTATGCAATTTTTAGACATTAAGTTTGTGATAATGATAATGGTAAATGAAATTATGATGAACCCATCACTGTGGTTAATGCAAGAGCCTTTGTCTACTATAAAATGCCGGTGTATGGATACACAGTATACAGAAAATGTGCACATACTGCACTGTTAACATTGTTTTTAGACATGTAAAGCACTAGTATCAATTTGCAGGGTAAATACTATAAGGAATTTATATTTAGATAAGGAAGTAAGGTGGGAGAAGCTTAAAAAAATAAAGGTGTGCTACATGTGCAGTACCTAATGCAATTTACAGAAGTAGAGGTGCTCCCAAAAGATGGAAGAACAGAGCAGGAATTTTTTGCGAGGAAATACTAGAATAGGGAAAGGAAGCCAAGGCTGAGTCGGCCTTCCAAGGGAAAAGGTAAACTCTCAGAGGTAAGAAAAGTTCATAGGTTTCCCTATCCTATAACTATAAATAGAAGCTTGCTGGAGTCTTATTGTTACATCCTCACAAAGATAATCAGGTATCCTTAGCTGGAAACTTACATTTCATTTGATATACATACGTGTGTATCCAGATGTCCTATATACATGCACAATAAGTGAAGAAGGAGAAGAAAGGAAACAGTTTGCTCTCTGTTAGTGTTTCGCCTTTCTCGGAGGAGGAAGCCTTTACTGTTTCAGCTGTAACACTTTCGACAGCAAAGGAGAATCACTAGTGCAGTGTAATGGTGAGGAGCAGTAGGCCTCCATTCCACCTTCAAAGCTATAACAATAAGCAATGCCTACCGAGCTCCTCTAAAATAAAGCAATGAGAAATGTAAAGAAAGGAATTGGGAGTAAGGTTTGATAATATCTGGAGTGAATACCAGGCACTTGCATACTTGTTTCAGATAAGCTCCCTTCTTTCCACAGATGAATCCTATAGAAGCACAGCACGAGATATTATCATCCATATCAACCAATTTCAATGATTGATGATACTTTCGATGCGTCAAAATTATTGCCAAGGCATTTGACTAAGATGATACCCAGACCAAGAAAAAGTGCTGCCCACCAAATCAAACCCGAATCATCTAACTAGCCGGCTCAATAGAACTTTCCTAGAATTCCATTTTTCAGGCAAAGATTAACTTCCAAGATCCTGCAGTCTGAGCGCCCATACCGTGCCCTACTCGGATTCAATTTTAAATAGGTTATCTTTTCATAGAATTAATGAACATTATTCAGCTATCGTACACACTAATATTCATTTTGCATGCAGAAAAATAAATTATATAAATGGGTAATGTTTTTGTGTGCCAAAATATTGTAGTTTCCCTTGATATTGCTAAGATATAAAATTGATTTATCACTTGTCTTTATATGAACACAGGGTTTATCAAATATTCCTCATATGAATTACTTTATGCAGACCCATTAGAATAACTACAAAAATATTTTAACAGTATAAACTAATTTCCTTTAGAATTTTATTTCATTTTTTAAAATTTTGTAAGGTCCATTGGCCAAAAATTTATGACGGGTAGCAATGAAAATGATAGTCCAATCCCGATTTTGAGTTCATAAATAAATGTATTATAGCATTTAAGCTTTCAGTGGCATATCTTGCATGACTAGAGAAACTTTTATGTATGAAAATATTAATATATCCTTCTAGAAAATTTCTGCGTGCAACCCTGTATTGCATTATGTGCTACTAACAGAAATAACTTATGGATACCTCAGTACCTGCTTTAGTATGATGTGTTTAGTACTCTAGATATGGTGTTGGTTGCTCCCTAGGTTAGAACTATAAAGAGATAACTTCATAACATTCTTAAAATTGAGTGACTGCAGAGCTAAGGTATGCTGATTTTGCGTGAGGTACAAGAATAATGAGAAATAATGGGGGTTATTCCTTCACAGACTCTGAATGTAATGGAATAGAAGAATCAAATGCTACAATGAAATGAAATGGAAAGCTTAAAGCTTTAACTACAGTGGCTCGCTTTGTTTCACATCACTTATCGCAACTTCACTAAACATTTACGTGACTGTCTAAGGATTTTCCTACACTAAGAATATGCATATCCACTGTTAGGTATGCATATTTACAATATTCAAGTAAATAGATACCTAAGTGGATTTTGTACGTATGTAGTCCTAAATATAAGACAGATAGGGCAGTGGTAATAAGTAATAGTGATAATGCAGGAATATGAATACAACTTTGCATATGTATTTTGCAGTGCGGATGAAAATAGAGCAAAATGGTAAGAGACTCCCTACGAGAGCTAAAAGTTCATCCTTGACAAGCCAAGCAAACGAAGACTGTCTATTGTGTCTGATGTAAACTAATGTTCCAGTCTAATATCGTAGAAAGGAAACGAAGCAAGTCGAAGTAAGTAAAACCTTAGAAAAGCAACTTAATCGCAAGTATGAAGGAGTAAGCGACCTATACAAATGTCTACATGCCTGTTTCTACATTATTACCTTCCTTGTGTGCTACTATACCCACAAATAATACCATCATGGTCATGAGTCATGTCACAACCTAAATATATTTAAAATCTATATAATTCATAAGGCCATACATAGCTTTTCATGATTGTCGTTATTAATTAAGTGTTGAAAAAAGGTGCAGCAGAAAAGATGTGTAAATATTAATTGTTTAGCCATAGAGTTATTTTTATCCTTCGCCGTTACACACAAATGGAGTAGTATCTGTACTTTGCGTTTTGGTAGTAATAAAAGATGAATAATTGAGAAAGGAATAGTGAAGGACTGTCCGTAAACTGAATAATGAAGAACATTAATTATTAGAAGATGTTCTAGTGAAGGGTGCTCAGTATGAGTAGAAATAATTGAAGCCAGAAATTAAATGGGCGGTCTATTACATACGCATTTTGATGTATTTGAGGCACTTTAGGATACATAATCACTGTAAATGATATCTCTGGAAAGGTAGGATGCTTTAAAAGTAAATGGACGACTGTAGTTTGTAGTTAGCTTATGTAACGCTTGCATACGCTACATAATTTATAAGTGAGCAAGGAGTCTAGTTTGTTTTCAAAGACCCTGACTTTCTCCATGTGTTTTTCCTAACATGCGGAGTATTGGTAAACATGTAGTTAGGCTACAAGGACCATCATAAATATGCATACGGGCCTACAGATATAATATATAATCATAGTACTGTATACCATTCTGCAGTCTATTATTATTTTGTTTGTTGGTTTCGGTTTGAGTGGTGCGGTGCGGTTGCTTTGAATTTACTCGGGTTTCCTTCACTCACTCTTTTCTTTAACGTTCCGGTTTATTGCCATAACGTAGCTACATTATTAGTGCATTCCTAGGCGTATTATTTGCACCGGCTATCTATACGTATCAATGTAGAGGATTGTAGGTGAAGAGATAGAAGGTTTCTTTGTAACAACTACTAGTGTAATGACTTTCACTTGATTTTCTCTATGGGGTACTTTTACTACTTTGGTATTGAAACCAACGCCCATGTCTTGGAGCTGAGGCTCCTTGTGATTTGTGAGTTGATTTGATTTAGAATTTTCACATCAAATCATTTCATATTCTACGCGAGACGGAAAATAGGTTCGGAAATCCCGAAAAGAAAATTAAACACAGAGAAGGAAAGAACGAACGACCTTCCAAGAACGTATCTACATACTGGACATAAATACTCAGCTATTATTAGTGACAGTTGCAAAAGCCAACAAAGTATCAGGAAGAAAAGGAACAGACTGTCCATGTAAATAGAAACAAAGTAAATTGGACACGAGTTCTTGTTTGACGAGTGCGAATTAATGCCACGTTGGCAAAGGTAAGCTCCGATGTACGTAACGCAATGCAACCAAGGCGAACTGACTTTGACTAGGACTCTAGCACAGAAGATAATCATTTCAACCTGACGATGTGTATTCCGAACTGTAATGGACAGGTCCGCACGCAACCTACTACTACTGAATACTACGACTAGGCACTTCCCAAAGCCTCGCCTGGACTTTCACTTACTTTTTAACTATAGCGACTCATAAGTAGTAGGCATACCAATCACTACTGCTACCTAGCACCCGCTAAGTATCCTCCTCCTATTTATATTTGCTGAATAAGCAGTAGATACAACATTTTACGATACTTCCCTATATTAAGTGGAATGGTGTGTAAAGCCAAATCAAGTCAGACCAAACCAGAATGTATACGATGTCATGCAATTTCATAGCCTCCTAGTTCGTCTCATACTCTTAGTCAGCAGACAAACGAACCTCTCTTTTCCACTCTCACTTTGCAAGCCTCTGTACGTACTTAACCACTTCTCTTATTTATTTACTCTCCTTCTTTTCTTTACAGCACACCTTAAATTAACTTATGCACTAGCAACTGTTACATTCCAAGTCACTCAAAAAACGTACAACTAGTCCATCTGAGTTAAATCTAGATATACATACTTTCCTATCGCTTTTTTATTTACGTCTAAGACCTCCATCAATTCGGGGGGCAAATATTTGCCTTAACCGGTTAACTTTTTCAGTTTTTACGATTGTATTTCCTTACAGGATTATTAAAGGAATTTTCCGGGAAAGGTTAATTTAAAAGTAGAATAAATGCTCGATTTGATAGTACAATTTCAAGAGTGCATAAATTACTATACCTTTAAATTAATGTTTGCGCTACGTTTTGATTTTACATAGATAGGAGGTAGGTAAGCATTCAGAAAAGTTATATTTCAGGGAGTATTTATGATTCATGATTTCCTAATACAAGGTAAACGTAGGAAAAATACACGTTATACTTTCAGAAATATATAGAATCTAACTGACGGTAATGTGGCAATACAATCAAATTATTGTAATAGAATCCATTCTTTTCTTGGGACTACCACAAAACTGTTCGTGCGTAACCATTGCAAACAAATACACAAATATTGTGTACTGCAGCATTTAATCACAATTACCATGTGTATTCAGTGTCCATAAGAACCTTTATTACGAATAGTACGGTTCTATAAATATTTACTAATAAGCTGATTGTTTCTGCATAATATATACAAATGTCCGCAGGTTGGTTCATATACGGAGGAAGAGTAGTCCATACAACCTACTTTTATTTAAGAATACAAGAGTTTGCAATGCAGTAATGGAAAGGCCTATATATTTTGAGTACATTTGAATTTACGCATACTGAAGTAAAGGTTGCAGTAGAAATGCGTTGGTTTATGGCATGGCGCTGGATATATGTGCTGTGTTTGAGTGGGAAGGTTTTATTGAAATAGTACTGATTGTTCGTAAAATCTTTGGTTGGGTTGAAAACGTAGAAAATTAAAATAAATAAAGTAGAATAAATAAGAGAGAGGTGGATGCGTGCGGTGCAGGCTGCCAGCTTACATAACGTAAACAATTTGCAAAAATTGAAAGCGAAAAAGGAGAGTGAGTAGTGGATTCTTTGTTGCTGGCTGCCTATGTCACTTTAGAGTTTGTGTTATTTAAAATATTCTGGGTTTTACGATGAGAAAGGGATGCAGCTCTGCAGAGTCGGCGGTACAATACTTACTGCTTGATTCGAGAAAACCTTGGAAAGGTAGGTATGGAATATAGGATTGTCTGCACAGCAAATTACATTGACACACATACATAGGAAAAGAGTGACTAACAATAAGAAGAAGTCTGGGGAAGGAATGCCAGCACACCTTCTTTTATTGTAGTCGGGAAAAATGTATTTAATATTGCAGAAAGTGGAGCCGCCTGCGTGAGTGTCTTTTTGTAAATATTATATTAAGTTGATACGGAGAGACGGGCGTCTACAGAGTAGCCAAAGTTATATTATGTCTGGAAACAATAATAAGTAGTGGAAATATTTGTGTACCACATTGCTACGTAGTAGACAACTACTTAATCTATTTACAGTAGGCATGTATCTGCACTGACTCCATGTTTAGAACAGAAGGTAGCCTAATAATAATATATTTGCAGTACATGGAGTCGATGACAGAATAATCCATTGCAATGCACAACGGTACCGAGTGTAGGTACATTTAGAGTGAGAAGAAAGAAGGCTGCTTCCGTACGTGTATTGCCGTCTCGGGTAATAATGCGTGTAAAGATTAATATACTTAGTTTGTGGTGTGCCGTGCTCCACATCGAATGGAACATACTGCATGGAAAACAAAAACAGAGAAGTAGGCACTAAAGTGACTACTAATTCAGCTAAGTGTGCATGTACTTATGCATAGTAAAATAGGCTAACTGGAAATGAGTATTGGCAAATGCACTGCAGACATATGAGACTGGTGCTTTGCTCCCGTCGCACATATTACTTATTTAGCAGAGAAAGAGAGAGCAACGGGAGTTTAGCAACTCTGTCCATATCTTACGGTTAGGTACGTCCTTGGTTCACATTACCCTAGGATTAGGTCTAAGCGATCCACTATCGTACAATGCACTTATAAATAAATTTGGCAGGATTCCTGGTTTATGTGTGAATAGCTATTTGAAATATGTACCTGGAACTTCAGTGGTGGCTGGAGGTGTCACGGGGACGTTTTCGGGGTAGGAAGGGGCAATGCCGCCGTGGCCACTGTGGGGGGACCCCGAGGCCTGCTGAGGGTACACCGAGTCACAACACTCCCGCTCGGGGAACTCACTCCCCATCGTCCGAGTTATGATCAAGTCTCCCACAGCCACGACCAGCATTGTCAACACCACGTAGACGGGCACTGAAGGAACCGTTCTGCAAGAACCCATTCTTTTATGGGTCTTCTCCTCTCATCTCATCCTCCACCTCGCCCAATGCAAAACAACACAACTCTGCCAGGAGCCTACAATCCGTCCTCTCTTCCGCTACACACAATATCAAGTGCACCAGGACATATGCAGTTACTCCCGCTCAAAAATCTCGCCTAGTCCCATTTCTCGTCACAAATAGTCGATTTCACAAGTCGTTTCCCCCCTTTGGCTTTCCTCAACTTTTTTTATTTCTCTCCGGGCAGTTTTCTTTTCCAGTTGTAAGCTTTACTGGCGAGTACGACACTTTTCGTTTGTTTTCCTCGAAGGTACGTGTGTACCGAGTTCCGAGCAGCTGAAATATACTAAGTATAATGGGTAGGTTGTCGGTTGTAGGTAGCTACCTACTCACATCGCCCCGGTGCAATGCAGTAGCAAGTATTTAGTAGAGTCACGCAATACAACGGAAAAAACTAAGAAAATCAATCCAGTCCGCCTTTCCCTAAGTATATAATATCTTTTCTTATGGCTTTTCTTATTTATGTCTCTCTACGATATTTTTAATGCTACTTTGAATTTTATCTACAATTTCCTTATGGGTATTTTCCATTACATTACTTTACTACAGTGTATAATATGGTGTTACTCACTAGGTGTATTGTCAAAACATCACTATTGCAGTCAGGAAACTTTATATGGTTAATATAAATTTCTGTATTTGTTTCGTTTGGGTTTTATTGTCTGCCTCACAGCAGTGTCCAGTCGAAGCTTATAGTTTACTTGGCTTTATATTATCAGTTCACTCGCAATTCCCTCAATAAAAATATTTGTAGCAAATTCACTAACTCTTGTTCATTTCTGAATTAACCAGTGTTCACCTTCCAATTGCTAATAATTTACTCAGTACATAGTATTCACCATAAACAAACTCAAATCCTGACAAGTACACCTAGTCGCAGCAGTAGATTACCTCACTTTGGATTCTAACCGGGAACTGCTACACTCTCAGAAATCACACTCACTTCCTACCTATGTATTCGAATTAGAGACAATTAGTCAATTATAATTGATGAAAACACTTTATTGGTTTGTAGTTACATTAGGCTATTATTTTTTAGACTCAGTTGACTTGAGTGATAGTCAAGAAGTGAATTAGTTATCCGTAAGACAGCCGACGGTCTACTAAAGTAAACATATATTTTATAGAGTAGCGAACTTAATTTGCCTGTCCTCAGAACTTCTAATTGGTTTTGTGAGAAACCTTTGGAAAAAGAAGGTTTTCATAGTTTGGTGTATTATGTGCAGTGCAGTGCGACTCGCTCACAACACAATCAGACAGTCACTCAATATTGTTTCATTAACTCTTCTCTTGCACGTTGAAAGGTTTTCCTATTTTTACATTAAATATTGTAATAGAAAGTACCAATCTTAGTTTCTGCACTCAGAGCATGCGAACATGCAATATCTTTATAAATATTTATCACTCATAAGTGTAATTACTAAGGTGAAGATGAAATGTTTTCTATTTTGCGTATATGCTTAGTGCATAGTTCTTAAAACACAATGGAGAAGATTATTGTATACATCTTGTCTATAGTTTATTGTAGTCCTGAAGGAATTATATTTTGGCTATACTACTTGGACAGGAAGCACACCTTAGTTAAACTTTAGTTTGTGTGGACTTTGGTTGGAAACACTTTAGGGAGGCTATACATAAAGGACTGCAGTGGGTATGAAACACAAAAGATATGTTTGTAACGTGTTTGGGTATTTTGCTTGTTTGTTTCTCGTCAAGATAGTATCTGTAGTATTATTATTGTTGTTGTATCATCGTTTGTTTTGTGAGTAAGCAAGTAGACATTGGAAGTGGAGGGTACTGAATGTTTTTCTTTCTCTCTCTAGGTGGAATTGAGAAAGAGGCCAGTCTCTTTAGCTGCGAGTGTTCGGCTATGCTTACGCTTTAGCTTATGTTAGTTTATTTGAGCTTAGACTTTAGACTGAATAGGTAGGCAGTTTCTAGTTGGAAACTAAAGAGAGATTGGGAGAGAGAAGAAGAGGACATGCAGAAAGAGACAGAGAGGGAGAGAAGACTGGCGAAACTCCTTCTCACTCACGTTCTTCGATCTTAGTCGAATGGCACAACAACTCACTGTCACCGAAATCTAATGTCCCACTAGGACCACCACTCCTTTTCAGTTTCACAAAAGTTCTTCCCATTTTGCTCCATGGCATACTTAACTCTGCCAGCATCACTTTCTCCCTTAGTGTTACTTTAGTACTTTACTCTCACATCCTATCTCTCTCCTTACTCCACTATTGTAACACTCTGATCATCTACAGTCTCTATTACAGTATCTCTCTACCTTTTGGTCACTAACTGTTGTACTTTTTTCGCACACTGACTTTTTTCGTCCGTCCAGCCGGACTATTTCCCTATATAGAGATTTACACTCACTATAGTAATATTAGTGAGTCCGATCCAATAGTAGTACTCTAATGGACTAGGATTTCAGTTAGTGTTTCCTATGTCTGTAGTGTCTTTCTGCAAAACTGTACGTACGCGTACGCTTCTAAGTAGGTATGTGTAGGAGACATAGACATCACACAATCTAACAGAGTACAGACAGCTACTTCCTTATTTTCCCTTTTTTACTTTTACTTTCTGTGTCTCTACATAAGAGTCCTATCTTGTCGGTTGTACTCTCAGTTCATCTCAATTCACTCGAATAGGGCAGAGAAAGGAGACTTGCTTTCTCTTTACTTGGCTTTGTTTTCTTGCCGCTGCTCAGTCTATTGGTGCAACTCTTTTTAAGTACAATCTAATGTACTACAGATAGAGATGTACCTAAGATATGGTTACGAAGTTAGAATCATATGTATGTACGACATATAACCAATAGAATTACCATTATACTCATACGACACACAAAACTCACTGAACACCAAACCACATCACGTTTCATGAATTCCTGTTACATATTCTAAGTAAAAACAGTGCCAAATCCAATATATTATGCATATTTCACATTTTTAAATGTTACTCTGCATTATGTACTACTGATACATGACGTTATTGCAGATTTCCAGGAAAAAGTCAAGAAAATCCAACTAAATTATGCAAAACACAACCAAATCAGTAAAATAGCGAGTAGGTACTACATCGTACGTATGTGAATATTATATAACAATAGAGTACAACAAAACTGTAGTATATCTTAAGAGTACTGAGTCAGGAAGGGTGAATGGAAATGAGATTCTGAATGTTTACATTTCCATTTGTATTCTATTCTCACTCACAATCTTTATTATTATTATTCGAATGCTATCTTTTGGCCCAGATTTGGCCTGAAGAATGAGAGCAGTATCACATTGCCTCATTCAAAACACCCCAAGTGAGACACTAACCATACTTGTCACAATATCTTCGAATAAAGTTCACGAATTCAAATGTATTCAAATTCTCACACCGTAAATTGTATTTGTGTCAAAACTGAACGGCGGAGAAAAGTATTTTTCAAAAAATTGTTATTTCTGTCGCAATTTATTGAGTGAGGGTTGTTTTTCCCGACAGGACTTTCTCTGGGTGAAAGCAACTTTCTCTTTTGACTTTGATTATCTGGTTGGGAGCCGAAGGGTGTTTGGGGTGAAAGTAAGTGTGTATTCACTCTAGGTGAAGAAATTGGCAGAGAGAGCAGTGGAGGAACGATCTGGACGAGACCACAGGTTGTTCACAACTAAGAGAAGAACGGTAAGAAAACAGTGTACGGAGGCACCAACGAAAGGAAGCGACCCGACCCGGCTGCTTTCCCTACACACTCGCTCTTTCCTTTCCCTGCTTTCCTCTCGCAATTTACGGTGGTGGTGCAAGAGTGTTGCTCGAGTTCTGGCCTGCCTGCCTTTCGTTAGCATTTCCATGTATTGACTACTACAGCTAGACTCAGTTCCTTTCCTCCTTCCCTCTTTCCATCTAATTCCCATTGCTTTGCATTACTTCTGTTTGCTTTCTTCATATTCCACTTCTCCTACCCGCTACTTTATGTCTGTCCATATGCCTACATGTAATTGTGGCAGTGCACACTGTAATGTGCATACCATCACTCACAAACCATCCTGTCTTTATTGTTACAACCAAAAGAATCCACTTGGCTCCACTTCGTCTTTCATTGTTAGTTATACTTGCACCACTGTATTATAATGTGATATTTCCCAGCTATCTGCATTCGTACACTCGCCACACCACACCGCACAGACAAACAATGGTCAGGCCAACAAGAAAGAAACCAACGGCTTCACATGCGTGCTCATCGCCTGCTCCCCGAATAAATTAAGATAATTTTACCTGCCTACCGATTTCCCATCTTCGATTTATTCAGGTACTTAATATTCACTTCATTCAGTCCAACTGTCTTATTTACTGCCTCTCTCTCCACGTTCACTAATCTAATCCCCTTTCTCTACTATTAATCCCACCAGACACGTGATACCCAATTTCATACTCCTACGGCTACTGCATTATCTATCACTACTACTTCTGTCACATTTCTTTTCTGCTATCAAACAAAACTCCCCTCGCACAAATTACTTAATACTCAACCAGCTATACACCTCCGCCGTACCTAGTCTTCTGTCTGTCTAACACACCTTCAATATTATCTCGCCCTCTATTTGCTAACCAACTTAATTGCTTAATTTGCGTTTATCTATTGTGCACTTTAATAACCTACTCTAATTGGATTATGCCAACCTTGAATTTACTAAACACAGATATCTTGTCGACGTAATTAGTATTTCATACGACGAATAAATAATACATTGCTATCCTAAATCCTTATTAAATAGCTTTCTCCTACTCCCACTCTCACCAAGAAATCAACCTACAGAAACTAAATTTAGAGTGAGGGTGCAGATTTTTAATCCACAGTATCGGTCTCAGCAATGATAATTATACCGCACAATACGTTTTATTAATTACCTACGAATATTGATGGCCACTCTAAAAACAAATGTACTCAAATGCTGAAAACACATAATTTGAGTTCCAATTCTTAGCGTTCTTAATCCAGTTAAGAAATATTTTATAATCATAAAAGCTTTTCTCGTGCTATCAGTCTTATACTCGAGAAATAATGAATAATTGGTTGGCCAATCACATTAGTGTACATGGAGCAATATCTCTTATATGAAATTATTTCTTAGCTTATAAACTGGAAATTTGATTACGAAAGTGTGCTAATATAGTTGCAAATATTTATAAATAGAAGCGTGATATTGGTGAATAAATGGTTTACTTATTGGCTGAAATTGACCTTGACCTCTGACCAAAAAAGCATTAAAATTTATTACTGGTGTATTGAGGGTACTATATAGTAGTGATTGTAAGTGCACATTTGCTGTAGGGAGGGTGGCACGTGTTAAGGTTGCTAGATTGGTATTGAAAGGCGGGAAATGTAAAGTGAATTGGGCGAGTGGGTAAAAAGAAGATGAAGGGAGAAGAAGTGACAGTAATGGTGATAAAGACGGGTTGTGTGCCATACGGAGTTGACTGTGGATGGAGAGGAAGATGAAAGTGTAACCTTGTGATCCCTTATGGTTGAATAACCCTGGGAAGATGTATGCAGTGACTGAATAGTGGAAGTCTGACCGACCGACATGTCAAACACGATTGAAGCGAAACTGAATCTTTTACTTGTTACGAAGCAAACCACTGGGACAAAGGTAGCAAGTTTCCTTCTGCTCTGTCTATCTGCTTGCTTACATTATAATTTCTTTCAGTGCACTGGCTATAGTAAATAGGTGAGGTGGTGGTTGGTGTGGATATGAACAATAAAGCAAGGAAGTGAGTTCGTGCACTACACTAGACAGAGACAAGTAGGTCCTTAAGCATACAAACATATACTGTGTGATTGTATACGCTCCGCAGCAGAGTTGAAGATCTTAGGATGCAACGCAATTCACAATCAACTCTCCGTTTGCCTCCAGGACTTCGGCAAGGGCTTCTGCACTCTTTTGACTCTTTCAGTCGAACGAACTTCATTCAGCCACGACATAGGAGAAAGACAAATCGAAAGGAAACCAAGTCAGAACGCAGAGCACTAAGAGAATTCATTCATGTACCTAATAGAATGTAAACATTCAGAATCTAAAAGTAGGTAGCAAAGGAAAGAGGTAGGCCCGGCGAGCACTGCTTTCCGTGCCCACCTATTATTAACCTAAACACTGTATACCCACTCTAATTTCTCAATGTACTCTCACAATAGTCTCCACTCAATTCCAGCTATCCCAACCAGATCCCTTACCCTACCTTTCTTTTTATCTCTTTTCAACTATTTATACTATAATTTTCAATGTACCTTAGCTGTGCAGCCAGTCCAGTAACAACCATCCCCTTTCTCCTTTTAGGTCACCAACTAAATTTCTGTTTCAAATTTCCTAAGTGAAACTTGTGGGTGGATTCCAGTCAACAAATACAATCAATTCGCTTTTCCTAATTCGCAAAAGGATTTTAATCACCTTTTCCTAAATCGGAATGAAATTACCGCCCTGTACAAACTATAATATTTTCATGCTACTATGGTGGAAGTGGAAGTAGCTTGAAAACCTTTGTAAACGTCTTTTGTAGCAAGTTACGTAGAGTCCAAGTAATCTTGGCAGAATTAAAGCAAATATTAGCAGAATGGCAGTAACTTGCTATGCACCAACTTGTAAACATATATAATGAATAACGACCTACTTTTTCCACCAGATTTCACATAGGTAAGATTTTTAATGCAAACCGTATACTCAATGTAATGACTCAAAAAGCTAGTTTGTTGCAAACATTCGTGTTACTCTAAACTTGATGGCGGAAGGGAAGCTAAGATATTCTTTGAGAGTTAAACTTGAAGGTTTTCTTTGAGGCCGCTTTCTATCCCAGTATAATATAACTTAAAATAATACACTTGTCACAATAGTCTTTGTTTCTATACTACGATACTGAATATTCCCTTACCAAATACCTATGGTATACCTAAGTTGTTATAATAACATGAGTGATATAATATGGCAGAGAGTTATTATTATACTATACGCAAATACAAAGTAATATTGTGTCATTATAACTACTATTTAGGCGTATCACTGGGCAGCTATAGCAAAAACTACCGAATGAAAGCAGAACTGAAGAAGAGTAGTTTGATTTAAATAAAATCAAAACAATCCAATTATTCTTGCTTATTATGTATTAAATAGATATACCAAGGAAAAATATTAAAAGATATTAAAAAAGAATCTATATTATTTAAATACATTGATCTAATATCAACTGTTGCCCTATTCGTGATAAAATAGCAGAATAAACAGCAAAACTGCACAAAATTTATTGCTTTTCCGTTTTACGATGTAATTCAACAATGTTGTCTGACAAATAGTTACTCCAAAATGTACGATATATGTAAATTAAACATGAATGACAATTCAGGTGAGCGACTGTGTGAAGTATTCCAAGGTTCAAGCGCGAGCATCAAACGTGACATCTCCATATTCTAAACAAATACGTGTTTTGTTCCTTTCACCCTAAGGAGAGTAAAGACTACTTAAAATTCCTGTGGAGTTCTCCTATGCATTATTTTTGAACAAGAGTATGAAAACCAATGTGTTTTATTGCACAAAAGTTCTTTCCACAATGCACTAAAGTTTCAACCGTCAATATACTTATTAAGGAAGTAATCTATAGGTGAACATAAAGTGGAAATGAAGTTCAGCATTTCAGGCTAACCATTAAATTCCAAACGGAGTACGCATTATCTGTAGTACGACTTACAATAAAAAGCAATAAGTGCACAACTGAATACCAATGTTACTTACACCTGACAACGAGAAAATTAAAATCCATAACTTATCAATTTTCCGATTTTTCTTAGCAATCCATAAATAAAATGGTTTAAATAAAATAAATTCTGAAATTTCTATGATGAATTTACATAAAAAGTCGCAATTCTAATGTGGATTGTATTACATAGTTTAAAATAAATGAAGAACTTAGAAGACAGTTCTGAGAATGAGTATATCTGGTCAGCCTACGCTGTTATGACTTTGCTATTGTTTACAGTAAGAAGAAATTTGATATTACGAAAGGGTATGCAACTTTTTTCGCATAGACGCACTGGGAGGTAGATCATTTGAATTTTCGTCTAGGAATATCAAGAATCGCCCCTTTATTTGCCCTTAATGTAACAGCATATAACCGTGCAACATCATATTACACTAATTACCACAATCATCTGAAAATATCAGACCTATGAAAACTTTTCTGTATTTCTAAAAGAATTAAATTTGGGGAATACGTTTTAAATGGCATAGTATTACCATTTTATTTCATATCAGTATTTCAAAATATTGTTTATTAATTTATAATTACCTTTGGAGCGTCCTAAAACGACTTATGACCTAATTTATAATACATATTTCAATAGTTGTGAGACCTACTTCCTTTCCTTTTTATTGTTAGGTTACTTTAGTAATTTAACTATTTGAACAAAAGCTAGAGGACGAGTAGCCCGAACTGAATTGAGAACACTGTAAATGGGCAACCCTGTATTTGTCCCGTGATATTTTAGCATAGAATGCGGGTCCATATAATGGATTTCTGTGCAACTACAACTGGCAGAGTCTCTCATCGTCATTTGACTGTCTACATATGTCTACAATTTGTTGTACTGTAGGTTTGCAATATGGTTTGGTGTTTTCCTGTTCCTTGTGCATTACCCAAGTTAAGTAGACAAGAGTAGAAAGGTTCGGATGAGAGGAGAAGGCATAATATTGTATTACGTTTCATCGGCAGTTGTAAGTTTGCAGGATGATGCTTCTAGGACGGAAGACGTTAGACAGGTTCCAGATATCACTACCTACAATACAATGAATGCCACGGGGCCCAATTCATGAATTGGGCCCAAGGGTGGCATTGACTTATCGTCGCTACCCAAACTACGAACTGACTGCTCGCATATTTCCTTCACAAAACACGAAACCACTTTGACAAATTTTCAAATTTCCATACAATTGCAATTTGTGTCAATCCCTTTTTCTTCTTTCCATTATATTGCACTGCAGTATTCTATTCTTGTTTGCATCCAGCTACCCACATTAGTAAAGTAGCCACACTCAAAACGAGTAATAAACATAATATTGGGGTACCTATTACAGACTTCGTTAACTACAAGTAAATGGAAATGCCAATGCTATTGCAATACGTATTTGAAGCCCACAGGTAATACTGAACGTATTAGGTATTTACTGAAAGCATTGGCCCAGTCAACTGTCAACATTATATTGAAATATTATTGTAATTTGGTGAGCAGTACACATTATGACATACAATAACGCTTTCTTTTGTATCACAAGTAACGTTCCGAACTTCTTGTCTACTACTTGGTATAATTGTAAATATACAGACAAACTGATTAATTACTTCGAGATGAATTTGTATTGCCACGGAAGAATTTATTAAAAATGGGGCATCAGGGGAGATCAAAACTCTAAGAAAGTAGTATTTTACAACTTGGTCCTTATTTTGAATAATTTAATTAATGAAATTATAATTAAAACCCCTATACACCAGAGCTACCGAATTTGGGATCTGATATGCCTTTATTTTGTCCCTTGGATGACTGGTCCTTCTTAAAATTACTATGGAAGTCAAAAATGCATTATTAATTAATTAATATTCCATAAAACACTATTCGCTTTATTTATTGATCTAATAGTTTTATTTTATTTTAAATGAAAATATTTTCTTTTTCTTTTGTGGCGTTAAAAATATACATTAAAAGCAAATAATACGCATAATTAGATTTTTTGTAATTATTTTCCAATTTCATTTCTTATGATAGAAATATGATGTTCATTGATTGAATTCTATTAAGTAAATGAAGAGGAATTTGAAAATTGGGTTGTAATGTCATGAGTGTTGGAAAGCATTCTGAAAAGACGGAAATGGTTGCCAAAAAATAAAGTTGTTTCCACCAGTGACCGACTAAGTTTGCATAGAAGTGACTATCTGTTCTACAGCAAAGATAAAACTGTGAAATAACTTGTATGTATTTGAAACGAGAGAATGGCACTCTTATTTTTGCTCTGTTCTACTAAACGCAACTACGGTGATGCTCTTTTCCGAATTTTGGATCTGATATGCCTTTATTTTGTCCCTTGGATGACTGGTCCTTCATAAAATTACTCCACCCAGGGACGACTGGGCGATACAAAATGATCGTTGAAATTAGAGCAAATTTATTGAGAATCAAAAATTGATTACTATGAATATATCCATTATATTGATTTGTTAAAACTAGGAACTAAATTATGTCAAAATGCTTAAATTGGTTTAACTAGGTTGCGAAATGTATTTTTATATTAGATGGAGGAGAATAGATGATAGATGTGAACTACATGTGATGTATCTCTTGACAAAGGAATTGATGTAGAGTGGAGAGAAGGCATATGTAGCTCGTAACTGGTTGATTATGTTAGAGATAGTAGGATGGGTATTTGATGCTTTTGGAAAAATCTACGGCAATAAATTGCATTGCGTTAACAAAGTCGATCTAGTTTCCCACTTTAGTTTAGCAAGGTAGTTAAGGTATATGGATATGCGGGTATAGCGTGGCAGTAATATGATTTGAGCATCATTGGAGAGAAAGGGCGAAAGGAAGGAGGATGTAGTAGTAAATCGTAATATGCCTTCTTGACTGCATTGCATCCCATAACTCGAGAATATAAAGTTGGGTTGTCTAAAATTGACTTCGGCTCACTTAACACAGAGCGACAGTACATGCCTTAGTTTGGTTTACTAGAGTTTAGTTAAGTTTTTGATGTGGCTGTAGTTGCTTTGGGCTTGGTTAGATTTTGTGGGCCAACGTACTATCTCCACATACCTTGGTATGTACCAATATTTAGATAACTCTCACTCACACATATAGCACTGCATATGTCTGCGATAAGATGTGAGAGTGCCGACCTGCCTGGATACGCTATTATCGTCATCCTTGCACACATGTATACGAGTACATGTATACGAGTACATGTGCATAGGCTTCGTTGGCAGTGTGAGGATACAGGGCAAGTGAGAGAAAGAGCAGAGAAAGAACAAACGGAGCACGAAAGAGGTTCTAAACGTGCTCTGCTTCTTAAAAGTCTTCAAATTGAACGGGTCGAACCGAACGAAGGAATCCTAGCCAAACTATTTCATGCCAACATAACATGATGACAAGTCAAGTGGAGACCAAGACGACCAGGACACGACTCAACAAGAACTCCATCAAGTTACAGCACAAGTGTCCCTCTTGCCACACAACATCATACACCTCTCCAACAATCAACCGTGCAATCACTCCGGAACACACGTTCTTTCCTCAAACAACATCTAACTCCTCAACCACAACACTAAGTAACCAATCCCGTATATCCTCCTACAGATACCAAACAATAACTCCCTCGCTCTGTCCCTCCTAATTCTACCTTTCAATCTTCAAGCCTTATTTGCGTCTCCACTGCGCTTTGTATCTCATTTACCAAATCCAATAATACGTTCCCTCGTTTTTACGATTTGAACAACATCAATCACTGAACAACAGCATAATAATTCTAAGGAATCACTGTTCTGTTGAAACCCCATTTTTAATTTGTAAATCTTTGGATAAGTGTTGATGATCGCAACAATAATGGACTAGTATAATTACATAGTGTAAATGTTGTTTGATTATGGTTGTCTGTCAGGTATTCGTTAGCAATCGTTTGTATTGATTGAAAAGAGGAGTGGAATTGCTTTTGTAGCAGTCTTGAAGATTTCTGTGCGTAGAGTAGGCGACATAACAGGGGAGTAGAGCCTAGTGTTGTAATATGTGTGGAAGGAGTGTGGCGGATGTTAAGTAGGAGGTGGAAAGCTAGGAAAATAATATTATGCATAGGGAGAATTGATATAAATATAATATGCAGATGCGATGTCATGACCTCTTGTCGGAGGAGGTAGCTAAGAAGAGCGGAGATGACTGGTGTGTGGTGGGGAAGTAGGTAGATCGTGTAAGAGCCATTCCCACCATGTGACATAACATACTTGTCAAGTGAAATCAGATATGAGAGTTTTAAAAAGTGGTTGGCCACGTTTTGGCGGAAGCCAAGCCATAAAATATTATTACCATTGAGTTGAGTTGACAGAATCACAGTCACTGTGTGCTTCCTGACATCAGTTGGCCAGAATTGCTTTCCCTATACATCCGAAGCCTCATAATATACGACAAGGAATGTCCATCTGTGTGTAAATTTTCGGTTCTGCAATAACATCTAACTAAAGGATGCAAAAAACGGGTGTCTCAATTTCAACACTTTCTGCTCACACTGAATTCCCTCTGGGCCTCCCTTTACCCAAGGAAGTACACAGTCCAGTCGGCCCTATCTGTCTAGGCAGACAGAGTCATCTCCATACCACTACAATGCTAAAGTGTGGCTTTTACAGCAATAAGATTCTAAGTACCGTGTATCTCCGACATTTCCATCTATATTTATCCATCTAAGAGCGGAAGTAGAACATTCTGCTCCAGAAATATTGGCCCTACTGGGTTAGCTGCTTTGCTTAGCTATTTCTGCTATAGGACCAAGAATCGTGTGTGCCACAGCGCTCTATGAATATGTATTTCTTGGCCTCGTACATTTCACTGAATTTATCTTCAAATTGCCACCACAGAGCATCAGACAGTTTTCCACAGATAAGTTCCACGGGTAGGTACACAGATAGGAGCGCCGCATCTGATTGGATCAGACAAATCAGATCACATTCTAAAGCTATGATCCTAAACCAAGTTTTCCATAAGTCCATTTATTTCAAAGCTAAATTCACGACACTACGGCTGTCCATGTCCTCCTGATTGACTAAACTGGACCCGACAGAACTGTGAAGATATGCAAAGAGATAATGTTCAACATGGCTTGCAGCTGTTGTCCATCTCCTACTTTTGCACACATCACATACCCTTATCCACCGCCCTGGTGGAAATCCTCAGACAACCTTATAAACTTAGTATGGCACCTGGAAATCAAGTTGAAAATCTGTATGCCAATTGATTACACTGAAAATCCATACTATAGCAAACATTTATAATTAATGATACCTATGTAAGTCAAAATGCATTATTAATTAATTAATATTCCACAAAACATTATTATAACTATTCGCTTAATTTACTGATCTAATAGTTTTATTTTATTTTAAATGAAAATATTTTCTTTTTCTTTTGTGGCGTTGAAAATATACATTAAAAGCACCTGGAAATCAAGTTGAAAGTCTTTATGCCAATTGATTACACTGAAAATCCATACTACAGCAAACATTTATAATTAATGATACCTATGTAAGCCAAATATGCATTATTAATTAATTAATATTCCATAAAACATTATTATAACTATTCGCTTAATTTACTGATCTAATAGTTTTATTTTATTTTAAATGGAAATATTTTCTTTTTCTTTTGTGGCGTTGAAAATATACATTAAAAGTACCTGGAAATCAAGTTGAAAGTCTGTATGCCAATTGATTACATTGAAAATCCATACTATAGCAAACAATTATAATTAATTCCAGAAAACATTATTATAATGTACTACTTTATTCACTGCGATCTAATAGTTTTATTTTATTTTAAATGAAAATATTTTCTTTTTCTTTTGTGGCGTTGAAAATATACATTAAAAGCAAATAATACGCATAATTAGATTTTTTGTAATTATTTTCCAATTTCATTTCTTATGATAGAAATATGATGTTCATTGATTGAATTCTATTAAGTAAATGAAGAGGAATTTGAAAATTGGTTTGTAATGTCATGAGTGTTGGAAAGCATTCTGAAAAGACGGAAATGGTTGCCAAAAAATAAAGTTGTTTCCACCAGTGACCGACTAAGTTTGCATAGAAGTGACTATCTGTTCTACAGCAAAGATAAAACTGTGAAATAACTTGTATGTATTTGAAACGAGAGAATAGCACTCTTATTTTTGCTCTGTTCTACTAAACGCAACTACGGTGATGCTCTTTTCTGAGTCAGCATTGAAATTGAGCACCAGGAACAGTTTTTTGGCTTTCTTCTTGCCCAGGACGAATGAATTCCATTATATAACTTGGTTTCTAAGTACAATGGCTGTGCCCCGTTTGTTCTACGTATTCGCAGCGCTTTGTAGCTAAGTAGGTACTCGGCACAGATGGATTAGAAGCCCAAAGGTAGTCCGTGTTGTCCAGACTCTCACACTTTGCCAAATAAATAATGTATGTGTAAAGTGCATGCATGGAATATCTATACAGCTCTGTATTATGCCTCTGCATACTCTCTCAACTAACCGTCTACCTGCATACATAAACACGTGTAGTTCAGACCTATACGTTTTCAGTCGCATTTATCTTCCAAGTTCTACATATGTACATCGTACATCCTTGAATCCTTGTCGAATACCCATGGAAAGTCAGTAGTCTACAACTGAAACAACATGATTTGGGTTACACATAACCCAACGGACAAAACAAAAATTCTATCATAGGGAAAATAATATTTCTTCTCTAGTTTAAACCTAGACAAGCCTGGATGAAACCTAGCGCTAATAATAATAATTTTAATATCATGTCTCATTTTAAATGCAGTCTCATTCAGGAAAGGCCAATTTTATACCCTTTGGGAGAATTAATTTCTTTGAAATAAATGTTTTCCCGCAGTACGTTATTTTTATTCTTCCATTAGGAAATATTTTAAAAACAATGTTTTTTCTTGGGTGTCCAAAATTTTTGATGATTGAATATCAGCCCATTTTTAAATGCGCATTTCAGAAATTGTAACTACCTAAGTAATTACGTCCTTATCCAAAATCACTATTTTACCATAGCTGTATCTTTTCACTGATCTTTTTTATCACATGAATCTATAAATAGCTACTACATTATACAGCGCAGTTGGCATTGTAAAATAAATTCGCATAATTGTCGAGAGAAGGGTTGATGTAGCACTTTCGGGTGAAAAGTGCTCAAGCCTCCTTTCACCTCGATTTTCTCATCGCTAAAATAGTCAAATAAATTACACTCAGAAAAGCTGAGAAAGTCACGCCTATTCGTCCTCGTTCTCCGTTTATTTGTTGTTTTACGAGAGAACACTACTGCTCCACCAAAACGGATAGTGCTTTATATTTTGGTGTTTAATTGGGAATTATGTAACATGGTGATTTATCCTTAGATATGTTTTAGATACTACTCGGTATCTGCATTTATTTAATTATAGCAATTTTAGGTAATTACATTTTACATGGGAAAGCGTTAAATTATTCCTTCTATTTGTTCTACGGATACTAGGAAAATTATCAATAGTAATAGTAGGTAAAGAAAGGTTTGGAAGAGTGTTATAAATAAATAGGGAATATTGGGTAACTATTTACTGCAGTTAGGTAGGTAGGTGTCTGTCTATCCATTATGAATAGGACATGGGAGGGAAAGCTTTGTGTGGATAAATAAATAGATGGGGGCAATCGGACATCTCTGCATGAATTCTGTTTGGGTTGGGATTGGAGCTGATGTAAGTCTAGTGATACAGCAATTTTAAATAGAAAACGGTAGTGTTCTACAAGATTTTATTAGATACTAGAGACATAGTATTTATTTATAGCTAGTAAAGGAGATATGTACCTTGACTGCGTTGTTTTTTCAGGCGGCGTCTATTATGTGTTTAGATGTATATATGTGCATAGATGGAATAAATGTAATGGTACATGTTGTACTGTGCAAATAGCTTATAGTTACATACTGGAGATAATTATATTGAGAATTTGACGGAAGTAGTGAGTCTATGTGGGTTATAGGAAAATATTTTGTTTAACTTTGGGTCTGACAGTAAGTTTGACTTGGTACGTGTGATCTTGATCACATCACGTCATAAAAACTCGTAGTGTCTGCAAAATAAAACTGCATGTTTTTCTTATGGCGAAGCGTTTCGATTGAGCGATGATGGAGAGATGTTTGCCTATTGCTATATTCGGGGAGTAGGGAAGTAAGTAGTGTCAGGCAGGAGAGTGTTGTAAATGTAAGAGAGCAAACATACATGAGTGCTCTGCCTTGTGCCAGACTAAGAGATAAGACAGGACAAGGGCACTTGACAGAGCAAAGAAAATTCACATTGTACTGGAAAAATACACAAACGAGCACCTCAAAGAAGAAAACTCATGAACCTGCGGCATTCATCGAGAAGTGAACATAACGTCTTCGCATGTGGCTTTCCACCGAAATTGTCAATATTGAATAAGTAATCGCGCTATAGGGACACCGTACTCTGTCAAGGGTGGAAAACCAGTTTTTGAGTTGCTTCCCGAAAGTCTAATCAAAGATAGCCGATGCAGTGTATTATGAGAAGTGGAGAGCCACAGTGTATCCAGACTGCTTATTTTCGAAAGAAGAAAGCTAGTTTGATACTGGAGTTATTAAAAAAGTTAAATCCAAAAATTTCAAAGCGTTCTCAAGTTATTTGACTTACAAAACTGTCTGACCCACTGACGGAAGGAGTGACATTGCGTTTCCAGCAGTATCTCCCATACTAATAAATGAATATTCTTCTGAAATACACTATAGCTATTTCATCATCCATAAAATACGGATTCTTATATGTATTCGCCTATTCAAGTTCTGAACATACTGTATTTCATGTGGAATCCACTGTCGTGGCACTAGACCTCAAAACTTTTAATACCAATAATTGCTGAATTTCATAAATCGAAAAGTGTTCGAAGATAATTTCATGAAAAGCGTTTTGATTTCTGTCTGAGCAAGTAAATAGGTTTTTATTGAAATAAACCCAAAGGCTTTAGAATGATGAGTGATGCCGTGTTATGCTGATATGCATAAATATTGTACAGGATGTATACAAGAATGTTAAATCACAGGTTTTTCACTTTAGCCATTGAAATCGCTTAAAATTCGCAAATACGATAGATGAAAGGAAATGTCTCATGTGTATCATCCGCGTAGAAAATCTCACAGGACTTATTGCATTAAAACCCAATTATACCTGAGAGCAACTCAAATCATCAACTCCTCCGTAAGACTTTCCTATTACTTACGTGTGGCAGAGAGTGGAGCTCTGTTCCTCTGTCCCCTTCTGCTTTGCTTTCACTCTTCAGCTTAGTTTCCACCAGAGCACTGCTTCTAAATGACATATTTGCAAGGCTGATGAGTTAAGAGATTTGCGCTTTAATTCTTCCTCATAGTTTTCATCAAATTCTACTTTCACTACACGCGCTTTCATGTCTTGTCTTCTGTTCAATGTGTTCCAAATGAAAATGCAAATCTGCTCCATGGCACACAGCTCTCTTATCTATATTGTATTAGTAAACTAATAACAAATTAAAGGAACGAACCTTAATGAATAGTAAAACACAGTTCTTTCCTATCTTCATTATATCCTTCCAACCTTCATTCCCGTAATAAAATACTTTTAAAATTTAGCAGCACAGCCTATACAAATACAAATTACAGTTTGCTTCTTACATTTTTCTGTTTTTATGCAATATGCCCCTTCGAAAGTTTTATGCAGAAAACTGCAAGTTAACAGCGATGGATAAGATAAGGCTAAATAATGATATTTTTGTACTTATAGTACACAATGCAGAGCTATAGAATACACAGAAGGTAAGAATAAAATCTCCACAGTAAATGGCATCGTATCTACATTTCTACTTATGTTTATTGTGTTTTCCTTGGACTGTAAGTAACTGCTATTCAGCGTTCCTTTTATACACAGGAGGTACTGTATATCCAAACACTGTATCCAAAACATTATACTTTAATCTAACGTACTTTGAGCAATGGTATATATTTATAGGACATTATTATAGAAAATTATAACTGATTTAGTCATGATTTTTTGATGGTGGTGCACATTTAGTGCGTGCCATAGTTTCTGTTTATGTACAGCATAGCATACTTATAGTGTGCAGCATCCCCATTTCAATTTTACCACAATAATTCCGTAAAGAAACATAAAAGATCAAATAGATAAAAGTTGTAGGGAAATGTGGAGTATGTATTTATGTAGGGATAGATAAATAATATTATGTACATGTGCATAGACTGGGAATAAAGAACTGATGTGTTATAGGAGCAGGACAGGGGAAGAGTGTTTGTTTTCTTTTTAGCATATTATAGCACGTATGTACATTCATACTGCGTACATCATTTCAATAAATCTCTTCCTCCTTCTATCTTCAATTCAGCATTTTTGCAGTCCAAGCAAGAAAACATGTGGTAGTTGATAGTTTATATATTTTTCTTTGAAGATGAATCGCTTTGTTCTGTATGACAGGAGTTTTATTTCACTCTTGAAGACCAACAGCGGAACGTAGAGATAATAAAATTATGCAAGAAAGCCATAAGGGTATCGTGAAGCTCTACATAATACACATATGGTATACAAAATGAGACATGTGTGACAGTACACACTCTGTAACAGAATGTGTGCAACAAGACATCACAATAAAATAATTCCATTTCGCATCACTCTAAATGGATCCCAGCTAAAAGTACAAGGCAACCCACAATTATATTATTGGCTTATAGATTTTTCCGATAAATAGAAAATCTGCTGTAGCTATCGTATTAATGCATTGCTACCCAGGATGTACTCCCGAAATTCTAAATCATTTGTATTTAATCAAGCGTTTAATGTTAAAAAACAGATTCAGATAATACTACTCGAATAAAAAATATTTTTGTTTGCAAATCTATAATGGTTTGCATTTAATAATTAAGCAATGTATTTTTAATTAAAGTGGACAAAGGCTGAGAGTTTCATTCATTGCATTACCCGTGGCTTGAGAAATTTGTTGATTTGTACTTGAAAGCGGGATTTGCATGCGATTAAAGTACAATAGAACATTGACCTTTATATTATTGTATTATGCGATGGAAGGCATTAGAGTTGGAAATAGTATTGTGATCTGTAGCTCTTGAAAAGGGAATAATACTGAAATGTTTGGAATGGGAAACATTAAGTAGATGCCGAATTGAACGAGTTGTGTAAATATGTATTTTATTTCTCTGTGAAGGCAGAATGTGAGTGGAGGGATATAATATTTTGTTTTGGTGTGTTTTCTCACAGGGACACGTTGTGTGAGGACAAAGGAAAGCAACCAGTGATCCAGTTGGGTACATGCTATAGTTAAAACCGTAAAATGACTGGAAATGCTGGTTTGCTGACTTGGTTGGTTGCTACACGTCGTGGCTGGAGAGTTTTGTGCGAACACTTGAGAGTATGCAGTCGAACGATTAGGGAAAGTGTGGCCACTGTGTACGAAGTACGACTACATATCTGTACTTACGTATAAATTTGCTCCCATGAATTATGAATTATGGATTATTCCATCCTAATGCACTCAGGGAGAGAGAAATAAAGCTCTCTCGGAAAGAAAATTGACCCATTTTCAGATGGGAAGTTTGCATTAAATTTCTCTCGAGTTGTGGCAATGTGAGTATCATAATGAATACCATAATGGATAGTAGGAAAGGTACGCTCTTTCCTTCTCAGCCACGAAATTATTTAACGATTTTGTGAAGCCATCAACTCGTGTAGTTTATGGCAAGCGATTTGAAAGATATTTACACTCTCGTCCCATTCCTTTCTACTTTTAAAATAATACAAATGCCAAGGTAAGCCTGAGGATCATACGCACACAACTATTTCATATATCCTTAATTACACCTTCAAAAACGCCCTTTTAACTATTCATTCACTACAACCACACTTAAACCATTACAATTTCATTTTTCATTCCGCTAACACCAAAATCCACACTGTACAGATCCATTTACAATTTATAAATAGCATTTGTTACAAAACTTCAATAGCCTTCATTGCTTTAGAGGAGCAATCAATTCATGGCCAAATTTGCAAGTTTACGCCCACAAACTTGAGAAATTAATTATACATGCACATATATTATTAGAAATTCGATATTGTAGTCGACGATTTATCTAGACACAACTAGAAAACTCTTCAAGTTGCAATTACAAGAAAAGTAGATGCCCTGTATGACATACACCAGTTTTAGTTGGAGCGTTTTCGCTTAATGCCAAATGTGGGAACATTATTACTGTCAGGTAAAGAAAGTAAGGTTTCCTACTGTTGAACAAATGTATTCCATGTCAAAGAATGACAAACTAAACGGTAAAAGATGAAAACCTTGAGAATCTTATTATTATGCTGAATCCATCATAAACTTATAAAAGTTTTCAATGAAATGGATGGATTTGGATGCACATTCAGTTGAGAGCTGATCTTTCAATAGAAATTCATTGCCGTCTAAACTACAATGGTCATTTATTCGATCACGTTCCATCTCTATATAATCCACTTGCTGGTAAGGTACTATAAATAAATACAATTTCAGAAATAGACACTCAATTCAAAAAGTTTCTCCGATATGTGCAATATATTATAAATGATAGACTTGAAAGGAAATAAAAAAGGAAGAGCTATCTCACGAGCATTATGATATCCCAGAAATGGAGCGTTGCATTTATATTTTCAAAGAAAGGGGAGAAGTAATTTTGCAAAGTTAAAATAAAAGTAGAGTTTCTAGACGGTTATGCGAACAAAAATGCACAGTCTAGTAAGTAGGAGTGAAACTATAGCTGGCAAGATCCATTTTCATCCCAGCAGGAGTTCAACATGAATGTATGACAGTCAATGAATCATGACATGATTTGATCTCGTCTTGTAAAAGTGCTTCTTTTCTATTTATCAAGCTGACATCGTAAGTATTATTAGTCTTTTGTACCTACATCCAATAATCCAATGCATAACTTTTCCTGTGCCCACAACACAGCCAATAAATAATAACTAAAGCATCAATAATATATTTGCATAGAAGAATAAATATGAAAAAACTTTTCATCATGTTGTGCGGTGTAGAAACTTGGAGCAGACCTTCTGCATCTTTTTCTAAGTGAAAATATTTTCATACGACATATACATAAACAAATTAGAAACATATGTTTCTTTTGAAGTACTTAACCTTAATAGATGGGAAATATATTAAGGGAACTGAAACTTATAAGGAAAAATAGTTTGTCCAGCAGTTATACATCCACGTAGGCATTTTCTAGAAACATTAGCGACTGACTGACGATGGCTGTATCAACGAATCACTCTACCATAAAAATAAATGGATATTAGTTGTTGCTAAAGTTTCTTGTGTGTCTACGAAACGATAAAGACACCCTTTGTAGTACCGATAATTCCAGTGTAAACATTCAAACTATGGGATAGGAAATAGGAAACTGAAGAAAGAAAATAAGGACAAAGCTAACAATAACACACAACAGCTCCGAGTATACAAATAATAAGAGTTTCAGTCCGACCTCACCGTATACCTCTGTGCAGTGGATGGATACAGTTAGGACAGAGATAGCCCCCTCAATAGACAAAATAACAAATTGTGTCTCTGGTCTGTAATAGACTAGTTTCATGGTAATACGTATATAATACAAAAGGCTTGACTTAAAGTGCCACTAGTCGTAATACTCAACCTTTCCTCCTCCATTCATCCATTTCCTCAAGAAACATATTGCTGCCGCAGAGAACATTATTGTTCCTAAAAACCAAGGTACGACAGTCGTAACAATACAAGTTCATTTCAACTCATTACACGGGATAGTCCTTCCACACTAAATACAACCCAACAGACTTTAAGACTAATGCCTAAGAAATGTTCCACAAGTACTAAGCAGTGGTTAACCTTTCCAGGGACACTAAGAATGCTCCAGATTGACCATACAAATGACACTCTTAGGGCATTTCAGCTATCAAGTGTTCTTCTTCCGCCTACCCCTCGGCTCCACTTCATTTTCCTAGCTCCATTTTCTCACCATATTTTTCTAAATCATAGACACCACCAATGCTTAATGCCTACTCACATTACTGTTCCAAATGAATGAGAAAATCTCTATAAGGAAATAGTGAAAGTGGTGAAAGCAAATTTTTCACAGTTTTCAAGACAACTTAAGTATCTTAAATGAATTTTATAAAAAGTTTTCTTGGGTATAACTTCACAAGTAATTGTTTAAATTCTATTATTGTCGAGACTTAAGGTTTCTATAATTAGTATTATAACGTTTTCGCTGAATAGTTCTTTGATACTCAGAAGTATGTTTGACTTTTAACATTAGGAAAATTAGGGCGGGAAAATAATTTGACTGCTTTGCGATTTTCTCTGGAGCCTGATGGAATGGAATTAGTCTGAGACAAAGATTTTAGAGTAATTATGGTTGTATGAGAGTATTACATCGTTTGTGGAAAGCAATGCTCGGAAAGGTTTGTAAAGCCAATTTAGAAAAATTGTCGGAGTGAGTAATGGAAAGTCAGAGAGAATCATGCCAGAGAGGCTAGACTAAATATATTAGGTAATCTGCCCCGCTAGACCGAATCCAGACCATTTCAGGTGTGTCTATGTATAGGCAGATAGGTACATTGCATACGCAGTTATATTCCAATACATGGGAATGTGAACGCTTTAGTAAACGTAAGTAGAAAAGCATTAACTGAGTATCGTGCACCAGTGCAGTGTAAGGGTCAGTTGTGTTTTGTATATATAACTGGTACAGGTTCACCAAACCATAAGACTAACAACGCTCTTTTCCATTCTGTTACTCCTTTAATGCAGGTAACTTTTCTTACCCGGACAGTTGCAACAACGTCTACGGGACATTTCTTTCATTCCTTTTATGGCTAATATTACAAATTGTACAATTCGCAACTCTTCATTTTATATTTGCATATAGTATCATTTAGAAATTTTTAGAACAAACTCAAATATTTATCTCGTTCCTTCATTTCCAAAAATGTGGTAAATCGACTTATCCTTAATTCGAAATTGTATCTTAGAATTTTAGGGAGTATCCGTCTCAAATTAACAATGAATTTAAAATTTCTCAGATGTTTCTCAGAAGTGTTTGATGTTTGAAATGCAGACACAATAAGTGAAGTCATACAATAATTCAGAGGAGTTTTGGTATGAAATGTCCTGGTAAGAATTGTCTGGTAAGAAGTGTCACCGAAAGCTTAGATGTTGTATTAGTAAATATACGGGAATTGTGGTACATTTCAGTGCTGTACTGTTTCTGTATAGTTTTGTGTGCAGTGAGGAGGAAAGCAAGCAACTTCATCGATTTCACCGTGTAGAACTTTGATGAGGTTATGATAAGCCAACTCGCGTGTTTGGTCTACTCTAAACAACCATCGATTCCATCTTGTTACTAGTCACCTTTATTTTCCACACTACACACACTACACTAGGTACTAAATACAATACGTTTGCGTTCCAGTCTACCATGCTACTTATAGATACCCAGTGTAAGTAGGCACCACAATGCTTTCTAAAATGTAAGTAATTTATTGTACTAATACTTCTTCGCTTGCCCTCCTCCTCACTTTCTTTGATTTTATTCCTTCAAAATTACCCAGTTGAATGAAATCTACAAATAAACCCAAACAATGATTTCTAAACGCTTTCTCTACCTTCATAAAATATTCGAAATTCATAACGTTACAGTACGTTTTCAGTGTATACTAAAACGGGTGTTCCCAATAACCTTTCCACAAACGTGCAGATGTGGTAATTGAAGCGTCTACTTTTCTTGACGCCTTCCTTTGCGACCAAACACTGATTTCTATACCACTGTCCTCGCATTTCTTCTAGATGAAGATAGCGAACAGCAAAATGAGTCAATGGAGTAGAAAGCTAATGTGGCAAGAACAATATGAATAATTCCAAGTCACAGCTGCCCCTTAATCATAGACGTTGCATTCCGTATTTCGGAGAAAGGGAACATGTAACATTGTTATTTACATAATAATGAGATTGTAACATTTCTGCTTTGTGCAATTTTAATTTGATTTTCTCATAATTCGGAAACCTAACGCAATTGACAACCTTCTAGAATTATTTAGAAGCATACACTTTTGCATAGAGGAGACTTGCAATATTCGAAAACTGACCACAATAGCAAACGACTTAAAATGAACTAGCATTTATTTTGCACAAAAAACAGGAGAAAGTGTGTATCTTGATTTAATACTGGAGATTTCCTTGTCAGTGAAAAATCAATAGGTGCACATTGTAATAGAGGAGAATACAAATGCCAGCAGAAGGTAAAGTAGTTAAGTATTTATAGCTACAAATGGAGAAGTGTAGCTTGTCTGAAAAGAACAGTTTCATTTTTGAAGAATCATATGAATTTTACAACGAAACCGACCAAAAGCCTTAGTTCAAGTTTCCTGGTTTTCTTACTTTCTTTACAGAAATTTTAGCTAGTACAAAAATTTCCCAAAGAAGTATTTGAAAATCCATAAAATTCAAAATTGATGTGTAATATTTGTGAGAAAAACATTTTCTGGCGTATTCATTTAATTATTAAGCTTTCTACTTGGCGCCTTACTTTGCAGCTCCCTAGTTTAGAAAGTATACCTATAATATCTGGTACAAGAAATAATAATATTTGGTAGTAACTCAATAACATTGTTTGGAAAAGGCGTTGGATTGTGAATCTTAGCCAGGTATGTATAGGTATGCTTATAAAATAAGCAATATTAGAGAAGATGGTGCTGTAATCCTGGAAACATTAGATGGCGAGAGTATTTATATAGAAATAGATGAGAAAAGGCGTGATGGGAGAGTAGGTTGAGTGCGTGAGATATATTTTGTGTTGGTCTACGTGTCTGCGACGTGCCTTCAGAGCTAAACTGATCTGATGTTGATCTCCTCCTGATGGGATTGGATAATGTGGCGGAGAGAAACAAAAGCGACAATCTCATCAGGACTCACACCACAACAAATAAATATCCGACCGAGACAAGAATAATGTCAAGAGCAAAATGCAATTGGATTTTTGTCTGACAGAGCGCTGAATCTAATGTATTCAATTTTAGACAATCATTTTTTGCTCGTCTCGTTCCAACTGCAGTAGACAAGAGCACCTGGCAGGATTTTGGCTGTTTAGGAGCGTAGAGGATCCGACGAGTGAGTCTTTGGGTTTAAATGATGCCGTTCTTGGAATTTTACATATATTTTGAGTTGGAAGAGCGTAGAACTATATAAGTGATAAAATGGGAGTTAAAAGGAGCATTTAGATTTGGTTTTGTTTATAGCGGTGAGTAGGGAGTAGCGGATATTTAGTTTAAAGCTGGGCCAAGCAGGTCCACTCCAATTTAAATAAGGAATAAAATGTGCCAGTGATTTTGCAGGGAACGACAAACATTAAGACTTCCTTTGTTAGTGTGAAAGCTTCATCGCTGCTAAGCATGCCAAAGAAGGAAGGACTGGCTGAGGAGTTGAACGAAGGAGAAGAAATCGCCGAGAGAGAAAAGGAAATAATAATACTATAAGGGAAAGAATAACGACAGCCAACTACTCTTATCTCCACTCATTTTAAACTTTTATTAGAACTCCAACCTTGCAGCCGATTATCGCTTTCCACACTAATTTGCTATAGGCCTTCCCAGTTCCCTAATAGAGAAAGTTGTTCCGACTCTATTAGAGAGAGCATAACCTCTTCTCGTGCACTTGTAACCGCGGAAAACCCCGCTCAGTATGTTACTGTAATTAATGTATAACAAACTTGTAATCGTACAAGCCTTCTATTCTTATTACCCAACACTTTTTCCATTCGTGCTCAGACTTACCACAATTAGGAGCAGCCAGTTCACCCCAGTCTACAAATACCAACTATCTCCATTCTGCCTTATGCATACTTAATTCCAAACATCCAACTAATTAAATTAAATTTGAATCAATTCTTCGATGTAAGAATAAAAACCAACCAGTTTTCTCCTACTCACTATCCTTTCTCCACTCCTTTCTAAAATTATAAAGGCCTCTCGTGCCTATCCCTAAGTAAACCAAATACCTACCAACTCACTTTTTCACAGTTAACGACCTCGTCTAATTTTTACATCCAGTTACAACTAAAATAAATGTAAATTGCATCGCAAGGAAATACTTCGTTTTCATTAGTAATAAAAATTGAATGTAGAAGCTCTACTACTAAAAACTAAGCGCTACTGTGTACTACTGATCAACTAGATGCTTAAATAACGGCATCATTTATGACTATGCACAGCAAGTGACATTTATATAATTGCAGATGCAAACAACGATAGTGTTTGTTTTTAATTAAATGTTTTATCGTAATTGAAACTAATTTGACCGTCTCTGATTGATTAATTGCCTTTCAACTTTGATAGCGGTAGGAACTCTATTTAGTTCGATTTCAGATCAACAATGACTGTAATTGTTTAAATTAGCTTGATTTTATCAATTAATACTACGGTGTGCTTCATTCCACCCTGTGCTATGATTTATATACAGCAACAATTTTTACTGGATAGGTAAACTGTGTCTAGAAATCTTTCTCATGGATAATCCGAAACAGCAAAATTTTCTGACGGTTAAATTCGAGAACATTGTGATATTTGGAGTATGAAGTAGCATGAGTATGAGTTCCGTTGTAATGTGAAGGAATGGAAATAGTTTGTAGAGAAGGAACTTCGAGTATAATACGCAGATAAATGAAAACCTCAAGTATTACACGCTATTAACAGTGTATTCTATTAGGTTACGCTGAAAACAATAGAAAGGTGACTCCATGTAAGCAGAATATCTAGATATGCAATATTTGTTCACTTTTTGGAAAAATTAGGTTTGTGATATAGGTGGTTAGGAAACACTATCTTAATGTTGCCCACATAATAAATGGATTTTTCATATAGTGACTGAGGGTAGGGAAGTAACATGAGGAAGGATCGTATAGCAGTTGAAAGTTTAGAAATCTCCTCAATCTTTCTTGCTTCATGGGGTCTGCTCACCTCCACACATTCTTCTTTGTTTGTGAAATCATGTATACGCCATTTCACATCACCTTAACTCACATTAACTCCACTCAAGCCTAAATGGCATTTTTCTTTCCTTCAATTGGCAATCTTCATAAAAATCTTTCACCAGCGCTCTTACCCGTGAAACTCTCTGTATGCACTCTCAACTGCTCACAAGTCCCACTCATACCATTGTATGCATTCTATAGGTACACTAGGAATACTTCCACTAAGTGATTTTTACTCTTATTCGCACTCTTAAGAGTACATGCTTTTCAGGATACCTGCAATTATTAATTGTAGAACTGTACAGTGCAACCATAAAACATTTCCAAATAGTAAGCCTAAAATTACATCACATTTAAATTGTACCAAAGAAATAAGTCGGTCTATTTTTGGCGATTTTTCAACTTAGTTATTCAACTGTATTTCACATCAAGCGTTTAAATCAAACATGTTTTCAAAATTGCGATCCAAAGTTATTTATATCTAAATTTCCGTTAGAAATCAATAATTTCATTTTGGAATTTATGCTTACTGTCTATGGAAATATACTGTGTAAATATAATCGTCAGTTTCTAGAAAACATATTTAGTTTTTAAGGTAAATAGTAATTAAGAACAACCCTATATAGTACTGGTAACCCAAATACTACGAGTTATAAGTATACTATGAAATTCTGTTGTAGTAATGGAAGAGAGTACTAGAATATGGAGGAAGTAGGGTATAAGCGGTTTGAATATAATGGTTTATATAATTATATCTGGCTTAGAAAATAAAGATATAAAGAAATAGGAGCATAATGCTACATAGGAAAATATTCATGTCGATTGTCGACTAGGCATGGGTGGAAAAGAAAGACGAACTACCTACCTCCATGCAACTTCACAATAAGAAATGCAGTGTTTGTAGTTTGTTCCTTATGGCTAGACTGAAGTGCTAAGCGAAACTAGTCCATCGAAGCAGTCCACTCACAATCACTAAGTTATGTAATTCAATTTGAGTTAACGTTCGTTTACTTTCTTCACTAGTGGCTTTTCACCATTTTTCCGACGTACAGTACAGCTATGTAGCTAATCTTAGGAAAACCAAACCATTGACGCTGAACTGAATGAAGATAAAATCTAACTCTTTAGTTGGCAACTCGGTCACGAAACTCCGTTAGAAGCTTAATACAAAGCGCAGATTTTCCCTATAACCTAATACCAAATCTTTTCTCTTTCTTTTCATATTATAGCCTTACACCGAACATAACATAACTACTTAAACCGTTTTAGCCCTTATTTACTGTACTACATCCCAGTATCTATATGTAGATTGAATATGCGTATGTAGATATACATGCGCTGTTTCTCGATTGTCAACCAGTCAGTTATTATTTTTTAGTTTAATCTATTACCGACAATATAAACTCAGCAAACCAAAGTGAGATAAGTAGAAACTTGCAGATTTTGTTCTAAAATGTTTATTCAATTTAACAAACACATTCAAGCCATAAATAAGTCCCCAGTTCATAAAGATTGCTACGCAAATTAAATAAATATCAAATATTATATTTCTGTGTTTTTATTTTGTGATAATTTCATAGTTTTTACTGTACGTGGAATTATGGAGTTTTTCATTCTGAATGACACATGGTAGGTATGGAAATAAAAAGACATCAAACTGGAAAGTTTTCTTAGAATTGATGGTTACTACATATATATACACGACTATTACCAAAAATTCTTAGAAAGTTGAAGTCTACGATGAGGTCTGACAGTACTTATTTATGCTATGATTAGTGTCGTTTGTCGTTTCATCCTTTTGAAACACCATATATAGTATTATGGTAGTGAAGTGACTAAGTATGGAAAAGTATAGGCTACAAAAGCCCTAAATGTAACATTACACGATTTTCATTGGTTTCTTGCTTGCATGGTGATGTCATGTTGGTTTACTGCACGCGAGTTTTTTTCTTTCCTCATACATCAAACTTCACTATAAATTGAATGACTTCATAATAAGCTTCACTTACAAAGTGTAACAATTTTATAATATTTCTAATATGCTTACTTATAATCAGTCAAAGTTTGTTGAAAGAGTCACAAGTGTTACACAATGTCTATGAAACTTTAGTGTAGTGGAGAGACATATCTGTATTTCCACTTAGCGCTAGACGTTTCTGTATGTTGTGGCATAATCTCTAATCTTTAAGTAGGTAGTTGATTGTAAGTTCACGAATGAGTGAATACCAAAGGAAATCTGTCGCGGCTTTTCCGTCAAATTCATAAATGACCAGTAAGAATCGTAGATTTCGTTCATAATGATCTGGATTCTAATACACACGTTTAGTTGCTACGCAGTTATGTAGTATTTGTTTGCCTTATCTTCTCGGTAAATCTTGAATGAAAAAATTATGAAATTTTTTGGCACTAAAGACGAAGCTCATTAGATCAAAGACACTTGAAGAGAAGTAGATAGATGTGTTAAAAATGTATCAATTACGGGAACTGCTGTAAGTCTAGCATTTAGTTTTAAATATCCAATCGAGGAAAGCTAAATATCCACTTAAAGATATTCATCTATGTCAGCAGTGACATTATACACGTGGGTATACGCCTCTGGATTGTTATGGAGTGAGTAGTATGTAATTTAGATTTAAAAATTGAATTGGAAAGTCATTTGTATTAGTGGTTCTAAATAGTTATTAGGTGTGTGGAGGAATTCTTGGGCGAAGGAGGCCTGAGGAGAGAGCAGACGTCTGAAAGTGGATAATGCTTTGGCCTGGCGTTTACCTACAGTTAAAACTGACATGATGGTTGTGTTTTATGCAAATTGTAGGAAACATGACAAGTTGGTTTATTGAATAGTTACATAAGTACAACGGCTGTCGTAGGAAGGATGGAAGAGTTGCTACTAAGTTATAGCGGAGCTAATATTATTTAGCAGCCAAGTGTGTATGCCCAAGAAAGGACTCGAGGAGGAAAGAAAGCTCTGTAAAACAAATCAATCAGTAGACAAACGAAACCAAAAAGAGGAAACGTAGAGCCAACGAGTCTGCATGCACACACATGCATACATGCATAACTAAACGTTTTCTCTCTTGCGATGCCATTTGACATTTAAAGGAAACTGGTTCTTTATTATTTTACCTGCACCCAAGGACTTTCTTTTCGTGCACGTAATATTATACACTTACAATACAAGCCAGAGCTCTATTTCTCTACCCAGACCAGTGTCAAACCATAAGACACACTAAACTACGAGTCACACCTTAAATCCAAAGCTATGAAACATATTAAGACTTTTTATAAAAATCCTTCCACGGACATACACAAACAGATACACTCGGTATTGTGTACACAGTAGTTATTTACTGTTGTCCCACAAATACTTAAAAAAGTATTATTACAGAAGCAGTACAGTTTTTCTCACTATAAAGCATTTATGTCGAGACAGGTAAGGTGTACTGGACTTGCTTTCGTATGTACATACTCTTAGCGGCTTACGTGTGTTTCTACAATGCGATTTCTCCCTCACCGCACAAGTCACACGCGTCACCTTCATTCATTCCGGTTTGTAGTATTGAATCATGTGAATTGTTTACAAATCTCTATTCGTTGAATTCCAAGGCATACTTTCACGAACTCTGTTCAATTACAGAGACATGGAGAAAGCTGTTCATTTATGGAAGACGAAACCCTCCTATTCCACGTAGTGTCTTACTTTTCCGTAAAAATAGTCATTTATGAATTTCCGTGGCCTAGTCTGTCGTCATTCGCTATGCAATGACTAAATATGCAAATGATTACATGCAAATAACTATGTGTCTGCATGTCTTCAGTCTTCCTACGCAGATTTATCTGTGATTACCTATTTTAATGGAATGTCAAACTCTGCTTTTGACACCTATGTACATACATTCACTTCATCGCGAAAAACACATCGCATCGAATATCTAGGAAAAATTCATTTTCTTGGTAGGGAAGAATAGGTAGAAACACCCCGGAGCGAGATGATTCAGGGGAAGTTCACAAATACAATTCCTAGAAATCCATAGCTAGCTACACATTCCACTCTGTAATTATTTACGAGTAAGACAATTGCAAGGAGTCTCGTAGAAAATGATATCCTCTGAATGTGTAGACGCTTACTGGGAATACATCGTTAATGGACTACATCGAATGGAAAACTACATACCTACACATCTGTTATTGTTACAAGAAATAGAAAGCGTGCACGAGGAAAACACTGCACTAGGGGCATAAATTATTTCTAATTTCAAATGGCATCGTTAGTCATACCTAATAGCTGGAGTTGTGTATAATTTATGCAGTTTACCTTTCTTAAAGGTCATATGGCAGTTGAATATAGTAATCGGGTAATTTAATAGAGCAAGAGAAAACAGCACAGCAGGAGCAATGAAGGAAAGCGAAGCCAGAGTAAAATATGGAATATTTATCTAGATTTTAAATCATTAAAGACAAAGTGGACAATTGCGTTTTTATGCAATTATTTACTTATTGTGTGGGTAGAAAAATAGTTTACATACGAAATGAGTTCTTTGGACAATGATTACAATTGAAATATTATTGTGTGCGTATTAAATCACTAAAAGGTACGAATCATGCAACATTTGTGCGTATGTCGAAACTTGTGTAAAGAGACATTAACTACGTACGTAATATTCCACGGGGTGTAAGGATTATTAATCGTTGTAGTTGTAGATGCGTTTGTTGTGTAAGCAACAGCAATGGAAGAAAAAGGGGGCACAGTTCAAACGCTTAAGAGAAACAGGCTGGCCACACTTGAAAGTAAGTAAAGTTGGCTTTAATAACTCAAAAATGTCCACCAGTTTCCCAAAGCAGGAAATAGACATTAGAATTTATTGCTATACTCGCTAGGAACGTTAACTGATTTACTCCCCTTGACTCTCACATGAAACACTCCACTCCTCGACACTCTACACATACAACCAGCAACTTTCTCACAGCTTTCACTTTAGACACTCAAACTCCTATTTGGCGAAGCCTTGTAAAATTGCATTTTCCTTAAAGTTTGCCCTTTAATTTCCTCCAATTGTTTAATAACTGAGTTCATGGATTCTTTACATCTCTAGTACGTCTCTTGCCGCATTCCCACTGTCAGACAAATAGCCCATGAATACAACTGGGGATTTATGCATGTCAGGTCCTACGTAATAATATTCCCCCTAAAGCACATTTTAATACAAGTGTTTTAAAACTTGCGTAAAGTAATGCAAGTAATTAATATAAAAGTACATAGATTGTTAAATATAAAGTACATGAAGTCATAATTGTCGTACAGAAAACGTTGTTCCAATTTTCACCGACAACATTAAACAAAACTGCAGTTGAATTTTGGTGAGCTTCAACGAAAATTCTGTAAATATTGTGTTCATACTTGTAGAGTGTATCATGAACATATGTACTTAGTAAGGAATATGATGAAGCTGATTAAAGTATGTGAGCGTAACAAAATCAAGTTTTATTATAGGAAAAGGAAACCCGAGGTAAGGGAAGTCGTTTACTTTATGCCACTACAATATTACGCTACACACTTACTTATTACTTGCCCTTTGTTTACTCACATTATATTTGTAGGAGTAGGTACCTCGAACATGACAAGCATTAGAATGCAATTAAAGGCATCGACAATACTTACGCTTTCTCATTTTCTTTCGTTTACAACATGTATGACTTTGACAGCCATTTGAATATTTATGCTAGCAATTGAAAAGTAGACATGCATATTTAAACTTTTCCGTGCCGCAACTACAACAGTTAATTATGCTGATTTTCATGTACCCATTTGATTTGGCGTTCCAACAATTCTAATTTTGTTTTTCCTTTCGGCATCTGTTCCTTTACCAAACAAAGTTACAATTGTCCAGTACCTATGTATCTAAGCACTTACATCAACTAATGCAATAGTATTTACTACATTAAGTGTTGGAGATAGAACAAAGAACACAGAATGACTAAGCCTGCATCTGTTTCCACAAGTTTTACATTCTAAGTACATAAGCCAAATACGAACACGAAATTCGGCACTGGATTAAGGAAAATTGAGAAAAGGAAAAGTAACATGATTTTGTTTGCATGTGTAAGTTTAAAGTAAATACACTAGAATGTAGTGTTTAGTTGCTTTGTGTCGTTGGGTCATGAGGCAAACGTTCCTTTAGAATCCCGTAGATTATAGGAAACCTACATCGATGAACATAGTGCAATTTTCATGGCCTACGCTGCTTTAAATTTACAATATGCTACGATTTCTTCATTTTGAATGCTATTATTGCCTGCAATTTAATGAACTTCATATTTTAAAGCCTTGCAAATTAATTGAATAAATGCATATGATTCCTTGAATAATAAAAATGCTGACCTAACTAAATAAAAACAAAGCAAACTGCAATAAATGTTCAAAAATCAAAAATATAATAGAACTTAAAATTGCCTTGAATGAAGCGTGTACAGTTTGCAATGCCCATTAATTGGTGAGGACACCGGAAATCAATCTTGTCCTCTAATCTACGGTTTCTTAAATCAGTGTACTTTGTAAATGGGACTACATTGGTAAAAGGAGATCGAGTCGATTTAAACTGAATTAAATCGTGTGCCAATGTTTGCCGAGTGTGAAACTTTTGTGATCTCTATTCTATTTACAATACACCATTTTACTTTTATAAATAAAATAGAAAAGCATATCTAAAGCATACAAATTGCAATTCACTTGCCCCTTTAGAGAGACTAAATAAAAACAATTGATTGAATATATTTGGTGGCTAAATGAGTAAAACAAGAAGGTAACTAATGGAAAAGTGAAAATAAAAACGGTCTCGATTCCAATCCATTTGAATTCGGTCCGGTAGGTAAGCTGAGCTGTTTCATGGCGAACCGCGGAATATTTGCATGTGGGTTTTTACTTTTTAGTTCACATTGCATGGTAATTTGCACCTGCCTCCACCCGCAATAATCGTATCGCACCGCAGAGAAGTGGCTATGGTAGGGAAAGTAGTGAAAGCTATGTGATTCTACGCTAATAGGCTTTCGTTACAAAGTATATGCGAGTCTAGCGCTGCGACTATTTATTTTGGTATATGAATAATAGTGGCGTATTAGTAAACGTAGAAATGTAGGTTTCTTTTAGTTAAATATGTGTGTTGATACAAAATGGCTTAGTTATATCTTGGTTAACATCTACACATAATATATATTGAAACATGCCATGCTCAAAGGTGAAACAAACAAACTATTGTGAAAATACATAGGACAAGTTTAATATATTAACTATCTGTAGAAATTATAGTTGGAGTTTATGTAGGGAAAGCGACGTAAGAACTGATATGCACCTTCACAGTGTAACAGGGCTACGTATAGTCAAAGTAGGTTTTTAGAATTGACTCAGTTTGAGTTGCAGTCTCTCTCGTTTGACTTTTGTAACACTATGCCTACTTTCTCCAACACTTAAATAAAGTTTCTGTATAGGTTCAACCTAACACCCTACCACATCAATGTCTCCACTCCACTCGGCAACTGACGAAGCGGCTAAATATATAGGGGAAGGTTACTTACGGAAGAAAATCCTTTTTAAACACAACGTACTTACTCAGTCTTTCCCATACATTCCAGGAACAATGTGTTGTCCATATTATTTTCGGCTATAATGCCACTTATTATTATAAGCAGTTTACCTTAGCCTACAAAATAAAACGCAACACAATTCAACACAGCGAAACAACACGAAAATATCTACCTTCCATTTCATTCTCGCAGAAAAGTCGAAAAGTTAACAGAGGCCATGAAGTCCTCCCATGACCAGACGGTGCCCGCCACTTACACCAACAAAACCAGAGCAGACCACTTCATTTCATTTTACTGGAAACTTAAATATTCTCCTGTCTATAAGCTATACTCCCCTATACATGTGCTCTATCATATTAGTATGCAAACGCTGACTTATATTCATATACTTATATGCCAGGCATGTAATCTCAATCCGGAGCACTACTTTTCTAAGGGAAAACTTTCTCCAAGGTCTCCAGCTCAGGCTCTTTGCCAATTTAAATGTATACAGTGTGGCGATGTAAGTATACATTTATTTCCTTGTAGAAAACACAATTCGCATTCATTAGTGAAATGTAGTCAAGCTCTTTCCCTCACGTTTCCCACTTATACTCTTGTGTTCTTCTATCGTTCAAAATGAGAATGGCGTTAGTTAATAGCTTTCATGGCATTACTTATTGTTAGTTACTTCATGCATAAATACTTCATATTATTTCACCCGCAATCCAAGTGTTTTCTTATGTTTCATTCCCCTCATCTATTTACCAATTCTATTTTACAACACTTTCCAAATTCTCCTGTCCCTCTTTCTCTGTCAATACCAATTCGTATACACCGGACAAAAGTATTTTAGTAATGCTCACACATAAGTCCTTATAAAATTTACTTGTTCTCATCCAGTGATACATTATTGACAAATTGCGATAATATATCAATGAGACTCGCTCAGATGTACCGACACAACAGTCACAAACAAAGATTCAATGTTTAAGAAACCTAAGTAAATCCTACTCCTCTTTCTTCTGACTTGAGTGTTTAACTATTTTAACTCCACAGAGGAATAAACTGGGGTGAAAGTAGACGAGTATTGCTCTTTCTTTACTTTCTCCAACGCCTCCTAGCAGTACTCAAAAAAGCAGTTTTCTCTGTAGTACTTTCGCATTTCCTTTCTCTTCAGCGTCTTCACGGTGAAAGTACCCTCTGCGCCACCTAAACGCCACAGCGGAAAGCATTCCGAGAAATCAAATTTTCCATCGTTTCGTTTTCTCATTTCTTTCACTAGAGTGGCTACCAAAACTATTTTCTAACATTGAACAAACTCTAAAAGTTCAACCTAAATCAGCTTTCGTAAGCAATTCTCTAACAGTCCTCATGGATTTGGGTTTCTGCGTTGCATGGTATTTATCACACTACAGAAAATTGGTTGCGGTTACAGCTATTTGCAGCCTAATTTAATTCTTCTGAGTAGCTATTTGTGAAAAACGGGTACATTTTGTTCTTGAATTAAATGCAAAACTGCTGAACAGATTTGCAATGATAAATAATTAATTTCTAGATGTAAGGTAGTAATAAGTAGTAGTAGTAAATGAAATGAGAAATGGGAAATAGATTTTCGAGAAGAATATATGTGAAATGAAATATTTATACTGAATATCTAATATTGGAGTTTAATGGTAGATGCAAGTGGTTCAATAAATTAAAGATACAGTACAGTGTTAGCTTTATAATGGACTCAATATTTCTGTGTTTTGATGGAGTGCACACACTAAAGTTGTGAAGTGAGAGGTGTGGGTTCCTTTTCCTTTCATTGGGGAAGAGAAGTTGAGTAAATATAATTTATTCTACTTACTAAAACATTACTATAGATCATAAGGTACTTTAAACTTCCTTGCAACTTTCTCCTTGCGATTAATTCCGCGATGGTGCTTTAGCCCAGCAGCCAAAGGAGCAATAGTGATATGTTTACACTTTCATCGTTTCTACTTCCTCCTCTCGATCCGCCCTCTTCTATTATTTTTCAGCTGCACACTAAAGCCGTGCATTAACTCATTCATGTTTCTATTTATATGAGATACCCATTCATTTTATGGTAAAGCATCACTAATAGTAGCTTTAAGTCGTTTCCAGTTTATACGCACAAAGTTAACCATCCGTAGTACTTGTTCAACTGAACTTTGAGTCATATATTCTATTTGGTGGCCTCTATTAAAGATATTATGCCAGAAGAGAGAAGAAAGAAGCAACTCTCAGGGGACGGATGAGGCGAGAAAATTCTCTCATCTCTTTCCTACAGGAGCTTCTTTAGGGCTAAAGCTGTCCGTACCTACAGTCCGTTTAAGTGTCTATATTCAAACCATCCGACTCAACTTTTATACAAACTTGAGGTAAACTCAAAGTTTGAACACTCTTATCAAGAAACTGAAGCCATGAAATTATGAATTACTTAACACAACAAGAAACTTCTACTGGTAATATACCTAAAGTATGCGTGCAAATACATTCATACTTCCACGGAGAAAGTTTTATACAACTGAATTATTCGAAGAAATTAATAAATTGAATGCTTTAAAAAATTAGACTTATTTTTAAATGGAGTATTCTAAAAATGTGCATTTAGTATTGGAACTGTGACTAAGACAGGAGAATGTGTATTAGTAACGTGTAAATAATAAAAGGTTGTGCTTAGCGTGAGGTTTGTGGTAGCTGTGCAGTTGTTTATTGCACTAATGTATCTTTGTTTTAGCGTGAGAAATAATGAAATAAAATAGGGTAGCGACTATAAATGCGGTTTCATTGAGGAATAGGCCTAGTAAAAGTACAATAAATTCCAATCCAGTCCACCCACCAAAACAGGGAGACTATTAGCAATACAAATACGTCGGTCCATATCCTTACATTCATCTTTTTTACTGTTGTAGGAGTGGAGTGAAGGAAGCACTAGGTAGGCACACACATAATGTGAGTGTAGGGTGGGCATGATTATAGGGACTGACATTAGTCGTTTCGTGGAAATTTTTGGAATGATTCCGATCTGCTGCGTTTAGTATGTTTTGTTGGCGTTGAGCTACAGCATTGCATTGCCTTGACTGAGAGTTGCACTGAGGGAGCCTCGTTAAAGAAGGAAGTTGAGTTGAGTCCGAGCCAGAAGAGAACATGTCAGAAAAACAGGAAGGAAAGCAAAGGGCGAGCTCATGCATTTATAGCAGCTAGTAAACATGTAGGAACACTCTGCGTACTTATGTACTCCTTGGCTCTAAGTACTGAAATACTTACATAGATAGAAATACAGGCACAAACGAGTAGATCTAATAAGCGTTCGGTCCAGTCAGACACTAACTCACTTCAGCTCTAAAAATACAACCAGCGAGGAAACAACAAGGGTTCAGATAAAATACAACACAGATTTCAGCTTTTGTTTCATTTTGACTTGAGAACAGTAATTTGCAGTGTGTATGTATGTATCTGTTTGAAAACTGAAATAATATGGTTTCCGTGTGTTTAAGGGTGGCAATGGATATACAAAATTCAATCATCATTAGTTGTTGGAGGAGAAACCAAAGCTTATCCGACAGAAACCGCAACACTGTATAGTTAATACCATAAGCTAACAATTTAAGTAAGCTGAGGTACGCAGTGCTGAATGAAAGGAAGTCAAGCCACAGGAAAGCAAACCACCACACGTTGTATACAATTTACAACATACCTATCCGCAACCAATGTCTCTCTAAATCTCCACCTCTATAATTATAATAACAGATAGCCCATAGCCCCTCAGCTTCCACATTTCTCCCTTATACACCATAGCCCTTCATTTCCACATACTGCAGTCTCTGCAGTTGCTGGACAGGTATTCAACATATATTTTAGTAGCACACATATCACCGATTGTAAATTACAAATCATTTTTTCCTCCAATAACACCATGCATAGGTGTCCTACTAAAAATCATTATACTCCAATTCAGTAATCATTAAATAAATCCTGTATGCCATGCAATAGAAAATGAATCTCATTGAATAGAGCGAAAATCTGCGCATTTATACCTACAAAATGCACCAAAATTGTGCATTATGCAAACTAACAGTGCTAGGCATCAAAAAAGAGTACTAATAACAATTGCATGTGAAAACAAGAATTTAATCAATATGAATCTCATTAACAAAGCGTACACATACTTATTGTACCGCTTATTTGCATACGCGTCACAATATATTCTATTCACCCTTGTTTACATTTTACACTGTACTACTGGTTTGTTCATTATGCTCCAAATATGTATTCATGGCTTGTGCAGCATAGCTATGCGAGTTATAGTAATCGCTAGTTATAGTAGTTGATGAAGATCCGGATGAAGATGGAGGATTAATTGGCAAGGCAAAGCACGGCAGGGTTCATTCACGGAATGGAGAAGTAGGCAAACAATGCGGTAACGGTCGCAATTGATGATTGCAAAAACAGTCAGTCAGTTGAGTTGAAGTTGAAATGAGACTACATATACCTACTTCCTATAAACTGCTTTGCTAAGTACACGTTGCATTTCTCCTTCCTCCAGCTAAACCATTTTCTCTTATTTGCCAACCACATTTCCTTTTCTGATTGTGATATGATATGCACTAAAATTCTTTTGACAAGTTAATATAGCAATTAGCAGCATTATTTACGGCTTGGTTATTTTTATTTAAATGTCGTCTCCCAGAGAGAAAACTTTATTGCTCCTTTGAATTTTTGTGAATAAATTTTCCGGGCTCCTAAATCAACAGAGTGTAAGTTTTGCACACTTGGTGCAGAAATATGCGAAATATTTCGTTGACCTAGCAAATGCCTTCAATGTCAATAACTTAAGTATTTCTATGCTTCTGTGATTGATATTGGAGATTAAACTAATACTAGCAAACGTTCCCCTTGCACGTAATGACTGGTTGGAATTTCAATTTCCCAGCAGAAACTAAGATCAAAGATACAATTTTCAGGAAATTCCTCCGTATATGTATACGTGGTCTTGGGCTGTGTAATACGATCGAACGAGAATAAATAGATTACCAACTGCAGACATTTAGTGCATTGCTGTTATGCCAAGCAAACAAAATTAAATCAAATGAGACACTTAGAATAAGTAAAGTGGGACAAGTACTCACCAATACTATTCGCTATAATCTCAACGTGAAGGAAACTAACAATAAGAGAAAGCACGAATTACTTTGACGGTTTAACTAAAGCCAGTTATGTGTTATTTCCTAATAAATTTCCTCTTTGAATTGCCGCTCCAATGGCTATATTATGTTCGTATGGATATACAGCACTAATTTTACTCTTTCTCATTTAGATAATATATACATATACTTAGTTCCCTTGTATATCTGCATAGTAACAATCAGGAATTCATGTACTGTGTCACTCAGGGAGTTTATAGCCCTGCTGCACACAGTTCAATCGTCTCTACTCTCGTAGCTCCAAGGCTTAGTACACAACTATTTAAATCCAATTGATTGCCAACCATTAAAAACCCTACATAAATTAAACCTAGTAAAGATTTACAGATAAGAACAGCAAGAGAAACAAGGCGTGGGTACACCATACTTTAAAAGGGAATTAATAAATTTACGTCGTTACGGCTTACTTCTTACATTAAATTCCTATATTCCAATCTCTAAGGTTAAGAATAGAAGGTAAATACAAACTCCATAATATGTGATATGTAACTTTAATACCATAAACTAAGAGGGATTCAATAATTATATAGCTGTGGATTACAGGAATACCTCCATCATAAATGTGGAACTATTTCTTTTCTCATATTTCTGAATGGCGACATTTAGTGACCAGTCACACATTATTTGTCTTCCAGAGTCATGTATATTGCTTACTAGCTATGTATGAAAAAAAATATTATTCACTGGCTAATCAGAATTTCAAACACGTCCTCTTCAGTTTAGTTAGTCAACCTACATCATATTTTAATTATTTATCGCAAATTCTACTGTCATTAATTTTCAGTCACTACTTGCACCCATTGGCAAATTACATAATAAGTGGTTTATATTGATCGAATTCTCAGTTATTAATCACATATTTAATACGTTAAAAGCAAATTATCCAACTACTTTTTTTGGCAAATTAAAAGTAACCTACTATACATGAAAAATTAAATAGATATTTTTCAGGGTTCAACAAAATAAATCAATATTTCTGAAATCTGTGAATATTTTCGCTGAATTCTTAATATTTAAAAAGAATATAGTTGCAGATACTATCGTATATCACATCTTGCCACAGAATCCAAGCATCAAGCAGAATTCGATACAGAAATGGAAATCTGCACAAAGGTAGATATCAATCATCAAGTAATTAAAAACGTTGTCAGCATTAACACTAAGGTTAAGGGTACCAAAAGGATTCCGTTCCCAAAGAGCATCTAGAAAGCTGCAAAACGTAAATGAAAAATGGTGAATATGTATGTATGCAATGAGGTCTGGGTGTACACAGAAGTCTACACTTGCTACCTTTGCTATCATGTATGGCGTGAAAAGTAATAGTGTGTGAAAGAAAAGAAAACTCGACAGAAAGCGTCCCTAAGCAGATATTTCAATGTCGACCAAAGACCACTCATGATCTTCAATTTCATTTCTTACAATACATCCGTCTCCTTGTTACTACTGCAACAAAGGACTGCCAGGCCTGACTCACATTTTAATGAAAAATATACAGGGTTGCACATAATAATGTATTAGTGCCAAATTCTATCCTCTTAATAATGTCTTCATTTCGGAGACATTTTTAAAATAAAGAGATGGGAAAGCTATTTACAAAGATTTTGATTTTATTCTTTTAATAATTTCTTCTCAATCAACCAAAGTAAAACGTTTAAAAACCCCATAAAATATAAATTTTGGCAAAGTTTACTGAAGGTTTTCAGCCTAATCTGAAAAGCTTTATAGTTTTATATTTCAGGGAAATTAATTATTACTAAATTTAGGGCAGAGAAAATGTTGACTGAAAGTCCCTGTACGATGAATATGGAATAGTAAATATAGGGCTTTATTATTTATTATGACTGCCATGGTATATTTGTGTTAAGAATACATAGCGTTTATCTCCAGATATAGTAGAGGGTTGTATTGTGTTGGAACCTTTGTAATTTGGAAAATTGTGGATGTACGGCATTGGTGGGGGCTATATGAATGAACATTTGGTTGCGGCAGTGTGTATTATGTTGAGAGAGTGAGGGATTTTGAGTCTCACATCAGAGATGACAAGGAGATGGAGAAATAGAAGATTGTAAGTGTAATGCGAGAGGAGAGAGCTGCGGCAGGAGGATGATGTAGGGAAAGTAGAGGCTAAATGTGAGCGTCAAACGAATTCAATATTCTTTTTCTGTTACTTATGCGGGTGCGGTGGAAGAAAGTGAGACAAGGTTTAGAGTGTGGCAAAGTGATACAGATGCAGACACAACATAAAGTAGTGGAACTCAGTGAGTCTCATTCACACACAATATTCGGCTAAAAGTGATGCAACAAAAACGAGGAAGACACGTTATGGTTTAAGATATCTGAGTTTCAATGCAATTCAGAAGCACATAATAAATTCATAGTGTGGTATTCCATCCTGGGTTGGCTGGCACGGCTTCTCTTCCTCTTCTCAAGACAACTCCTTTCTAAAGCATAAATTACTCCAGCGTACCTACACACGTCCTCCTAGGTGCCTCATCCCACATTCACAGTGCATATTCATATCCCACTCTCTATCTCTATTAATTTTCCATTTCCACTGCATTTCACCCATTCCATAGATGTAATTTCCATGTCATTCACCTTCCAGTCACCTTCCTTTCAAATTACACTTTTCTAACCGTTTTCCAGACTTTTATCAATAATTACTACTACAATCGAGGACAAGACGATGGAATCGCTCAGATAATGGGAAACACAAGTTACGTTCAAAAGTAAAGCCAAGACGACTATAAATAACGATTTAAATCATTTATATTTATGTGTAGTTACACAACTCATGTAAATGCCATTATATGCCCTAAAAATGTATACTCTTTCTATACACAAAGGAATTCCATTAAGACAGTAGTGCTTACTGTGAAAGTAAGTACATTATTGACGGCGTTACTATTCCTATAATAAAATGTTATGTAGGTCTCAACAACTTCATATAGAGAAAGTCCCTACACTGTATACACAGAACGAGCAGCTTATTTCCTTTCCTAATGTTTTCGATTGCTTTTTGACGTCGAGATCCCCAAGAGAGACAGCAGAATGATTTGGTTCGGATAAAACTAGATAGTCTGCTATAACTTGCATTTGTAGGTCTTTATTGGGAATAGATTGCTCCTCTTCTTACTAGTTTTTTGATTGCATTATACTTTCCAACCTCTTTACACAATACCACTTCCCATTGTCTACTGATCATGACTTTCTTCTTCTCCGACCTAACTGTCCTAATTCAAACTCTATTAAAATTATTTTACTTCTCTTCACAGAATTCTCCTTTGTACACCCTCTCATTCTAAGAAACAAATCCAACATCCAAGAAATCATTTTAATTTCCGATCTCTCTTTCCAGAAATCTATTTGACATTTAATAACCACGTATAAATACTTATATCTTATATCCGCATTAAATCAACTTACATGTAAATAGGACTAGGAGAATGAAATTTCAAAAGTGTAGGAGGTACTGTATTTTCTGAGAATCTACAACCATTGGTAGCACAGAACACAAAATGTAGCTTGATAAATATCAGTAGCATAAAACAAGCTCATTTGTGTACATGGGGAATAAATTGAGTTGCTTAGGTATTAAATCAATCATCTTAACATAAATAATGTCACGGCGAACATTAAGAAAAGATTAATGTGTACTGCTACTTTCACTTTTCAAAAAAATAATTACTTCATAATGCTACGAGTTGTTAAATGAGGTGTACACGTTTTACAAAAATGTAGAGCTAAATTATTTTCCGTATATTTTGTTTCCTAATCACGTGTCATTTGACATTTAATAGTTGTAAAATTCATTTTACAATGTAAATATAGTATTACTACTGTTTGAAATATTTAAACGGTTTGTTGAACGGAAACGTTGTGCAAATGTCCTTCGTAAAAGAAAAGTAGTAGGTACTAGTACTTTTACACGTAAATGTGCATTGCAAATGTGCATTTGGTAGATTCCACAGAGAGGAACAATAGCACCAGGTATTTAAGAAACTGCTACACGTACGGTATACAGAGTAAGAGGCCTAATTCTAAATTGAGTGATATGGCTGTTTTAAGCAATGCAATTCGCAAGGAACCTGACTTCTTGGAGTCGTAGGTAATACATTTATAATTTAGACGGTATCATACAGGTTGATTCAGTAAGTAAGCAGACTTAATGTTAAAAATGACGATTTCGCGTGTCACTGTTGCATCTCACTATTGGCTTGAGTTGTTTCGCAGCAAGATTACACCAGTGAGTCCGTACAGTGCATGTACGTAGTAGAAATACTGAGAGAAAAATACTGCCAGCTTTGTGAAACTGAAACACACGTAACAGAAGTACATTCATATAGTTGGTTCATAATGCCTTTCAGAAAAATAAATCCAAAAAGTACTCTGCATATGTTCGTATGCATACATATTTTATTCAGGTCTAAAAATATAATACCTTCCCCACTCTGTAAACCATATATAATATAATTTCTTCGAAAAAGTAGTACATACGGTGAGTTACACAATAATTTAGTCACTACTGTTCTCCTTGATCAATACTTTTACAGCTTACCGGGTGTAACACAGGATTTCTTATAAAGCAGTTGATTATTTGACAATGCAATACCAAAATGAACTGGACTGTGTTTGATTGGTAAATATTCACAGGGGCAATCATCGCAGATACCGTAGTAAGGCTAGCATAAGCACTGTGGATTAGGGTATGTAGATTTGTTCATTCGACTTTAGATATAAGAAGCAGTAAGAAAAGGAAAAAATAGGTAGATAGTTTTAGATTAGTAAATATAAAAGGTTTCTTTTAGTGTATAGAATAGCAATGTGAATGAGTATGATTATATCACATTGAGTTTTATGGCCGACTGTACTTGTATACATTTCCTTGAGAATTAGTGTTCGAAACATAATGATCGAATGCTAGAAAAATTCTAAGCCATTATAATTGAGGTAATCGCCTATATTGTAGCGTAGGCACTAAAATGAGATTATAAGAAATGAGTAAGAGAAAGTGGAGAAAGTATATATGTGGGTGGATCGATGTGACTTGGGTTTTTCTAGCAAAATATACCTGCCAGCTCAATCAGGAACGATAAGGTGGGCCTAATGTGATACTTGTAGATATTTTCAAACACATTTTACGTAACTTGCTCATAGTAAATATTTAGATTTTTCAAATACTATCAATATCCATTATAATAAATATATAACCTATAAAAGTGTCTAAGTAGCTTACACACAAGATATGTTCTGTAAAAGATATGCTATCAAATGTCACGCAATGTTAGTATTTCCTAAAACTTGCATATGTTTTTAGCAACTAAGTAACTTTAATACATACACATTAAATTACTGGCGCAGGTAAAAATATATTTCTTTCCGTAGGAGAAAGTATTTTGTAGAATATCAAAAAATAGGTCTTCCATGGATATTTACTTAGGCCAGGCGCCGAATTCTCGAGAATTCCACGAATTCATATATTACATACGAATGTATTATGTATAGCCCAGATAATATACAATTCATACCTACTAACAATGGTATATTCCATATAGACTCACCTACTCAGGTAAATAAAGTGTGTAGTGCGGTGTGGCATTATTTGCAATGGAATGGTAAGGCTATAGAGAAAAGTTTACAATTTAATAGAAGCTCCTACAAGAGAACTATGTACATACAAGAGAACCTACTACTATGTTAGAGCAATGTACAATGTAAATAGTTGTTTTGTGTTGTGGCATGTGCAATCTCAACTGTTTTGTGTCAGAGTGAGTAACTGAGAAACCACTAAATGTGAACAGTGCTAGAAATAGATGCGGACCTTGCTTTCTCTTCACATGAACCGAAGAACTTGATTTCCCTGCTACTAAACGAAACGAAACTCGTATCGTATAGCTGCACCGTACAGTCACCGCAGACAAAAGGTATTACTGCACGGGAACTCTGCTAATACTACTGCGAAAGTAGCTTAGCTTCAGCTACTCCGAAATTCAATCGAATTCTGAGTTGTGCTTACGCAGAGAGTTTAGATTTGGACCGCTGCTGGACTTTTGCTTTGTTTTACCTTGACTCCTGTCAAGTTGCCTGTAAAACCAACTGAAATCAAATCACTACCTCCTTCCTTCTCTTCCTTTTCCGCCGTACCTCATTCCCAGCTCCATCACGTCCACTCACATTCCACCAGACCCTCGCCCAATAGACATCCGCATACTCCATCATCTAATCCTGCACTTTAAGAACAATGCACCCAAGGCTCATCTACAAACCCTAAATCACTTTACCTAATTTTCATGACTTCTTACTAAATGTCACTGCATCCAAGTCACTTTCTCTTATTATTGCCCTTGAACTACCTCAATCACTCCTTGTAATCGATTCTAACTCCCACATTTAGCTCCGTCTACTAAATACATACAAAATCAACCACTGCATTATTATTGCCCTAAATCGAGTTTGCAATCATTTTATACCCCATCGAAAAACTTGGAACTACAACCATTGTTATCAGTAACTTGTGTTATTATACATCATACTAATAAGATTTACTTTACAACTCTTTATGTTTTTACTGTTATTATAATTACACTCACTTTTACCACCGTAAATTACTATTTTATTTGGGATTGTTTTAAGTATATAGCACAGCAGATTTAAATTAGTGCAATTTGGTTACAGCATAGTTAAATACTTGGTTTCAAGAAAGAAACAAATAAGTACCTAATGTTTATTTCGCCTATCAGCCAGGAAGAACATGGTTACCTGTGCAACTAAAAGTAAATAGCCATTACGAAATATTGGTCTCCTTTATGGTTTACATGGATGAATTTATTTAACAGAACCAAAATTCAGTTAACGAAATAAAAGGAAAATCAATGGGTTTTTTACTTAGGCATAACCACATCATAAAAGCCACAAAATCTTTAAATCCAAAGTTCTCGCAAATAAAATGGATGTTCTGTTTGTGAAGTGAAAAGGAGCACTGTTTTTTGAATGGGACTATAAAGGAACAATTTTTCTGTGTGGGATTGTAATGTCCTTCAATTGGTACAGTTACCTTTACGTCAGAATCACGTTGTGTGGTAGATTGGTGAACTAATGCTTTACTAAAGTCGGAAGTTAGGTTTTATAATCATTGTAATTGTATTGTCGCTAAGATTACTATGCAATATTAGACTGCATGAATTTTACCGACGTAAGTTGGCGACGTAAACCGTAAGCACGTTAGGCGAGCACCTACTTATTTCTCCTTTAGAAGCACTAATTATGCAATAATAATAAATAGTGTAATACCAGTATAGTAATGAAGTGTCAAAAACTAAGCCCAAGAGAGTTTGCATTTTAGTACACGTTATAATGGAAATTTAGGAAAGTTCATTGCAAGTCGGAATGCGTTTTAAACGCATTGCATTTCACATTATTATGTAGATAAAAGTAAGTAGACGACGTCGGAAGTTGAACAAAGACGTAAGTACACGAAGATCCATCATGGTGATGAGAACAGTGACGTTTCAATCATGCCGTATTTAATATTTGCGGAGTGCATTTAATTTCAATGCAGTAACGAGCACGATAGAGTAGTGTCAGATAGTAGGTACACATGCCTATTACTGTGTACGCAGTCATTTAATATTTATTGCTATTTGCAGTCATTTGCAACATGCGAAAACAATTGAGTCCGTTGGCTATATGCACACTAACTGATTAATTAGCTGATAAACCCATACTAAGGTTAGCATACATCAGGTACATAAAACACAAGTACCTGATATAGAGGGGGTATACCTTTCTAAGTGTAGTAAGGGGTATTGGTATTAGTATCGTTGCATGGGTTCCATATTAACTAAGGGTATACCTATGTTGGTGTAATAATCTTAATGGTATTGCCTAGTTTGCTAACAAGTAGGTTTGGAGGAAGAACTAGTAAAAAGAAGTCTGTGAAAAGAATGAAACGGAAAGTTGGTAGAAAAGAAACTTAAGAGAGTTAAGTATAAATTAAATGCCTCTTGTGGCTAGTGAAAGAGAAAGTAAAAGGAAAGACGATGAACGGCTAATGAGTTGACTCTACATCTTACTCGGGAAAAAGTGGGAATGCTTGTAGAGCAGATGTATCTACCTGCATATGAATTCATTAGTAAGTTGAAGAATGAGGGAAAACGCTTAGAAAGTTGAAGTGTCTGATTTACTAAGAATTAGTAGTTATTTAAAGTTCTCTTCACTCTAACTTATTTATTTATGTGAAAGATATGTAATTTAAAAAACGAGGGGAAAGGAAAATAAAATGTACTTGGATCTAACGACGAGGATAAAAAGGAAATCGGAAAGTGCAACGGACGTTTTCTATTTGTACTTATGAGCTTAGGTTTATGGAAAGAATAGAATTTATTTGAGAAGAAAAGCTTACTGTTCATTTTATCCGGGAAGATTCCCTAACAATAGGACAATAAAGAAATGGGGAAATGTACCTATTTGGACGGAAACTATTTTTGTTTGATCCAACGGTAAATAAAAGGAGGAAACGAGAATTGAGGAACATAGAGGTGAAGTGAAATGAACTTGTGTGTATTGGACAGTATGTACTTTAGAGGAATTTCGAATGATTTCCTTAAAAATTGTGAAGGCTTATGTTGAGATATCTGTAGTGTTAGTTATGGACGCAATGATTCCTCCTTAACAATTGGCGTATGAACGTGCTTAGAATAAGGAAATGAAGAGAAGCCAGGAAACCATAATGGGATGGAGCATTACATGTATGCAGTGCATAGAATAAGTGAAAGCCTGAAATCACTTATTGTGTTGTGGACGGAGAAACAAAAGTCTATTGCCCAATACATGCTCCTCGCTCAGAAGATAGATGTTAAACAAGAAATCACGCATTTCATCCAATTCTTTTACTGATAGATACCTAGGTTAAGTAAAATAATGGATTTTCCAGAAAGGTAAAGGAAAATATTATTTGCTTACAGACAATGTTCACAAGTAGGGAATCTGTAAAAGGCTAGCTATCTCTGCTTGTGTATCTCGTGTCAGATAAAGTTGTAAATACAAATACACATAGTACACTTAGTGATTTCTTGTGTGTCCTCCCTATGTGCTTTCACTTAGCTTTCTCCCTATACTCCTACAGAGTTGCTGAGTAGTTAATGCACATTGGTATCCGTAGTAGTTGGCCTGCCTTGTTATAAATTATAGTTAAGACCCGAGTAAATATATATCCATTAGATATAGTTATCTGCCTATGGAGAGTTTGATGGGAGTGTTATCTACATAGAGCCCTGTATATCTATAAGGGCTCCTGGCTGCCTAGGAAGACCTTGTGACGGTGAAGCACCTCAGCTGCACATACACAACGTATTTACCTTGCTTTGTAAAGGACAGTAGCGAAATTGAACTTTGGGGAGAAAGCACTCTTTTCAGAGTAGCAAAAATGAGAAACGATTGCTGCATGCTGTGACAACCTTACAGGAAGGAGTTGCCTAAATGAAACAGAAGCCCTCGGGAAATGTCTTCGAATATCACATATACGACGACAACAACTGCACACATAAACTACACGGCACACTCTAACCTAATATTATGTACATACATATGAATGCGCAGGCATCTCCACTAAGACACAACGCAAAACTATCTCCAACAACTCTAAGTGCCATACTACTCAACTCTGACTCAACTCACAATGCCCATGTCAACCTCCCTGTCGCCCTTAATTAATATCATCTACCTTCAACACTTTTATCTCCCATTATTTCACTTTTATTTCCAGTCCCCTCTAAAACAAAACCAAACCACCCTTTTCTAAAACTAATCGAATTATTCATATTTACATCCAATGCAACTCCTCTATATATCTCCTATGAATTACTCTCCAATCGGAACAATAATGCGTCGCGTGGTTTACTTCACAAATTCCTATTTGGGTCAAATCAAGGAAATTTATTCCGACTGCAACTTTCCTTGCTATTTATATGCTTTCAAAACCTGGAGAGGTGCACACTTGAAACTTTAGTCTCCGTATATTACCCACTAGTGCAACTCAACAGAAACATACCACAGAATGCAAAATCCAGCTACCTAGTGCTATCAGCTCTAGCCTAATGCTCACATGTGAATACTGATAACACTGTGTCAGCGTCGAATCCCGTTAGCCGTTATCATTATACTGCTTCTTACCATCTCAAGTTAGATTCTCAAGCTTCCGTTTATATTTAATAGTGCCAATACTATTCACTATAGAAAGTACAAAAATATCTTTGAAACAGTATTTGTAATAAGTTTATGTATCCATTATCATTATTTAAATATTGTAACCATAATATAATGTGGAACAGGGTATACTTGCGTGAAATTATAGATACGAATTTCTGTTAAGGAAAGCAAAAAATGTGGCGTATTTTATAACCGTATAGGGTGCTCTGAACATGACAGTACGTACTAAGGTACTTCAGTGCATCTGTTTTGTGTATCTGGTACGTATTTATTTGACAAGTGTATAAATGCACCCTTAATATATCGCTGTTGTAAACTATTAAAGTATATTGCATGAGATATTGATAAAATATGCATGAACATGACATCTTCGGGTAGAAGTGGAAATAAACCAAACTTATGCATCCACTTTGGAGATATGTCTTTTGAAATGTACACAAAACCCACTAGTGATATTGTATCTGTACCTGTATCAACCTATTTGCAGATATGAAGCTTTTAAGCAAATACTTAAAGCGAGTAAGGAGGGCACTTATCCATATTTCGTATTCATTCATAGCGTAGTGATTACGTTTTGTAGATAAACACAGAGATGTAGAAATGGAGGTAGCGGTGATGATATCACGAGTGTGTATCCGGAAGCAGAAGCAGAAAGGGAAACCGCTGTATTTGAGCATTGCAGGTGAACACCGCACAATGTTAAGTAAAAAGGCAACAAGAATCTGGAAGTTCTGGGAAGCAGCCGCATGATGATCAACATGAGCATAAACTGTAAACCCGTCTGAAGTTTACATTTGCACTCGAATCTCACTCGAGTAACTTTAAACCACTCAATCATGAAAACTACTCGGAATGAGTTCAACCCTTGATTCTCTAATTATCGTATGATAACTTTGCACCTTCAACGTTAGCATACTAATGCTCTCACCTAAATAAGCCAATCCAATTGTAGGCCTAATCCGCTCTCCTAATTGGCGGATTTTCTCGTTTGCTCACTTTGCTACCAAGAGAGGATAATTTAAATGACTATTTTAGGTGCTCATCAATTTCAAATTGCATCCGGAAAGAAAAAACATAAACATTCTTAAACTTTCCCTTTGGAAAATCTGTCAGAAAATATTTAGTTAGTACCCCAATATATATTTGGTAAAAATCCTGAGAATGTGCGGGTCGTTAAAAGTGAGGAAACTGTTCCGCACTTGGAAATCAATGGATTGACAAATGGTACGAGGATGGAGAAGAAAATGATGGGACATATCTGTAATACCGTTTAATTTGTGGAACAATAGGAAAGTGAAGCTAAAAAAAGTTATCTCTGGAAGTAACTGTTTTAGTGAGGAAGTAGACTTGGTTAGATAATATTTGTATTTGGGTTGAGAGTTAGAGGTAGTAGTTTGGAAGACAGAGTGGAGAGACAGACATATGTGCGAATAGTTGATATCTGAGTGAATTAGCACATCTGTGTAAAAGTTAACTGGTTACTACATGGTTAAAAGCGTAGTGCTCTGGTTGTGGGTGTAGCGCAGAGTGGTTTGTGTGGGCGTAAGAATAGCTTAATTATAGTAAGCGATGTTAAGAAGGAGTCTAATAAAAGTTGAAGGTATCTTGGGTCATTAATATTGCAATTCCCCCAGTCTGCTGTCAAAGCTTGGGAGAATGATTGAATGTTGGCCAAAAAGACGCTTCATTAGAGATAAATAATTGCATGTGATTTGACTGAGGAGAAAGCGAGATGGAGTATGAGCGAGAATGAAGTGAGGAGGAGGAGAGCGGTGTATGAAATGAAAGAAATGCATTTGGAAATGAGGGCGGCTTGGCATGGGCCATAAGTATGGGTTGATGCGATACGGCGTGGTGTGTGGATTTATGGAGGAATGCGAAGGTAAGTCCCTATAGCGTCTGCATTAGTCCTAAGAATAAGAAAGGAGAAATGATTCGAAATATCCTTCTCGGAGAGAAACACAAATTTCGCTTGTTCCCTTCACGTGAGTCTGGATTCGGAAATGATTGACCCTCCTCAGACATGAGATGCGAGAATGCGAAAGCAAACTGGCTTCGTGTGTCTCTCCCAATCTGCCCTGATGATGCCTATAAAGGAACGGGAATTCATAAAGCGACCGAATCCGGGTCGGCTCCAACACATCAATTCCCTCTTCCCTCCACAATAGACGCCTATTAAAGAGATCTTCCGCTGATGTTCCAATGGGCACTTTATCACGATTTCAACGATTTTCTCTTCTCTCCTTCTTTCCATACCCTTATTCTTATACCTACAACTAGTCCAACGGCTCATGAACTATAATGGACGTGGGAACAAATCTTCAGCCACATCGACACGTTCTCCGCACTCCAAAACCTTCTTCCATCATCCCTCCTCCAAACTCACATATTTATTATTACGCCGATCAATCCATACTTTCCACTTTTCAACATTCGCAAACTTCACAACCATTCAACAACCATTCTCTATTGTTTCTACACATGCCCACTTCCATGCTAAGTATAAACAAATCGTTATACCTACTTTACTATTTTGCCATTTTGTAAATAAACCAATAAAAATCGCATTTATACTTTTCCTTCTCGCACTTAACAAATACACGACAAAACTAGTTCCTCTACCCATTTAGTAAGTACACCTCAAAAAAATTAAAGTAAATATTTTCATACTTTTAAAACGTAAACATTGTTCTTTGGAATATGATTTTGGCTTCCCTGCCTATACATAATAGTATACAATGTAAAGCTATTTTTATTTTGCAGATAAATTAGTCAGTTAAATTACAATAAATTAAGCGCTTCAAACTACTCTAGCTACGATTTAAAAAAAAGAGTAAACAAATATATTTCTAGTAGTAATCAGTGGTCATGAACATCTATGTTTTCTTCATTTCAAAATAAAAGGAGGAACATCGTGCATATAGTTCGTTTTAAGAAATTCCCGCATATTACCACATTGAGAGTTTTATTCGCTTACATACTTACACAGGATTTGCTTAGGGCTCAAGCATTTAGTTGTGAAAATGGAGAACACAATAATGTATGTACAACTATTCAGTTCAAATCAACTCTGCCGCATAAATATAAATTACAATTTCACTCTGGTAGGCCACACAAGTAGGGGAGGTCCGTACTATACACATACAATTACAACTTATCATACTTTTAACCCACCACAAAATATTTATGCATGTACACATTAAGGCATTACTACTTACCTAGCCTATTATTATAAGGAACATGGAAGTCTAGACTACAAGTCCACAATGAAAAATTCCGCGTAAATACATTCCACTAATAGTGTGTTCTACCAGCAACCTTCGTACTTGTATTACGAGTTGTTATGAAAATGTATATAACCGCTAGTAGTAACATTCACCACTAATCGCACAATAGAATGTTAACATGTCGTGTAGACCAATGTTGTACTTTCACTTTATTAGTTTTTGACGTTCTATAAGCTATCTTAATAAATAATATTACAGTATATCTGAATAGAATAAAAGCTCAACTTTCTCCTTCCAAACCTTTCCCTAGGCAAACGTTTATCTATTCAAGTCTATTCATAGAAGTTTTCATGACCCTCAAAAATTGGTAAAGAATAGCTAAAATAAAGACTTTAAATTGGATTTACAATTAAAATAACTTTACGACAATTACTTTTAAAAATGCCATTGAAAAAGGTATTTTAAATAAACTGATGGGAACAGGGCAGCACGAAAACAAGTTAAATAAGTTATACATAAATTATTTTAGGATTTCAGTAGCTGTATACCGTATTTACCGAATTAGTACTCCTGTCAATATAACACCCCATGAAGGATTAATATCTACATTTCTGCATAAAAATTAGTGGTTTTAAACCATCATACCCCTCTCAAAATAAGTAGCCTTTGGGTCCTTTATATACACTTTTCATCGAAATTAAATGTTAATGATATCAAGGGATATTAACGCTGTAAATATTGTAAATAAAAAATAAGTCTGCCAGGATTTGAAAATTTAAAACTTTCTTTTCGGCATTTTTTTAATTATAGAACAAGACAATTTCTTAAAATCATATTTGCCCAGTAACGCAAATGAAATAAATATGAAATAAATGAAGCCTGAAGGACATACATAATACACTATTGTATTGTGTAGACCAATGTAACATCTAAATTACAAGATAGCTGCAATCTGGACAAGAGTCTGAATGAATATTATGCGGGGTACACTTAAATTTCAGTGTAATATATCATTTCGATTTCATAATACGCTATTTAATCCTCTAAGTACACTAAATACGCATTATATATTGTGGCTACAGTATTAAGACTTAGATTTGTTTACTAGATTTAATTTTGTGTGTAATGTATGTAGTTACTACAACTTGGCCGATAACTCTAAAATAACTGTTTAAAATTTTATGCGATTGAATTGGAATGAAAGCTGTATCTTTAAGTCTAAGCCCTTTGTATGTCAACTGAGTTTTCCACGTTGTACATTAATGTGTATCGTGCATAACTACATAATTTAGTAATACGATACATAAACCTCAAGACAAAAAACAAAACATATTTACATTAATAAACTATGGAAAGGGGTAGCATGATAGTATCCCATTGTAGGTTTTCTTGAGAAGTTGTGATTTGGAAATGACTTTAATGTGAGTGAGGAGCTTAGCTTTTGACTTGCCGTGTTTTATTTATCCACTTTGACCAATGAGTCAGGAAACTCATTAATGTTGCAGCGCCCAGACACTGCTTTCTCTTTAATTATTCACTAATTTATTCGATATAGCGAAGGAAATCAATGTTTTTCGTCTGTCCTACTAAATACCCATTGCATGCCCATTCCGCATCGATAGTGAATAGAAAAGAGAGGCATGCTTCACCTATTGCAGTGTAGCGTGGAAAAGTACCTTGTAGTAATCTACTGATACTGTCGAAAATATTGCTAAAAAATTTACGGCTAGAATTTTTCCATAAAAACATTTGTGCCTCAGTGCTACCTGTGTGGAGGAAAATAATGGACTTGGACTAAGTGTCTAGTTCGTGTATTCCAATCAACATTATTATGTATAATGCAAATAAATCACAATTCTCGAATTCCAACACACTGGCAATCGACTAGAACATAATTTGATAGTTGTATGCTGCGAATGCATATATCATATTTTCGGTTTCTCTAATTTTTTCATTGCAAAAAAACCTTTCTCTTTGTTATTTTGCCCAGGAGATAAGCATCGCATCTAGATATACTACATAGGCACACATTACAAAAGCAAATAATGTTTATTGCCCGCTACACCGTTATTACTAGGTATTGAAAAAAGCTTTATGCAAATTGAATTGCCAGGGACATATATAATTTGAATCCGTCTGGCGGCGAGTTTCACTTGTGACATATAATGAACAATTAAAAGTTTGTCTTGGGGCAATTTTTATAAATTGGATAAATAAATATTGGATTATGTAAAATTTGACAATATTGCAGGGAGTCTGCGAGGAAAGGCTCTGGGTATGGCCAAGAAGCAAGTATTTACTCAAGTAATTCTTGAATTGAATGTTTTCTTAGTCTGTTAGAAATATTTTATAGTGGACAAGAATGCAGAATATAGGAAATTGGATGGAACATGTTCTGAGTGAGTGAGGCAGCTTCCGTTACGTGACTCTCTTGGATATATTTATGAAGTAAAGACTTTGCGAAAAGTTGAGACCTGTAAAACCTATATCCGTTCCTGCATTATACATTATATCGCATCTGTAAATAAAGAGCAATAACGTCAGGAATACTAACTAAGAAGGAAAGTGAGGAAAATGTGTGAACAAATTGAAGCACATCCTACAGACACAGCCACCTAGTTTACTTACTTACATGGTCATCATTAATATTTCACATTTTCTCCTAATCAACACCTACAAAAATGTACTCTGAAATCTCAAAACACGGCCATTGCATTTACTACTACACTTCATTTTCTAAAAGTGAAACTGTTGACAGATGTAATTACCACTTCTAGCGAATAAATTAGTTCAACTAACATTACTGTTACCCATTTTATTATTTTAAATAGGAAATAGACTAAATGTGGAAAGCTGGCCGTACCATTGCATTTTGTGTAATTTTAACTAAATCCTTTAATTATTTATCAAAGCTTTCAAAGTGGAAGAGTGCCGTCAATTACTAATTACCAAACGTATGGTCAATTTTATAATTTAAAGGAATTTAGGCATTGTAGACATATTAGGACTGATTGAACATCCATTATCAATTAAGTTAGCTGATATATAATAGAAGCCAATTAATGACCTGGTCTACTAAGTTTTGGAAGTCGGGTAATTTACAGCATACCCTGGATAAAAAGCGCAATGAGTAAATTTACTAGGGTACATAGGAACATTGTGCACACTGGGGCGCAAGTATTTACAGTAGACAGATAGAGCGAATCTTCTTGGGAAAGTTCTGCATTCGGAAAACTGGGCATGTATTAGAAATATATCTATGTAGAGGTCTCGTATTTACTGGTGCACTGGAAATATTCTGAGTGAAGAGTGTAGAAAGTTGCGATACGTTGGAGTGTGGAGTAGACACGGGAAAAGGTTGGATAGTAGGTTAGTGCAGTGTAATGGAATGGAACACGATGAAAGAGCAGACATATTTGTAGAATTGAATAAAGGTATAGGAGAAAAAAGAAAGGGCAAAGAAGAAAAGTTGATTTCTCGACTGGAGGGCAAAGCATCGTGTACGTAAGTCATGTCGTGTCAAAGAGAGCTCGTCAGGAAGAATGATATTTTGAAAAAAGTAAATAATGGCAATGAAGGCGGGCAGATGATAAAATAAATTTTCGTTGACAGACGTAAATAGAAAAGGCAGTGCAGCACAGTAGCGACGAGAAAGCTAAATACAGATATACATAGTGGGCTTTGCAATGTCAAGACAAAAGAATGACAGCTGCGAGACCAAAAGAGATGAGCAGGGCGAATATGCAGATAGGTATTATAATGCATAGCAATTCAGGAATTGCATAGGAATTCTCTAGTTTCACCTTTGAATAATATATGCGCCTACAGCACAGAAAGGTACTTGGTGTGAGTGTGCCGTCGACTGCGAGACTAATAATGGGACGTCATATATTAGGGTTGCACGGTGTACTGTACTGTGTTTGTAGAGTTAGTGATAGAGGAGTAGTCTCGTCGTTAGCATTGGGATAGGGACAAATAGAAAATCAAACCAGGAAACAGCAACAGGAACAGAGAACAACTGACACATATCTCTTTGCACATTAACAGAGTCAAATATAAACCATAAACATGGTTGCTTATACGAACGACCGATTCGTAACTAAATACCTAAGTATACCTGTGGTGCATATGCTAAATCATTATTAGAGGCCTAAATGGGCCTTATTTAGTGCTTCTATACATATGCGTGCTCCGTGTTATTGTGTTTTAATGCCAAGACATAACTTTATTGGGCAGGCAGAGGGTCTGGTGTAGGTAGCCGGCTATAATTCAGTTTGTGTATAGCGGGAAGAGTAGGAACAACAAATATTGTATGATGGTGCAATAAGAGTGAAGGAAACGGCAGTAAATTACATTTCATTCTATCAACAGGGTAAGGTTCATGAGTATGAGGCATTGTGATTATAGGCCGGTGCGGGGCCACGTATAGTGCCTAGCATGCATATCGGTGGCTTTCCCTGCTCCATCCATTTAGTTTTATGTGGAGAGCAGACCTTGGCTTTCCTTTCCCAATGCACCCACACACATTCAGACAGAGATAGCACGCTCTGCTTTCTGCACTCCTATTCCTTATGTATGGAGTGTGTGTTGGGAGTTCGGAGCTACCTTGTCTGAAATAGTGGTTGCTCCCAGTTTAACTACGACTGACTTTGTTCGTTCGGTTAAAATCCCATCATGAAGAGAAATGCATCATGTTTCATGCATACATGAATATGGAAGCCACTGTGACCATATTTTATTCATGCTTAAGGACATGTACATGGAAGGCCCATATTTAACGGTGAATGAAAATGAAAACGAAAATGAAATACAAATTTAGACTTTGTGCGTAGCTCACTTCAGTACCTCTATTTATTATTTCCTCACACACAAATATAAAATACTTCCACTTCCCATACTACAATCACTCCCAATACATACAAACCAGAACTGACGAATGTTCAAAGGAGCCATGCCTCACTGCTAACAATTAACAAAGAACTATACTCGAGTACAGTTCCAGAAATTAGTCCTAGTAAATATTTCTCTCCAAAAATATATGTTCACTGTTTTACACCATCAATATTATGTGTTGGAAATTTGGGTGAACAGTTCAGCTCTGCTTTGACAATGAGTCATTGAATTTGCATAATATGCGAGCTAAGCTAGTCAAAAATGTTTTAGTGTGAACGGAGATCCGTGTTCCACTCAAGGTAGCAGCCTAGGTATACATATTTATGTGTTCACACGACTAGCCCTCAATTTATGGGGACAGCCACAGCCGCAGGACTAACAAGAAAGACAACTCAGGTTCACTTGGCGAGTACACCCAAATAAATAGCTAATACTTTTACGAGTGGCTTAGATAATGCCATATTTTCCTACCTCTCTGCCTGGACACATGCATATCTCCATTACTTCTCGCTCTCCCCTGACTAAAGGAATGGCATTCCGCACAGAAATATTTTGACATGATTTACTTGACTCATCTTGGCTTTTTGTGTTCTACTTGTAAATGTGCGAATGCTTTTCTAAGTGAAGGTGCTGAGAAAAAAGAAATATATTACGTATGGGTTTACTCCATTTCTTACACATGTCAGCCAAAATACTTAAAAAACTAGCTAGGCAAACTCATGCTGTTTTAGTATTGCACTCAGCTCCCGTTTTTCTATCTCGGGCTAGACACCAACCTTTCAAAATAATAAATACGTCCGCACAGAAAAATATGAAGACAAGCTACCTATGATAAGATACAACCTAACTTTTATTAACACTATAAGTATACAGATCCGTCAACGCTTGTTTCCTTAAACCTTATAAATTCCTTGTTAATTCCATAAGATTTAATATAAAACAAGCATATGTCCTTTTTGATAGACATTTTGATATCTAGCAAATAACAAAGAATTGCATGTTTACAGTAATATAAACGTAATAGCTATTTAATGAGACCAGGATTTATATTTAATCAACTTCTAACTAATCAACAACTCACTTTCGGTTACCCAATTTGAAATTTTTTGAAAAATCCAAAAATATGTAAACTATTTTTGGTTCGATGGAGCAATTCAAATACCTTAAAATCTTTACTCCTGTTTGTAAATAAGAGTTTAGACAAAAACTTGTGTACAAAACTATTAGGGAGCAGTATAACTTTCTTGGCTTCCCATTGAAATTTCTCAACTCGTATCATGCACAGTATTTAAAGACTAGAGAAACGCAAGAAAACTAATTTAGGGAATTTATTCAACTACTAAGTACTACAGACTGTCTAATGCATTGTAAGGACTCCTTACTAAGGAGCATAAGCAAAGGGATTTACTTAGGTAGGGATTTACAGGGATTCATTTACATGTAGAGTGACGTTAATATTGTATGCACATGTCGTGTTAGGTTAACTTTTAGTCCTTAAAATTAGGCTACAGATATAGTCTAATATTAATTTTTCATCTCACTTGATTATCAACTTAAATGCTTAATTTGACTTTAGTGTTTTCAGAGAAATCTCCAACCCATCAATTTCTTAAGCCTCTTAACTTAGCCACGAAAACTTTTAGTACCACGTCAACATAAGTATGAGAAGCATTTCCATTTACACACAGGACTATAGGCTTCTTACTCAATATCAATGGTAATGCGGCTGAAAATCATATTATAGACAACAGTCGGCTAAGAAAAACAAAGATCATAGGTTACCTTAATACAGAGTTACATAAATCATGATAGAATTATGAAAAAAATAAACTACAGTAAAGGACATTTCTACAAAATAGGTTTTTTGGCATTTATTTCAAGAAAACTTTTTTGGAAGTAAAAGGAAAAATATTGAATGCGTTTGTCAAATGTTTGATGCTTTTAATGGCAATCTGTATTCTGGCAATGTAGAATTGAATCAAATGAATTATCTTCCACTGTTTTTATAGTCAAATTTTCCAGAATGTCCATTTCGTACCTTAAACTTCATGTTAAACTAGACTTGTCCTTTCATGCAATAATTTAAACTTCCTTATTAGTTTTGGCAATCATAAATACAAAATTCTGCAACAGATTTCTTGTGTCATGTTTACACACAGTACATATACGGTGTGTCTCCTATATTTAACTTATTTATAAAGAGGTGAAGTTTTGAGCTTCGAAATTAACTTGATATATGTAAATAATCTTAAGAAAAGTATGACATTTGCCAATTTTACCGGTGTAGATGACTAACATGTTTTGCAAAACCAATAATGCTTTCCATGAAGGTAAACATAGTAAGCAAAGAAAGTTGGAAACCATATTTTCAAAATTTGCTCCGTTCCCAATAAAGAAATTTGGAGATTATTGTTAACTTAATTTCGCCTGATAGGATATTACAGGTTTTTGGAGGGGAATTAATTTAGACTTTACGATAGTAGATGCAGTACATATAGGTAGACAAATTATTGGTTTATGTTGTCAGACTTTCTTAGCGCCACGTAGCAACCGCAACGAACTACAAGGATGTAGATGTAACCATTTTCATTACCTCCGCAAACGTCAACGTAATATATACTATGAGGAGTATTCTTACATTTGTTTATATTTATCAACTTTATTAGCTGACCTACTCTCAGTTGATGCATCAAAGTAAACGACACAACAAAATAAATCTCTTCCTACTGAAAGTCAAAACTCTGTGTGCTTATGAACCTGTATAAATTCTACACATTATAGTCTTCCACTCCGGGCAAGACAACTTTTATTGCCTCCATGGTCTTAAGTCAAGAAACAAATAGAATTGATGTTGTAAACAGGCAACAGTTAACTGGTAACTTTTATTAACTTTAGTTTTTATTTCACTGAAGAAAATCTAATCAAGTTGGGAACATTAAGACAAGATATACCATATACTTACGTAAGTAGCATCTACAATAAATAGAAAACCAACTCAAACTCTAAATTACGATTAGATTTTATATTCGTAATACTGACTTCCTTTCCAGGGAGTGGGAACCAAGATTTAGGTCAAGAAGATTCCTTCAACTGTATACACTATTCATTCAGCTGATGATTTTGATGACGTCGTTGTTTGTAGTCAAAGCATTAGAACACAAAATGGGGTTGTAAAAAATTAAAATCTCTGGCATGCTGTAATCACTCTTAGTATGGTTACATTAGAATTGAACCATCTCAGTAATCTTGACAAATTGTAGAACTGTAAAACATTTAAAAAATAAATAGTTGAGGTTTTCCTACTACTCTACTATCTCAGATCAAAATGGAATAGAAAAATCTTGTTAAAGAATAAGAGGGTATGAAAAGGTAGTTGCACCTTCTATAGAGATGCCTTCTAAGAAATAAGGCTCTGAAACAAAGTAATTAGTATACTCCTAAGTTTTGACGCATAAATTTTCGTTACGACAGCAACAATTCCTAGTGTCCTTGTTCTTACTCCTGACAAGCCATCTCAATCAGTGAAAATGCAATCTCTTGCTGTGCAATGCACGCACCTACTTATAAATACCTAAATACACGCTAACCAAATGCAAAGATCAATATAATTCCCCCTTTTATAGGCTAAGCTAATTGATTGCATACCTACTGCCTTGATCTTATTTGAAAGTCAATTGCATTTCCTCAATTTCCCTTTTACGCAATGCAAAAATACACTCAATATTCATTTTCATCATTATATGAAGTTAGCTAAAGTTGTAGAAAATCTTCTATGATTGGAAAGATTTTCTGTGAATAATTGCACCGAGATATTTGACAAGTTTCTGCAAAAAATACTGAATAGACGGAACTTGTAAAAATCGTGTTCGATATTAAAAACTGTGTGCCATTCTGTAGAACAATAATGGAAACTTGTAACTAATAAATGTAGAGTTAGTGTGGTGCAGACAGTATTGGAATGTATGTACGTGTCTAGGTGAATGTAGCCATTTATAGACTAGGGAATGAATAGGGAATTTGTAGCCTTAGACGTAAAGAAAGGAACAAAGTTACTTTATTTGGGCAAGGTCCTCATGAAACGAGCTGCGAACTGAACTGGGCATAAGGCCAATCCAAGAGAAATAAACATCAAGAGAAACTTTAATGTTGAAAGGTTTGTATGCAAATGATGTCTATTTAAGACTAGTGCTCTATATTCAAACCAAAGAGAGTCATTAAAGCTCTACTATTTATATTCATAGTTGTATTTTAGCATTACAGACTAACATCAATGTTGTCGAGAATTTGGGGCAAAAGGAAAGTGTCTCTGAGTTACTAGGCGGGATGGAGAACTTGAAAGAAACCAATGAGAAGGAATAGTTCGACGAGGACCAAGGGAGTAAAGAAAATTGAGTGAGTTAGTTCAAGAAGGAACCAGCGATCGAACATATTTTAAAGTGACTAAACGTACTTTCCTAATTAGAAATTTTGATGAGAATTTTGAATTGAATCTTAGAAAATTGAAATTTATAATTTGCAATTTGATTCCTGAAACCAGTATTGATTAGTGTATTAAATACGTGTTAAAATTACACTATAGTTTTTGTCCTTCCCGATCATTGAGCCTACAAGAACCGAATTTATTAGTTACCATGTGACTGAGCTATCGAAGTTTTGCAGTCACATCAAATTGAAGCCATGTTTATGTAACGCGGCACCAGGAGTGAGCTTAGTGTTAACATTCAAAGTGAAGAAATAGGGCTTTATTGTAGGGAACACTGTCCAAAGAAACCATCCAATTCCGTGTAAAAGGGAAATTCTCTAAAGTAACTGGAACTCACTCTTTCTTATACTTACACATATTTTATATCATTCATTCAACTCACTCACCAAGAGAGACGGGAAATGCAATATATATCCTACAGTGCTCTGCATTCCACTTTGTGCACAAAATATAATTCGGGGAATACCTGCTGTTGCTCTCACTTGTGTAAAGTGCGTACCCGGAAGAGATAATGAATACTGTACACAGTTTGAATTAGTTCACCATCCTCACATTTTCTAATTATTCAAAAGAAAAAACTTGATTCTCCTAACTGGCTTATCACATCCCAGCTAACAATAATCTAATTATTAATAGCACTTAAACGTTTCAAGGAAAAATTCCGTATTGGTACTAAGGCAATTTAACCTGTTATAAGTAATGCTGAAAACATAGGTTTGTAGTGTTCATTCCATTTTAATCTTTGTTTTTACTAGGTTTTGTCATTGAAAGCAAATTCCCGGTAATGAGAAAGTGAATACTGGAGCTACTTAGGTAGTAGTTGTAGGTGTTTTAAATTTAAGAAGATTTAAATGCTGGTAATAATGTGCAGGTAAGTAAGAAGTGAGTGAAGAAAATGAATAGACTACAGTGTTTATAAAATTTGACAATGGTTTCTGTAATTGACAATGAGTGTGGGAACTGTGTTGCGTTTTCTGTAAGGGAGTAAATGGAGGTAGGTAGAAGGAGCTGACAAAGGTTACATAAAAGTAACTGTTTAGAATATTCAGTAAGTTAGGAATAGACTGATAGTGAGAGAAGAAAGGAAAAGAGCATATGGAAAGTTGGGATAATAGAACAAGTGCCTTTGTGTATTTTCAAGTGAACAATAAGGAAGAGAATTCAAATTTCATCTCCAGCTGGAAACTCAGATATAGCTTGTGGTGCAGAAAGCACCTAGGAGGAAAACTTTGGGAAAAGTTTATTCTTATGTGAACTTTAGGCTGGCGGTTCCAATCTAGCGAGCAGCCTACTCCTTTCTAAGTATTCAGATTATACTGTACACAATATTATAGTAGAATGCAGTAATGATGTACAGCAGTCAAGACAAGGCAAAGAAAGTTGCAGACAGAAAGTATGCAAAGATCTTTAGTAAATACGTACTTACGGTGAGTTACTAGATATGTGGATAGCTGCATTTCGGCTGGGCACCTCACTAAATACATCCAAGCTGTACTCCACCCAGCCTAAATCTTGCAGACGAAGCCAACCATTCCCACACAATTCCACCACCACGTCATACCACACAAAATCCCAGACAAAAATTGACAACACCATTCATTATTTCCTCGTTTCCAGTGCAGTGGTTCATACTGTTTTCCTGCATGCAATATGCAAGTCATAATTCTGCTTACTATTTAGCCACAATTACTATCTATTAGGTTTAGGTACTGAAAAATCCCTTTATAAGTACATATCTGCAAGAAATCTAAGAAAAGAACAATTTTTGGAATTATTTACTGATTCTGTATTAAATAATAAGTCGTTAACAAGTTGGAATGGTTCCCGAGTTAAGAAATGCTTTGAAGTAACAAAGCAAGAGGTGAGCGGATTAGAAATGGCTGTGCAAACACTTTTTATATTTAATGATGTACAGTTTCCTTGAAAAGTCACTTGTGTAGCAGAGTAACAGTTTTTTGAAAGCTGACTACTGTTATGTGTTCTCCTTGATCTTGACTAGTAGCTATAAACAGGCAAATGAGTAATTAATTATTAATTATTCTTCTTGAGACTGAAAGGTGAAAGTTACTTTTGAATTGACTTCAAAATTTAAAAATTAAGTAGATTCAGGAATATTCAGTTTGAATACGAAAACTTTTAAACTCGATTACCCGATATTAACTTTTAAGTTTTGGTAGAATTAATAATGAAGGCCCCAGTCGGTAACGAAGTACAATTTATAATAAAAACGGAATTATATTCTGAGGTAAATGAACGATTGTTATTTCTGCATATATAAATAATAGGACGGAAGAATTACTAGCGAAGAGAGAAATATTTATTTTAAGACAGCTCTCGTCAGTTAAGATCTTTAATCATTATTTCTGGGAAAGGCTGTCATTTGATTATTCACGTGGTAACTTTAAATACTCATTAGAGAGAGTATAATGAACTTGGTTCCTTCATCAACCAGAGATACAGACGCATTCAGGTACAGTTCAGGTAGTGATTTATTGTTAGTGAAGATACCCAACTTTTCTTCTCAACATCAATGCACTCGGATCTCATCATATTCATAAGCATTAGCAAAACACAGTAATTTATACTGGAGCATTAGTTTCACCTCGCTTCGTCTTCGTCCCACTTTCATACTCAGCCAGACTTCACATAATGACTGGGAATATGATACGTTCCGAAATATACACAGCAATACACAACTTACAAACCCCCCTCAAACTAACACAAAGCAACGGGAATTATAGCCGCTTCCTAAACTTTTCCCTTCTAGACGAACCTTCTCCTTCCCTTTCCTCATTAAACATCCATTTTCTATATTATCATTTTCACTCTCAAGACCTTCATTTTCTAATTCATTTCGAACGATTTCGTCCAAATTTCTTCCAGAAACCAATTAAAGTGCCCACAAGACAGAATTACATCTTTTCGTTATTTATTTTACGCCTTGTTGCTCTACCTTGTGTTAGTTTACCCTAATTCCTTCCCAAATAAATTATACCGAAAAATTTTACATTTCACAATATTTTATTCCTACCGTGAATTCTGTTGCTATTTAACGCTGTCAGAATTTAATTTAGTCCTTGAATTATAATGAGAATGGCTTCCAGTCTGCTTATGGAAATTTAGATTGTAACATTGAAAGTAGGGAATATTAAAGTTTCACACTCAATGGAAATGAACATATCAAGTTTATATGATCTTCTGCTATAAGGATATAATTGCAGCTCAAGTTACAGATATTGTGATGGATCTGATGGAATGGATGGAATCTAAATCCTATTCACAATTTTAATTACCTGTTATAGTGTGTGGTACTGTAAAATTCTAAAAAGATCCCTTGGTACCAAGAGAAAGGAGAAAGCCAACAAAAAAGGAGATCATGGTTTCTTTATGTTGGAGAAGCTGTTTGAAATTGGGAGAGTATTTTGGTTTAGGAGTTAGTAATGGTTTAGTGGGGTCCCTTATGGAGGAAGGAATGTGACTGTGGAATAAAATAAAGTTTAATATTCATTGATGTGAGATGGAAAAGTCCCTTTAGACGATTTACATTAAGCACTGAAGAAATTGTTTGAGGAAAGATAAATGACAAGGGGTTATAAGTTGGTAAATGTGGTTGGTAGTTTAAATGGACACGAAATGGCACTAAATAACGGACTGTCTATCTTCGCTATTGTTGGGTTTTGAGTGTACTTGAGAGTGGAGGAAGAAGGAAGACAAGACAAAGGAAATGATGGCGCGAAGCTTGTGGAAGCCACAAATATAAGTTTATTAGCTTCGTTTGTATCAATTATTTTGATGAGTTGTCCTTGTCGTTAGATGTACATTTGCGAGAATTCCGGGGAACTTAGACCGCACTTGTGCCGCATTTCATTTCTGGTGGAAAATAAAAGTTGTATTATTCCCGAGGAGGCGGAGAGGAGGAAGGAGTGTTTTTGCAGCGAATGGAATTGTGACAGAAAGGAAGGTGCTGCCGGGAGATGCAGAACAAGGTGGAAGAAGTTTGTCCCAACTATTGTCAGTGTTGCATGTGGTTGCGGTAGGAGATGGCCATTGGATTACTACATTAGTTATATTGGTGGCAGTGTTGCGACTGCAGGAGTGTATAAGTCATAATGAGACAAACAGGATGTATACGAGTACATTTGTGCCGAGGACATTTGTATATATGTGAAGAAGATAAAGTGAACGTGACCTGTAGCCTTTAAATATCTAGGAGACGGAGTCAATTTATCTCATTTCATTTTCTTTTACTATTCCATTGCTTATTTCATGCATTGCTTCACTCCTTCTGCGGAATTCACAATTGCCAGGCCACGAGTAAATCATGGTGAGTTGGATCGGGGCGGAAGTAAGCTTTACATAACTTTTCCTTGTAATATCTGCATTTATGATGGTTATGAAATGGAAATAAATACATTATAGAGGAGCACAAGTCTGGAGTCTCTTACGCTATTGTGCATACTAAAATTCCTTACATCATTTCATATGTCTCATATCACAATTCCACTAATAATCAAGTCAGGCAATGCAGTGGTGTGGTGTAGTGTAGTACGTTATGCGTAATGCCTACTTACGTTGTATTCCTATTGCTGCCACCGAGTTGGAACTCTACTGCATTCTGCCATCTCCTTCCTTTTCACAGCTATGCACCTACAGCCATTAGTAGCTCTGTACATAAGGTACACAATATTATTCATGTACCTATGCAAATCCAAACCATAGACCAGATTCTAAGTCGAAAAGAATTGCTGCCTTTCCCTATGCTTTATTGTGAGTGCATTACCATAACGGTGTACTTCTCAGTTGTAGCTATGTTTTAGATTCAACTGAATTGGATTGGATTAGATCTATGTGGGCCGAGAAACGATCTGTGTCTATACAGGATATAATGTATGGAATCCTCCTCAGACCCAGTTTAGCTTTTTGTCCACTTTCATATGCATTGGCTAGAGGTATTCTATAAACCTACCTAGGGAATCGTAAAATGACACCCGTTAATGATGCATGTGACTCGTGAAATGGCTCTTCTGAATTGGGGTGATTTACTATTACGACGTCGTTAGAACATTGTTAGCATGAACAGAGGCTAGCCATGCTCAACTGTGGCAATCACTTGACTAACCCTATATTAGAGACCCAACCCATTCCACACGATATACTCATCCGAAAGCTCAACTGAATCACACTTGTCTTTAGTCTCCTCACCAGCAACATCCGCCGAACTCGTCTCCACTTTCAATTCCTCAATACACACAAATCCACATCCTACAACCCAGCTCCCTTCCTTAATGCATACACAGACACACATTACATCCAATATTAACAGGCCCTCCAAGAAACGCCAATTCTTTCACAAACACAGCCTTTACACTACTTAAGAACTCCCTCTGCATTTTACTATTCCATCCTTATTTATGAATTCACCCGAATACGCACAAACATCGCCTACACGCTCAACCTACGCGTAAACATTCATTCAACCAGATTACACTGCGGAACCCCATCCTAAAGTTACTACTTTCGATTTTTATTGCTTCCTATATTATACCCTATTTCTTCACAAAACCGTTTGTGAAAACTCGATATTTGATTGAAGGTTATATTGTCCATTTTGTCCTCAACGGAAAACTACTCACTATGCGTTTTCTTATTGTATTGTATTATACAAGTCAAATCACGGAGAAACATTCTTCTAAAGTTCGTACGCAGAGAAATACTACTATGAACATTATATAGTAATCTTCTCTAGGGAAAGGAATTAAGGCAAATACGTTAATGAAAATTGGGTAGTGATGCAAATATTATTAAAAGAATTTGTGATCATATTTTTGCATTTACTAAATAAGTAATATTTTGTATTTGCCGTTGGCATTAAAACTGCTATGTTTTGAAAACCAGGGTAATCCGGGTGATTTTTATGAAAATTACTGTACATTTTTACTTGGACGGTGTATCCAAAGAAAATTCATGGCGTCAATATCTGTAGCAGTACATTCATCAGGAGTTCGGGTGAATTGAAATGTGCGCGTGTAGTGAGCAGTGTGAATGCGAATCGAAAATATGCTGTAGAATGCAAAAGCAGAATGCGGCTAAAGCCGCCCAGAGGCTCTAAAGTTCTTGTATTCCCATGATTCGAACAAGCAGAATTACCTCACCAGACCCACAACAAACGCTAGAACACAACTCAAAAGTACAACCTATAAATACAACCAAAGACTAACGTACTAATTTATTCAGTGGCAGCGTACTAATACGCCAAGACTGTAACGTCCACGTGTGCTATGCCCCTACAAGAGATAGTATACTAGTTTAGTAACTCAGAGTAGATATAAACGTAGACATTAGAAATTGACCTTAACCGCAAAAAGTAATTTCGTTAAATGCACAGCCTCAAGTGAAACTGTTAACACACTTAGTTACTGCAACTACTTTTTCATGCACTTTGAATTAGCTTTTAACTTTTCTGACAATACCTTGCAATATATTGTGTCTATGAACATCTTATGCGCCTTATTTATATAAGACACTACCTAAAACAAGGTTAAGATATGAGTATTCAGTAGGTTTTTTGCAAATACACGGAAAGGTAATTACTTTGGGAAAATTTCCCATACGGGGTAAGTAAGAGATAGGAAAAACTATCACGTTTGCTTGACTTTACCTGGGATGGTTTTGTTTGCAGAGCCATTGCCTAAAACCCTTCTCAAACATTATGATTATTATGATTACTAGTATAGTAGTAATAGTCCTAGGTTGGGTTCAGGTGTTACACATGGAATGAAAAGAAATGCTGGGGAAGGATAACGAGGGCAGTCAACAATAGGGAGAAAGCGATGACAATAATAAGCTCTGCACGCTTTGAAGCTAAACGGACGTTTTAATAGGACAAACAAAGCAGATGTGGAGAAAGAGAGTAAGAGACATTTTCTTTTGTTGCGATTCCTCATAGGAGTACGTGCACTGCCAATGCTTTATGATCTGATGACAAATTATGACACGCGCCAACTCATTAAGTCACGAAACAATAATACTAGCAAGTTCACAGACCCAGGTGCGTTAGTGTGTAAACACTTAAATGAATATACTGAAGGATCATGTGAATTCCGGTTACTAAATTGTATCTAACTAGACAATCGTGTACACATTATGCATTTAGATATATAATGGCCCACGTTTAGTATGTAGATCGAGTACACATGTTTTAGAATGCATTTTACAAGTCTGTTTAAGAAAACAAAGCTAATACACACTTTATAGCGTAGGGGCACGAACTGCAAGTTATAATAAGAACGTAGCAGTATTCGATGTTCTGTATAATAGGTGCTAAATAAAATCAACCTATCCCTTGCGTTGTCCTGCGTTGGCAAGTATTTCACGGAGTATAACATTTCTCTCGTCTCACCCTTTCCATGTAGTGTAAGTTCAAGTAGCGTGGTAAATATTACGTAGCTGACGATGAGAGAAACGGTTAACTAAAGGTTCTATTTTAAGCATTAGTATTCCATGTGTGCATAATTCTAATTCCAATGCTATAGCTATTAAGTAGCTGCCATGTAAAATAAATATAACGTTATAATGCACGGACGGAACCGGGACTACCATAACACTCATGCAGATTGTTTATGCTCCTGTTAGGTAATAGATTTACGTGACCACGAGAAAAGTCTAGCCTTACTACGAAATGGACTTATACAATCCACCAAATGAGTACGAACATGGTAATTTCTTAACCAAAATTTTTATTGCACGGTATTGTGTCCGTTTCCCTTTCCGTTCTAATGGAATCTTCAACATTTTTACTTTTACAACTTTCCCTAGCTATTAGAAATGTTATGACTCCCAAATATAAATACCTTTTCAAACTTTCCAAACTCTTATCGAAAATGAAGTAATAAAAATGCTCAAATTCACTTACAAACATAAACACATTTCTAGGTGTATTTCATTCTGCGTTGATGCAAATTATAATTTACATCAACAGGGTATTCAGTAGATTATTTACTAAGAATTTTGTAAACTAATAATACCTCTTATATGAAGTTTGAACTAAGTAATTTAAAAAAGTAACTTCCCAAAGTGTAGTAAATAAGTAATAAGTTTTATAAAAGTAAAAGCCATTTGTTTGGTAGTGAACTTTGAATCTGTATTATGGTGATAAAATTTGTCTCAAATGATAAACAAACAAAAATATCAACACTGGTGTATATTGCATCTAAGCACGGGTTCGTTTCAAACCGCTGTTTGTGTAGTACATGGTACAATATTTTAGTCGCTAATTAAATCACACTTTCATTTATAAAGTAATTTCTCGTCGTTGTGCACCATACTTGGTTTTAAGTTATATACGGTAACACTACTTTATGGGAAAATTTCATGTCGGCTTTACCGTAAACTTAAACAGTATCGTTAGAACATTGAGAACTGATTACTGAAAGAGTAGAAATCTAGATATTTCATTCAGTGTGCTAACAGTGCTAAGTACAAACGTAGCTAAATTGCTGTGACTCATTAAAACGATATTACTTGTGATAGATATGTACATAGTCGAATGTTATGTTCATGTAAACCTGGAGCGACGAGAAAGAGAGCCAGAGTGAGAGTATGTGGAAAAGTAAATAATAAATGTGACTTACACCGAAGGCTTAAGTTACTTAGAGAAATCGGAGAAAGCCCAGCAATGGTCACACAGTGGTTTCGCTTTCTCTCCCGTCGCCACAATTGTATCACAATCACATTACTATATGCTACAAGCGAAATCCTATTAGCAACTAACAATAAGTAAGTGTACTAGCGTATTTATGGGTGCATACGAACAATATTAATATTTCTTATGTATGCATCATTACGTGTGTACTGCGTGCTATACTTACACATTACTTAATTTCAAGGCACATTTTAAAGACGCAGATATAAGCCGCCCTCCCCCAATAAACCATGTTTGGAAAATACCCATTTTATTACTATCTGGCAACACATATAAGAAAGGGGACCCTATCTGGGGAAAAGATATTTTCCATGACGTTTGTTCTCAACAGTATTTTTAAGTGAATGGGAGTAATCTAGCTTTAAGAGAAAATTGAAATATTAACCGCGGTGTATATTTGAGGTTTAAATAGTAAATTTCAGTTGTTCTTCGTTTAGGTTTGTCTATCGTTATTCTTTCACTGCGTGGCTCTTTAGTCCCACTCCCATATGGACATGAAATTGAGGCATGGATCCACATGTGGCCTTCTTTTGTAGCTCATGTTGTTTGCTGGGCATTTCTCATTACGTTTGCATTGTGTTCCTAGTCTTCTCTGCTATCATTCAATCTGTATACCTAAATGAATACTCCCGCAATATAGCTATGTTTAATATAATGTAGTCTTTAATGCAAATGCGCTACATGAGAAACATGGGTATTTAGGTCCAAATGGGAATCAGAGTAAGTGCGATTAGGATGCAAGTGCCAGAGTCTCGCCTCGACTCGACACTTGAAATAAATATTGTCCTCCTATCGTTCAAGTCGTCACTCATTCCGTAGCACACAGTCTACGTTCTGTTTCATTTGCTTTCTCCTTTTCAGTCCTGGCGCCTAGACATTGTCAAAACATGGGGAAACAACGGAAAATACTCACTGCCACCAAAATCCAATAAGGTCAGCAGTTCGCTGTTTACCTATAAATAAGTTTACCAACATGTAGTTCACTTCTTTGCAGTTTCCCGTTTTCCCCGGTTCCCGCTTAGTGATTACCAAAACAATCAGATGCAAAACACAGAAATTGCAACTTCTACTCTTGCTTGGGCCATGCATCCTTTTCTTTTGCTCTTCATAGAAACTTTCCAATACTTTCCTCTCTATTTTAATTCTTACAACAGTTTTAATGCCTAATTTATTAGTATGACCTTTTGTGTATTGTTCCAGGCTCATTACTTTAAGTTTCCACACTAACCCAAATATGGTACGCAGAAACAGTTATTTCGTGTACGCGAACTAGTACACGAACACTGCATTATAGTATTCTGATGTTTGTACTAGTCACTCGATTCCTTGAATGCGTTGTAAATTTGGTAACAGGAATAATGATTCATTGAAGCTTTTTGAAAATTTGGCAAATGAAGAAAACTAGTTTGCCATTTTTTACTTTCTATTCCTTTAGTATACCGCAAGTAGCTCTGCAATTTGAATTTGGTAGACATTTACATTTGTGTGCATTTTTGCAGCCTTAGCAATGAAATAATTGATGGACAGAGTAATTATACATTAAATACGGTCAAAATTTTCAGTTGCCAACGTAAAATTAGCCAGATTTTATGGGATTTTAAAAATCCCAATGAGTTATTGTGGCGTTTGTTGCTATTATTACATGTTTTAAGCGGTTCTGCATTAATGTTCAGTGTTGACGTAAGTCTTAGTGTATATTTAGTAAATGTAAGCATGAAAAAGGATTGCATGCTTTGAGTGGGCAAGTTTAAGTTTGATTGAGAATGCCAAGATTGTTTTCTCTCCCTCTCTTTTCCTTACTTTCATACACTTTCATTTTATCTTACAATCTTGAGGCATGAACACAATACACCATTGTTTTTTATTCTTCTGCAGTATTTCTCTGTAAGTGAGCGCGTGGGGGTGGAATATGAAACAAGCAATTGTAAGGAAACGCTGTAGACGAACTTCATTTCTAATAAACTTATATAGTTCGCATTTCTTGTGGACAAATATACCTATATGTGTGTTTAGGAGGATTAAGGTTTCACAAAGTTTTACTCACAATGAGACATATAGTTCCATATTCTATTATTTACTAAAGACTAATGTTTATTCACCTCGTTTGTTTGGAGTTGAAGCCCGCACACATTAATGAGTTACTGTGCAGTTTCAGAAATTCACCTTAAAGCATCAATTAAACTAATGTTTAATTAATTGAGATTGAGTATACTTATATTTATACTCATGCAATTGTTTTCATTTAGTTTTAAAAAACGAATTACATATGCTGACAGTAAATAAACCAGGAACACCAATAAAGTTGAAAGTCGTGAAAGTAGTTTTCACCAAGAATCTAAATATTAAATGTGATGAATGTATTTCATTTGCATAGGCTAAATTTTAAAATGCCAAGTCATAATAATTTCTAATAGTAAAGTGGCGCCTACCATTTACCCTTTTACAATTTAAACGCTTTGAATTTGCTATTGTAGTATTCTTATTGCATTTTGCAAATGAATTACAATTTGTGAATGTAATTTATGTATGTTGTTTAATAGAAAGTACAAAGATTTCCTTGTGGTATTTAATTAACATTAAAACATGTAAAATTCTTGAGGCTAGATAAAGCAATGAAATGAATGTTTGGATTGTCCTGTGATGGAGAAAGGGAAAATAAATTCATGGGTCTTTAGGAAAAGATAATAATTGTTTACCTTGAATATTTGAGAAAGGGAACATACGGAGTGAGTTTATTAATGAAGTGATGGTGAATTAGAATGAGAAGTAGTTGGAAAAAGTTGTGATGATGGCCTACTTTGTACTGAGAGGATTGTGAATGCATATATTTAATGATCACCATGTATGTTGTCGACAAAAGGAAACAGTTATGCTGTCAGGGTATCGCAGTCTTGAATTTGTGTTGAGCATTGCATAAAAAGATTCTAGTGAAACACAATATAAAGCTAACGACAATAGATTTAGTAAGGAGAAGAGAAGTTTTACAAGTTGACAACATTATTTCTATAAGCCATAAAGCTGTTGCTTCACTGTTTTATAGAAATTTTGAGAACATGGTTAATAGAGAGACATTCTTTTCTTCTCTTACAAAGGAAAGTATTATTTATTAGCAGGGAAGAAGAAATAGGCCTAGGAACCTACTTAGATGTTAATATAAAAATATTCGTCACTTCATATTACTACTCAGCACTGTAACACCTACGGTGGATATTCTACTCCAGCATATACCATACCGGAGCCGATTACCAGGTTATCGCCCAAGAACGAGCCAATGAGAGAAAAGTTGGAAAATATTCTGGGCTATAGTGTGGAACCGTAAGAAAAACTTTGTAAAAGTTCTTATGCAAAAGTTTTCGAGGGAATTGTTTAAAATTAAGATGCATTGTGTGCATGTATGTATACGATGAATCTCTTTTCACAACAAAACCAAGTGGAACGGACAAAAAACTTACACTTCCCCGTAGATAACAAACTAATGTGAAACAGTCAAAATACACTGGGTAATCGCATTAAAAAGGTGTTTCCAATAAATGTAGGTGGGTTACTACTACTTACTGCCACTAAAATACTAAAAGTAAACAAAATTGCTTAATACCCTACCTTGCACGTAACATTAGCTTTATAGGTACATCGATTTTAAGGAACATGAATGTAAATGTTTGTTTGTATTTCTATTGATTCTCCTCTGTCTATAGTCGAACTCTGCTGCACAAAAGGTTATAAATACGTTTCCAGCCGAGCACTGTGGAACAAGTAGTAAGTATCCCCTAATATATTTATACATGCCTTTAGAGCATTTTCAACAGCATTTCGTGCTCTTAGCCACCGTTTTTCAGGAGACACAGAAATACTGTACCTGCGTGCACAGTACAAGTAATGTAATTGCTCTTCCCTTTTTTCTGAACCGTAGTCCTCAATGCATACTTCACTAAACATTTAATAATTCACTCACAATCCAGCAATTTGCATTGGCCTTTTTACAAAAATTGTCCTATAGGTTACTCTGTAAATTTAATGAATGGCGACAATTAACCTTAATTAGCACTCTCCAACAACTTGGTAATTTGTTTACGAACCACACTCTCATATTTACACCCATTGCACCACGCTCCTTTAGCATGTATAAGTAATTTTCCATTGGTGCATTAAATCAATTCATTCATAAAACGCAAAATATTAATTATTTCAAAACTTTCGTGGAAACATTTCTTTTGTTAACAGTTATAAATAAAAATATCCATCAATACAGTGTGATCATAAATAGTGCAAGACGAACAATCGTTGCATTTTGCACACTATCTTGTTCTGGTAAGAATAATAAATCGGAAAATAATGCGATGTTGTTAGGAAAAAGCTATCTGCACTAGTATGCCGAAAAATGGGATATGGACACATTAAACAGGAATAAAAGAGGAAACAAAGAATACAGATTACAGTTGTTATCCGCCTACTTATTAGCCTTTTATATCCCAAATAACGTGCTTCCAGAAATTACCATTTGGAAAGCAGCGCCTACATGGAACCAAGCCTGGAAAAGTGTTACACATAATATAGTAGATAGTTAGTGCATACATACATATGCTTAGGGAAGGAAACAGAAGTTATAGTCCATTGAAAAGGGTTCAGGTGAGGTTAGACTGTCTTTATTGTAGTTTCTGGAATATCTCACTATATTTGGATTGGGAAGCATGTATGTAGAGGTGAGACGATGGAGATTTTCCATCAATGATATATGCGATTTCCTAGTGTGAGAGAAGGCAAAGAAAGAGGACGAGTTAGTTTCTCTTGAGAATCTTTGAATAATTCATGAATATGTCAAAGGTTTCCAAGATATATTTTCTTCTCAGTTTTTATGAGGATATAGCAAGGATATGCTTTGTAGTCAGCCCTGGCAAAACAACCCATGCCGAAACCGTAGGCAGCCAAAGCAAAGTCAGTACAATATTTTGCTTTCTATTGCAACTACATGTACATACATTCACAGACATGCAATTCACTAATATCTTTACCTCACTCCAACATTGCAAACTACATTTGATCTCCACACCGACTTATGTATATGCACGTAAAACAAAGAGGGGAAGACTCAAAGGTGTAGCTCAAGTCTCCTTCCGTAACATACGACGCGTATGCTAAACATCTATACACCTTGTTACCTAATATTATATAACTATTATTTCTACTCAAGGGCATATCCTAGCAACACTACCAAATCTATGCAACTATTTTCATATCAACTTAGACATCCATCCACAATCTAAATACTATACACCATACCTGCATAAATACAAAATTGGCCACGTAAAAATCGTTTCATCTTCATATGCATTCACCATATTCACTCCAATAAAAATCCACACCTTTAAAAAGCAATACTTTGCAATACTGTAATGCAACACTTTATACACGTTGTCATTTTACCGATACATAGTAAAACAAGTCATAGCAATAACTTTCTTTCTTACTAATTACTACTATTCTTTTCTTATTTAAGCAATATTTCTGACAAATGTTTTGTGATTTTTTTGAGCCTGCAAAATTCGGAACGATAAACTCTCGGAATTTTTATTAACATTTTGGCGATTTGTATTTGCAGCAAATTATGTCGGTGAATTCCATGTTTTTAGACAGATAGGTTGAATGATTTGAAATAAGTTTTAGAAATGAGAGGTTAAATTTAGGTTAGAGGAGCTGGAATTGTAGAATGGGTTTTTATTAGAGTGAATGTTGTATATGTTTGTAGCATAGTGGAGTGCAGTACTGCAATGCCTTCTGTTCAGTATGCGAAAGGCAGACGGAGTGTAGAATGCAGAAGGCAGTTGGGTTGCTTACATACAAAATGCATACAGGAGATTTCTTTGAGGAAGAAAGGCGGTGAGTGAAGTATTAACTATAGCTCTATCCCCAACTTTAAGTTGGGATAGAGCTTACGCTAGCTGAGGCGATAGAAAAACACTTTTCTTCTCAATGGCGACTCGATTAGGAGATTCAACAATAAAATGGAGAGGAAGAGCGAAGTAAATCTAAGAGTAAAAGTGGGAGAACATGATGAGATGAGAGAGTCAGCAGCGGTTCTTTCTCAATCCAGTCACTATATCTTCACACACTTTCCCTTTTATGCTTTCTCTCGCTTTCTCTGCAGACAACCTACGCCAGCCTTCTTAACTGCTGTGGACACTGCTATTCTAACTAAAACTATTCTCACAAACCAAACGACACCAAACTACCTAAATATACAAGTTGAACTTTTTGTTAGTGAAGAAATATAATTTGGAAGAAATAGAATCATGAGGTAGTTAATTACTCGTACTAAAAATAAAAATAAATACGTGGCGTACAATCTTGTTAAGCATCTGAAATTTATTGGACTAAATTTGCAACCTCAAATTACCATTCTTAGTAATGTAAAAAACCGAAAAGATAAATTTTTATACAAGGGATGAGGATGATGAGGAACAACTGCATATGATTTTTTCACTTGGTGGATATATTCAAATGGATTTAAATTTTAGATAGCGTAACAGTAACAGTAGTAACTTTTTGAAATTGAGTAGGAATAATAGATGAATAAATAAACAGTAAAAGATTAGAGTCTATTAGACGGAAAGAAGAGTTTGAGTGTAGCTTAGAGAAGATTATGTAGTAATCTGTGATTATACAGAAGATGATTTTGGAAGGATATGCACATAGGGTGTGCGAAAGTGTAGTAACTATATTTGGTTGGTATGGGGTAGACTGGTAGAGATCATTTAGGTAAAGATGATGGGATGGCAGGGCAGTGGAGAGAAGAATAGAGAAGAATGGGAATACGGTTGGTAAATGGAGCCGATAGATTTTTTGTCGCTTTGCTGGGAAAGTAGTTTGTTGGGTTCTTGTTGAATGTTGACTTTGTGGAGGGATGTGATGGCATTTAAGCTGGGAAGGTTGTGGAGGAAAGATGGATAGATAAATAGACTGAGGGCGGAGGGACGGACAGACAGACAAGACGAAGAAGAGAAGTGTGTGATGTGGGGAGATGCATGCATGCATTTAGCTCCGTACTTACTGACTCCGGTATTGAATAGAATGTACACGTAGGTAAATAAGCAGAGCACTCGCCAACAGTAAAATAAGTATCTGGCTGCCTAATGCAACTTTTCCTTTGTACTTTCTCCGTGGAGAAAGCAGAATGGAGATAGCATTGTGTAGCGTTTATAGTAATTGTTGTAGTGGTACTAGAACCGCATGTACAGCAGCAATAACCCTATTTGTACACGACTTGCAGCACAACTACATAATGTAATGTGTAGATAATGTAACGTGACTAGGCTACTCCTACTGCAAAACAATGTTGATTGTGCTTTGTTCTTTGACTTTCTATTGTTCTACACGGTTCTGTTCTTCCACGCTCCCTTTCTAAGGTTTCATCTCACTCCAGTCCCTTTTACTAGGCGCATCTCAAAAGTAGTTCAGGAAACTCTTGACAAGACTTACCAAAACTAGCAATAAGTCACATAACAACCACCGCTAACAAATACCACTGCTAACCATTACCTTCTCTTACTTCGTCTTTAAAACCTCTATCAACATTGCTCTAAGCTTTCTCCTATTTTCACTCCCATCCACAACTCTAAGATATCCTCTACTTTCTTTTACAAACAAACATATGCTCATCCAAACACCCTAATACTTTGTTACAAAATACCACCACTATGTTAAAACACGTCCCTTCTCTCCATACCTCTATTATATTGTAAGCGAGCCAGTTGGGACTACAGGTTAACGTAGTCAATAGTTTCCTCGAACGTCCCCAGTTCGAATCTCGTAGGGGTTCACTCACAAACAACATTGGTATACTATACCATTTTTCTTGGGCACATTAGTACATAATTTGCAAGTGTGTAATGGTTTTTCCTATGCCTAGCTAGAATATGTAGTACCTTAAAATTATCCTATCTCTTTGCATTGTCTAATCTCTCACTTATTGCATATCCGTCATCCCAGTTTCTTAAGCAGATTTGTAGGGCAGGTGTGCCTTGTGGATACATATTGGTGTACAGTAGGAATAGTATATATTCAGGCCTCCCTAATCCTAACCATTATTGTGTGATGGACTGCGGTCCACCGAAATCGCAAGTAAAATCCCTCCTTTTCCTTTTCTATATTGTATCCTTCAGTGTACAACTTACCATTACAGACTATAGATTCAGAAATTGAATTCAAAATAAGAAGAAATGTTGAAATAGTACACTGGTCGTCGCATGTCAGTGTATCTTCTTAAACTAACCTGTGAAATACTTTTACATTTGGAAACCGGTCGCTAATATACAATTTCAATTGATTGGAAAAAATAGAGAAAAATAATCCAATGAAAAATAGGTAGTATGGAATACCTTTATAAAATTATACAAGGAGAAGCAATTTTAATTTTCGATAAATTGCCCATCGACTCCAATTGATTGATTTGGTACGCCAATGACTGAAATGAATGAAATTTTTGGTGAATAAAGAAACTGGAAGAAAAAGTATGTTTGTAAGTTGAATAATTAGAGAGTTTAAAGAAAGTAGCTTGAGAATAATTTATGACGATGTGGTAATTAGAAGTGACCTCAAAGAATTAAGCGTGGTAATTTTGATAGGCACCTACTTTTGTTAATAGTTGGGAGAATGGTGATGGTCTTAAGGTTGTGTAAATTAAGAGAGATTTGTGAGCGAGGGTTGAGTGTGGCTAAGGGGGGGCTATAGGAAGCTGTGCGGGTATTTGTGGAAGTTGTGGATTAGGAGTCTGTGAGTTTAGGGGTAGATAGAGGAGAAACACGTAGATAAAGTCTAATTGCTGACAGTTCTGTCCAGATGGGAATTGACTTAAGTCGGTCTTGTAGCTGGTTTCTTTGTCTAATCTGTTTACCAACTAGGCTAAGTAGAGAGGAAAGGGATAGCAGTATAAGTGGAGTCGGGTAGCGTAGCTGGCTACTTATGTATGCATCCATTTATAGGCCAATCTATCTGCCTTCATTTCTTGTTCGTGTGCCTTGTCTAACTAGGCTGTCTCGTGTTTGTTATGCTCGCCTTGCGTAGTCTTCCAGTCCAATTCTCCTTCCATCTCAAAGTAACTGAATCAACTTTTTCGTTTTAGCTGCAGCAGCTCTGCAAATAAGGCAGCTCTGTACGAAGGACGTGTAATAGTGCTATGTGCTCGTAATGAGGAGTGGAGGAACTTCTATGGCACTTCTCCTCAAACACGTACATAGTACATAAGTTAATTCGGGGTCCTATACTGTGCTTATGTGGAAATAACAGAACAAGTCACTTTCCGTATCACTAATCTAGTAATGCTTACCTTCCCTTGGAATGAGGCTCTCAAAAGATTATAACTCACACAGAACTATGAATATTTGTCTTAACAAAGTTATGTTTGTTCACAAAACGTACGAAAAATTAGCTTATGTACGGATGGAGGCAAGATGATCAAGTATGTACAAATAGTAGTGCATTTTAAAAGATAACCAACCCTGCATGCCTTCCTTCATATCACATATAGGGACAGTACACAGTGTAAATAAACTATTTTATGCAAACACTTATTAAGAAGCTTTTTTCTACGGATGATGTTTGCTTGCCCGTGAAAATCCTAAATCATCTTGTCGGTGGATTTTAGCCGAACGCAACTATCCAGGGAGTCCTGAACCTACGAACAATTTTCAATTCACTTCCTCCTTCATTAGCACAGCTAACTAACTGACATCACTTACCTAGAAGAAATGCTGACTCCACTCCACAGGGCCAACTTTATGTGCAACTTGCAAAAGAAACTCTCCCAACTCCTAATTACTAGGTTGATTGAAATTGTCTACATAAGTCAAGGTGACTAAAGAAAAGTTGCCTATTAAAATGTTCCTCTCATTTTCTTTTTCCTCTTAGTTTAATTCTAAGTTACGCTCAATGCCAAGCCACACTGTAGTACCTACGCCTAGTCAAACACCATTCTAAGAAATTTACTAGATTAATACTCAAGATGATTATTTACTTTAAACATAATTCCATTAGTTCCTTGCTGACAATATAGAAACTCTGTTTCCAGAAGGCATGCAGTCGTGATAAAAGATGAGGGAGAACAAAACATAACAAAACACTCGGGTAGCAATATAAAAAATGTACAACAATTGAGGGTCAAAATGAAACTATACAGATATGAACTTGTTTTTAATCTGGAAGAATAGAGATATAGCAGTGTAGATGTCACCGTCCCTGAGAGGATCCAGTCCCTGAGAGAATCCAGCCAAAATTTATATACCAATAACTTTGTCCCTGCTAAAGATAAGTAAATGAAAATTGGTACACAAATTGAAAGAGGTATAATCTACGTTTCCACCAAATTTCATTCTCACAGCTCTTACAGAAAGCAAATTATTAACGAATTACTTGAAATAATCAGTCAAATACTTCATTTTAGGATGTTATTCATTAATAACTTTTTTCCTATACGAGCTGTGAGGACGAAATTTGGTGGAAACGTAGATTATACCTCTTTCAATTTGTGTACCAATTTTCATTTACTTATCTTTAGCAGGGACAAAGTTATTGGCATATAAATTTTGGCTGGATTCTCTCAGGGACCGGATCCTCTCAGGGACGGTGACATAGATATTGTCATGAGCATGGAATAATGCCATTTGTCTCCGAACAAGTCAGTCAACAGAAAATTGTGACAGTTTAAACTGTCATGTGCCGTTTATTATTTACAAAGTTGCTGAAAGCCTATTCAATTGTTCACAGAAAACTTTTCAATGTGACGAATTCACTCGCAGGCTTATTGCATACGAGATATTATGTCTTTATACTAGAATGCTGAATGGACATAAATAAACGGTACACATGTGTAAACTCTCATTTGCATTTAGCGCCCACTATGGTTAACGTTAGCTCTGTCAGTTAAAGCCCTCCAGTATTTAAGTAGTGCAGATAGCACAGTATAGCAGCGAGGAGCAATTCACAACTGAAAGTTATGTAGCTTATGCATTTTAGAGATGCACGTTATGTTTGACAAGTCGTTTGAGTGGAAATGGCCGAACAGTGCAGGTAGTCTTTTTGAGAGGATGCATGCATCTTGTATGAGTCTCTGGCAATGTAAACCAAATTACTCTTAAAGGCTTCATTGATTCCAACTCGCTCTTTCACTTAAAAAGCAGCGTAACAAGCTAACAAATTGGATTTTACTTTGGCTTAGAAATATGTGCATGGCTTGTCATCCTCATCGCATCAAAGAAAAATCACCAACCTTCTTTCATAATATTATTGATAGAAGGCTTCGTTTTAAAAATAATAATGTCATCTCGGCTAATATGTTTCGCATATGAAATCCCATTGGCTATACCAAAACCAAATCTATAGCTTTCTAAGAAACTTACAATTACCTGCAATTTTACCCAACCTGAGGTTACTAGTTCGTTTAAGCATAAACTCTTTCCATTACTTACTCTTGGATTTCTCCTATATGCATCTACATATTTCATGCGCTTCTTTATTATTCTCAAATACTTTCTTATACATGCTTTATCGCTTTTACTGCACAGCAGTCGATTTCACTAGCTCATACCAATCCAAAATCCTTCTGTAACCTCAATATTGAAAATAACGAGCACGGAAGTCCTTTTGTTAGATATGCAAATAGACTTAAACGCTATTTTTTAATATTTAGAAAAAGTTTCTCACCAAGCTGAGTACAAAAAATAAATAAATCAAGTCAGTGTAACTTAGCCACGAAGAATAGTAGAACTATTGCGTAACAGTATCGATAATGATGCTACGGAATTAAAAATTTAAACCCCCTTATTATTATTATTTTCAAAATACGAATTAAAGAATTTCCATGAATAAATCACTTGTGTTGTGACATGGTTACGACATTCATATTTAATGAAGTCAAATGAATCAGAAAATCCAAGAAAATATATTCAACGAACATTTTATAGTTGGAATATTTAATAAGTGTAAGTTTTAGAGTTTTCAGGTAGTGCTAAGACTCTCAAGTCAAGGATAAGGATTTCTTCTTTTGTGCTGTCGTGTTTCAAGGCAGAAATGGAAGAAACGGGTATCTAGTGCAGTATGAAGTGAAAAGTCTCTTAATATTTATTCAAATGGAAAAGGACGGGTAACAAACAAGATTGAACTAAATTGATCTGAAGGTAATGGAAAACTCCAGCCTAAAGGTTTACTAAATGGAATCTAGAATCGAAGTTTTACAAGTCAAGTGCACTTACTGTTAGTGATTGATTATGTCGATACCTATCTGTACATGTGTAGTTTTACATTGAGTTGTCAGAAGGCGAACCTGGCCTGGCACAGAAACGACAAAGTAGTTTTACATCTTTTCATTATTTAACAGTTTTGCTTATTTGCGTTTGACCTTGTCAGAGAAATAAGAAATGTAATAAAACCTAAAACCTTGAATTTTTCTTTGTGGGTCAAACTGCCTCAAGCAAATAGTAAGTTAAGGTTTACAAACTTTCTAATAATTTACTCTGCACAGTAATCTTAACTTACTTTTACAAGCTCAGTTTGATATTAATATTTCTCAACTAAGTAATTGCGAAATATTTAATAGAAAATTTGCTACTGTGTCGTTTAAAATTAATTGTCCTGTTTAAAAAGCAGTGAAATTAGGGGCTTAAAAGTGACTAGAAAGCATGAAGGAAATGGCCTTGTAATATTTATCAAACGGAAGCAAATTGGATCGGTTGATATATTTGTAAATGTAATTTGCGCCACTATTCTCCGTTCACTTTGAGACCTGCTGTAGTCAATTCTCTATAAATGGTTTGATCTAATCAACCTTCCTCTACCGAAAACTGGGAGAAGAATGTACGTTGGCATAATCGAGACTCTTCCTAAGTAACGACATAAATACTCCAGGGAATCCGACGACATGGATACGTTACATAGGCACTCATGACGAAGGAGGAGTGATCTCTATCTCCCACTGCAGAGACATTCATCCTTTTCATGTAGTGCCTATCTATCATTCCTTACTCCATCCGCTACTACAACGTGGGTTTAGGATAAGTCAACCCGTCTACTACGCGCTCCTTCAAAACCAAAGTTTTTTGCCCTCCTTCCCTCTAATTGTTACTAGTCATTTATTTATAGTCCCCGTTTCAGGCTTTATAGAACGTCCTACTTAAAAGTCCCTATAATGGAGACCAGTTTATTAAAATAACGGAAATTACAACCTACATCTATGAAATTCCAATTTTCCTAAAAATAAATTACACAGCATCAAATTTTAATTCTTTCGTTGCAGTACATACGGACGAATTTCAAATTCAGCTGAATTATAAAGTTTTTTCAGAAATTAATCGTTACCTAAAGAATAACAGTAGAAGATCACAGTAAAGAAAAGTAAATTAATTTTTGTTCTCGCCGTTTTCATTCGCAGAAGGGAAACAACTAATACAACCGTAAGAGGAATGTGTCCTTGAACTCATTTGTAAACAATTACTTTTCCTGACACTGTAACTGTAGTGAACTGTCCACACTATTATTACTCCATTCGGAACTAAATGTGTACCTTTAGCCTAAAAAGTCTTTTTGTACAATTAATTACCTCTGAAATCGGCAAACATTATCCATCAATTCGGTGCTTTCCATTTTTAAAAATGTTTGTCTACACAGCAGGCCAAGACCAAGTCTAGTCAGTTTTAATTGATTGAGCGATTTTTAACTTTCACATTATGAGCACTAGCAACAGACATCTAGACCATAGGCTTTGGCAAGTCTGTTTATGGTAAGAACTACACGATTTTATAGAGTGACAAAATGAGAGAAGCACAATAATATGATTCAGTACATGAATAGTGAGGCTCATGATAGGTCACAGAGGACGAAAACTTGAGCTTTGCTGATATCGCATAGTCCAGCTACTACTAATAAAATAAAACAACGTTTTTCTCCTTATTGACTTTCAACTACTTTGTATCATTTTTGAACTTGTGGAAACCAAAAAAACCTTGAGCGACAGATTCATGTGCTCCGATGTCCTAATCAATGTTGAAAGTACCATTTAACTCTCTTTTTGGTAATAAGTGGTATAAAATGGGAAAAAGGGTTAAATCAGAAATGCAAAGTTATCATATAAATAAAATCCTTGAATTTCGGTAGCACTTCATATAAACTTCCAGAGGTGCTGCACAAAATCCAAACTAACTTATCGTCAACTGTAAACAGTCCTTATTGTGAACTTATCAAATATCCTAATGCACAAGAATTAATGAATGAACAAATTTTGGAAATTATTAGTCAAAATATTACCACAAAATAGTGCAAATGAAATTTTTAGTCCTCCTGAAAAATTTTCCCGAAATTTCAAATGACTAACCCAGATTTTGATTGAAGTAGGTAATAAAATCATTAATCTCTTTTATTGAAGACAATATTTTTTATGCCAATGTGGATCTATGAATACCTCTACAAAATGTATTTGTGTACACCTAAAGGTTTCCATCTCTGCCTGGTAGTTGTGTGAGAAATAACTTATTAGACTTTTAGTAATTTTGACCTTCTTAAATCTTGGTCTTTTAGAAGCCATTTTCGTAACAGTGGCTGCAATACTTAAATTTAAAAGGACGTTAGTAGTTCCTTCGCATCAAAATAAGTGCCTATGTATCAAAAATTAAAAATCGGCCTTTAAACGCTTTGGTTCAATTACTTTAAAAAAAACTTTTGTGTTCCACAATTATTGGAACACAATAATTTTTTGTAATTACTGACACCGTACTTATGATTTGCTCACTTTATTAATTTTTGTTTGTCTAGTGCAAAGCGCTTTGGTGCTTGCTATTGGAAATTCCACTCGGATATTGTAGAGAATAAGACTGAAATTGTCGGAAAAGGAAGACAGAGAGATTGAAGAATGATTTTGGAGAATAGAAAGTGTTTTTCGTTTGGTCTGATCATTGAATATTAAATGACGTGAGTGGAATATGAGTATGGTTGGAAATAGGTTTATGTAAATATTCTGTTTCTGGTTGCTAGTCATTTGTAAATGCATAGGGAGATGCAATCTTGGTAGGAAAAGTCCGAGTGATCGATTAGATTTATAATAGTGCACGAAGGACGGCATAGCTATCTGGTGCGCTTAAACGTCTGCATAATATTATCCTGGTAAGGATAAAATAGATTATTTAAAGATGTGTATGTAGAATATAAAAGAAAAAATTCAGGTCCGTAATTCGACAAACGGAGTTTCTGGAGAGTTATTGTTGCGGGAATGCATTTCAGGTGGATCGTGTATGTGAGAGGCTCGAGAGGTTGTTTGATTTTGATTGCCTCTCCTAAAAATTTTACGAGTCCTTCATAATTAATGAGTTGCGCTGCTAGAGACTCGGATCTAGGCGTTCTCTCTCTTCTAACGAATTTGGCATTAGAGCACAGTGACACAGCTCACAATCAGTCTGCTTTCCTTTATTGTATTCCTTGCGGAACAAATCATGTGCCCAGTAACAGATTTGAGGTTCATTTTATCTGATGTATTCATAATGTATATCAACGAACACAAAGTAAAGCAAAACCACTACTCGGTTACATATGCTTACTACGCAGTATTTTTTCCTTTACCCACTTTTAATGACACTGTGGATTCGGTGCACAATAGATTTCTCATATATTTAGAAAATTTATCTTCTTTCCTAACAAGTTATCGCAAATTCAGTTGCAGTATTTGTGAATCAAAAGAACTAAAGTATTCTTCAGGAAAATAAAATGTAGAAATCGTGCAGCTTGCCTATTGAAAGTTTATATGATTGTCAGTTTCAGTGATTGGACTTAAAAGATGCTAAGAAGTTTAGCAGCACCGATAGCGAAACGCCAATTCTTTTCCGCTGAAATGTCTTTATGTAAAATGCTATTGATGTCACCGTAAGTTATTAAGTTCGCAATCTGCTGCACTTTTCCATCGTAAAAAGATATGCAGTCGAGCTGCTTAAAAATGCTGTGCTTTCAATTTTACTGACAAAGAATGCTCTGCATATACCACTTAATTCCGTTTAGATTAGTCGGGAAATTTATTAGGTTTGCAGTGTTCCATATTATTTGGTTTCGAATGAATTTTAATGACATTCTTAAAAAGTTTCCCTAGCAAAGACAAAGAAATGCCTGGGCGCAATAAAAAAAGTTACATATATTCTGCAAGTGTTCCTTTGTAGGTATTCAATGAATCGGCAGTAGTGACTGAACATGGAAAAGTGCTGCATCCAAAACGGAAACGAGTCTTTTGTTATTTGGGTAGAATGCAGACTATATACACTTGTATATGAAGACAATACATATTCCCTATGAGAAGTATCTATTAAACGATAATATACAAGATTTTACTTAACGGGAGTAAGTGAGCCAAATTTCTTAAGTTTTAAAATATGCCAGAATCCTATAAAATGTTAAAAATATGCAAAATTTAAAGTAAACAAATGATCAAAAATTATGGAAAATCATCTAGCTCGCAAACACCGTTTGTCAACTTTAAATTTGCAAAAAGGGAGCAATTTTCTGTGTTGTTTTAATTGATTGTTCTCAACTGCACATATTTCGCCTATAATTATAACGCCACTGATGTAAAAACATTTTAAAGCAAATAATAATACATGTACTCTTTAGGTCATAATAATTGGAAGCTGGTTGTATCATAGCTAAATTAAAAAACATGTAGTATTATCGAAGAAAAATTTGAAATGGGTTTTTAACTTGCCAAAAAAATTAAGATTTTCTATGGGTAACTTCAAAATCCTAGAACAGGGCATTGCTTATTTCGGTTAGTTACCAGTTACTAGTTACTAAAAATTCTATCACCAGATAACGATAATACTTAATCTTTCAAGTACATATAAATAAATAGAGTACATTAGCTAAATACAGTGTTCTGTGTGAAATAGAAATTGTCAGAAGTAAAATCAGCCTTTTAAGATGTACCAATTCAGTTTTTAGATACGTATTGAAAATAATTATGAACTTAAAAGTAAACTACTAAAATGTGGAAAACAATGTAAGAGATAGAATAAGTATGGAATGGTATTGGAGAGAATTGTCCGACATGTATTGTCCTGGACCTTCCTGTTGGAAAGTGGGAGCTACACGACTAATGGTAGCATACGGCCTAGTCTTGTCAGTTTCCCCCATCTTTCAACGAAAAGCAGTTTCTTGTGCCAAGAATTTAGCTTGCCATTAGCTGTCAGACTGAATAGAAGGTTCTCGAGAATTGTATTGCAATGATATCTCCATTCATGAACATGGAAGTAGAGATGGAAGAAAGAATCGAATGAAATCGTGTTCCTCTTAGGTCGGTAGAGTAAAAGACTGGATTAAACCCTGGGTGTGAATTATTGGCCCATCTGTTGTAGCAGTTGCGGGTTAGGAAGTATTGTGTTGGTAGGAGAGGCCTGGCATTAAAGCTTTTACGGTGTGTATTGTAAAGGAGGATTGGTGGAAGTGGAAAGCGATTGGGTCTCACTAATAATACATGTATTACAGTGTGCAGTCAGTGCAACTTGTAACTGTGAGAGACGGAGAGACTTAAGCGAGATGCCATCATTATCATACATCCCATCTCAAGTTGATCTTATTTCGAAAGGTCTTCTATTCTCTTCCAGTCTCGATTTCCAAACGGTCTACTCGCAATTCCTGTAAAAACACAAAACTTGCACCTCAAATTTGTCTGCCACCTCACGTAACTCTCCCACTCTGATCTTCACTTTGGATTACCGGGATTTTCTAAAGTGATACACGAAACACTCACAACCTCTACTTTTCCTTTCTCTCCCTTTACTACCCACCGACCATATTCCCTAGTACTTAATACGTGTACTTGCGGAATTTGTGACTATTTGCGAATCAGATGGTACTGTGCTTGTGTACATTCTGTTTTTGTTTTCCGTTGAAATATTGTGAAAGTGTCTCTTCCCATGCACATCCAGTAGCAATAGTAAAATGTAATATGTTTAGGAATTCTTAAGCTTTCAATTGTTTCTGAAGACAGTATGACAATCCATTTAATTTCTTTCAGCTCTTTCTCTCTTCTTTATTGTGTTTTATTTCTCTTTACGTCCCACTCCAGTTTCCACATCATACAACCGTAACTTATGAGAATATCATGTAAACGCTGCACATTGTGTCCTCTGAAAAGTCAAGTAGTCCACATCACAGGTACTATATACCTAGCTTTAATTCTCAGCTATACCTAATGATATAAAAGAAGGCAGAAAAGTGTTGAAAATAACTTTTCCCTTGATAGAAGACAGACATCAACCTTTCTCCCTCTCGCACTCATCTTTAAAATTGTCTCGCGCACATCACAAGCACAGCACTCCAGTTCTGTGGCTTAGAGAGCCTCTTCACTCCAACTCGACATCAGCTCCAAACTCAACTTTCCTTATCCAGTCGCTCCAGTTCACCTCATTTTAACTCTCTCTCCAATTCTCTATATTATTTCGACGTGTGTGCAGAGTCCCTGTCTACGCAAACTAAACCACAGTCAAATACTATAAAATCCACCTATACACTACAACCAAGAAGTATACACTTCTTAGCAAGCCTTCCAAGTACTCTCAATGATAAGCAACTTTCGTCATTGCTTTACCACAATATATCCAGACGTTTCTTTTACCGTGCATCGCAGCATAAATTCAATACAATAGTACTCATCTTCCCATTCCTGTTCCTCCTAACCTATTGTGTCCCCAAATATTTTTTATCGGACGTTTTTAGGCAAAGTGTAAAAGTCAGCCCACAGTTTTCATTTTCCGAACATATATTATTTGTTTTACACACGCTCCTTCCTCTCCAACACATGTTTTTAAACTTCCCATGCAGTTGTCATTCAACAATTGACACATTCTAAGAGTTTATTACTACCTATTTCAAATTTACAACCAAAACGGTTTAACAACGCAGGACACTTAATGACCTGTCCGTAATTTTTATAAACATTTTCAAATGACAGGTTAATGTATATATTTTTAATGAAATGGTTTATATTGCAAAAGGTACGCATTCCTACTATTTAGTCAGAACAAACCGTTTAATGTTGAGCTACTTACTGGAAGGAACGACATTAAGTGTTTTGTCTGTTGGGGTAATGACGGCATTAAAACTCTAGTAGATTCTATGGTAATCCCCCTAATTGGAATTCCCCAATTGACATAAATCCAAATTGACAAAAATTTTCCCTTTTGGTATAATATTTTGGCATAATTAATTTGGCTTAAATAATTTGATATAAACCATATTTTATGTTTACATATTAACGAAAAAAACCTCCTCTTGGCCTAATAAACACAATCACAATCATTTCGCATTTTTATTCGGATTTTAATTTTCCTCTGCAGGCTATTTTACCGTCATTCTTCAAAATACCTGTCCTTCAATTAGAAGACTTTAATTTACAAGAAAACACTTTTCCTTTATTTATCATCTACATTATTACATCTTATAGTATTAAATTGCAGTGTGACTACCTTTATTGGTGATATGATTGGCTAGATTAACCTGAAATGACATCGTTTGTGGATTTTTCCATTTGCAAAAGAACAATAGGGATAAAATGAACTGAGTCATAGAAAGGAATCCATATATTTTCTATTACCCAAAATATTTTTATTCGTCGCATCGACTTCCATTCCACTCAAGTCATATCAACTTAAACAGAGGAAAGCAAAGAATGTAATGCTACCCTTTGAAACGGAAACTGTTTATTTTACTAATAATTCTTTATTATATTTCAATGTAAACACTTTTTCGCATTTCTGTCCGTCTCTCCTACCTCTCTCTGCCGTCATGCATTAATCGTAAATACACTTACGTATCCTTCTTAATTACAACCTCCATTCTCTAAGCAGAAATTACAGTGTGTTCACTTTTATTATTGATATGATTGGCTAGATGGACCTGAGTTGACATCATGTGTTGATTTTCCCATTAGTAAAACAACACCAGAGATAAAGTGAACCGAGTCATATATGTCGCTCTCATGGTTATATATAGTACCTGTCAGCTAATTTTGCCTCCTGAGCAATCAAAAATCTGAAGTCATCAACATCCGGAAAGTTAAGTCAGGCCCGGCATCCATGATTTGGTCATCCGCTGTATGATCATACAGGGCACACAATAGCCATATCAACATCTCATACTTTTCTAATAGCCAAAGTGCTTGACACCAAATATCTATTGTTAATAACATCTATTAATAATATAAATATCTATTGTTAAATATTGTGTTCCAACATTTTATGATTGCTAATTAGGGGTATTCCCCCGTTCGTGGAACGGGTAAAACGGTCTTGTCACACATTATGCCATAACTTTATTTATGCCATTTTGGGGGTATGGGAAATTCATATGTCAAAAAGGAATATGTCTAAAAGTAAATGCCAATTAGGGGGTGAATCGATTCCATACGCTATAGAGCCCATGGAACACTTCTCTCTATCTGTGCTGCTGCACTACATTTAGGGAAAAATTTAATTTATTGGTAATTTGACTTGAAGCGATGGATTTAGTATTCCGACCGACAAAATTTATAATAGTTTAAACTAAATAGAATGTTTAGCAATTGACTGGAATAGTACTTAACCTGTATAAATGCTCTTAAGTAGCGTAAAAATACATTAGGCGTTATAGAGCGATGGTGAGGAATGATAAATGGATTAGGGAGAGGAATAGGAAGGAGATGCGAATGTCTACCACCTAATTTACTCTAATAGGTGTGTAAATTACCTTACACGACAAGACCTCTGACATTTCAAAAACCGTGACCATTTCTCCCTCCGGGACATTCTTGGATATCTGGTTAGTCGACTAAGTGAGTATGAAGTAAAGTAAGTACGGTTCAAATCTGTCCGTTATCCGTCTTCCTATTTTGTCTCAGTCTAAGAGAGGGGAATCTACTAGTTTAGTAAGCCAGTTAATTATTGCTGATCTCTAATAGAGCACCGTCACAATGTTCATTATATTTCTCCCTCGCTCTTCTGCACTACCCTGTACATTACATCCTCAATTTCTTCTTCACCCAACTTGCTTCTGTCCAAAGTACAGATGTGACACAAACACAAACTTGGTTTGCAGGAGTAAATCTGTAATCATGATAATCATATATGTGAAGCATATATTATATTATATTGCGAATTGTAGCAGTGATTATTTCTTCGACATTTAGAATTTGAACCTGTGTATAAAATACAGATAAATGTGGTTTGAGTAAATTCATAAGGATCTAATGTAGTCAGTCTCTAAACTTGGGAAGAGTAGAATTATCAGTTGTGTTGTAGTGGAAACAGTGTAAAGATGATCTCTTTTCTAGTTGCTTTGGTCTTTGTCAAGTTTTGTACCTAGGGAAAGTGTTAGTATTGGACTAATAGGACAGAGACGGTTTGCATTTGTATCCTATGAAAGTGGGATTGACGTAATGCAGTGTGGTGTAGGGAAGAGAGCAAAGACTCCGTCTTAGCAAGTTGGTAACTACTTGAGTCTGAGTATATGGGTTCTCAGTACAATGGTCTAACAGAATTTGAACATCTGATGCAGAGGTGGAGGGAAAGGAAGTAGAAAATTTTCCACTCCGTGAAATCCGCTAATCCAAGAAGGATCAACTCATTTGTGTCTCGACGACCCTTTTGGTTCAAATGGAATGCTCAAGTAGGTGTTGCAAACCAAACGGCCCGTTGAGCTCAACTGTTTTGTGCCCATTAGAAACGTAGCACTGTAATTCGGCTCCCAATAGAAACTCCACTTACCTTGCTTATCAACTCCAGGCCCTCGCATTCCCTCACAAGAAACTTCTATATCAATGTCGACATTCAAACCGAAAATAGAAGACGCTACAACCAATAGTCGCTTTCTCCTTTCATTTATACTTAAACTTTCCCATTTATTATGAGTTAGCTACGGAGCATTGCCAACGGAATACAGATATAAACATTTCCTTTCACTAAATATAAATATATCTACTGAATGCATCCATCTGTGTAGCTACATGCAGTGCCTCCAGTTAAATACGTAATAATATGTCCACACCACCACCAAAAGAAAGTATACCTTTCTACAGATATCCTGCTTTCCCATTTACTACTTTCACCAGTATTATGTGAACATCACAGGTACTTCCCATAAGTATAAGACAGTCGACAAAGACATCCGAGATCAGGAGTTCAATCTATTTTTGTTCCACAGAGTATTATATAACCTCAAATAGTAAATATCTACTTCTCACATAGATATCGACTGATAAATCCTGATAAATCTCAACAGTGTGTACAGGAATAACAGTTATAATTTTATTTTCCCGAAGAATATTATACATTTATATGAAAATTGGAGTAATGAAAGAATGGATTGAATTAAATTGTACGTAAAAGAGAAAAATTATGGTGAATTTGAAGCTGTGGTATTTATTACAGTCTTTACGGCGAATTTCTTATTAGTTTTAGTTTTCTCCTCTTTGCTTCTTTGGGTATAGGAATTTAGGAGAGGACGTTAGTTATATAACATTCCTCACGTCAGGGGGCTTTTTCTCATCCTTTTCTCTCTGACAACACAATAGACACATCTACACTTACCGATATTGAACTTAAGTACTGGGAGCGAAAAAAAGATACAAGATTCTATGTATCTATGGGTCAATGTATCTGAGATATAGATTAATGGGCAGTGTGGAGCTGCAATTCATCCTTTCTATCTATTTACAATTGACTCTGGATTCTATTTGACTGTATAGGATGTCAATCGAAAGAAAATGTTACCCAGTTGGGCACAGAAAGGCAATTATTGAGCCATCGACTCTATCATGATGAATTGTAGTCACGTTTCTGTGTACACGATTAAAAGTTTGTCCACTAATCTCCCAACATGTGTTCCCTTGGCTTTCCTTTGCCAGCATGTGCATTCTATGGGCTGCGACCAAGTGTCGCCCTGTATTGTCCACAGCCACACTCGAGCACAAGGATCCAAAGGAGAAGAGAACATCGCACAAAAATACTAATGCATGGATAACGTTACACAAATACACTCCAAATCTTCTCGCACATTTTCCAATTATTCTCTGAGCGCTCTCCTCCAACATTCTCATTTCTTCTCCTCCTGAACACCAGAAAATGGCTATTCTTACATATTATCTACTAATAAGCACTTCTCATGCTAGTGCTCTCAAAACTAATAATTCCGAATGTGAGTGCTCGTGGCAATGAAACTGAAATTAAAAGATGACCAAGTCGCCAAATCATTTCACTCTGCTTTCTCATTTCCGCTCAACTACATTCCCATTTTCACTATCAAACTTTGTGGCTAAGTGTGCATTCGTATGCAATATCTCCCAGTGTGCTCCAAAACTTGAATGTCTTCATTCCATTTGAATATTTGCTGTTTGGCATTCCACATTTGAACATTACTGAAGTACATAAATGCTAATTGTAGATATTACTTTCTTCTAATGTCTACATTGCATGTTATTATTTTCTATGTTGCTACACTCATGAAAACCTAATTCTCAAGCGTAAATCATGCGTGTATTATAATATAAATCAAAGGCCACGAGTACACACTCGAATACAGAAAACAATTTATTTTGTAATTACGTTTCTAATTGCACACTCCCTAAAGTTACTGGCTTTCTACAATTATCAAAAGAAACAGACCAGCTAATGAAAATTTAAATTGTACACTAATTGAAAAATGCTGACAATTGCGACAAGCGTTTATTCCCGATTAAAATGTATACAATAGTCATTTGTATTCTGAATAAGGGAGTAGCATAAAAAATGTGCAAGTATTTTCTAAAGGTGTAAACGCATGGATTGGTGAAGTAATGGAGAAAGTTGCGATACCTGTAGTGAAAGTTGTGGAGGACATGTGGGCAATAAATAAAAACAAAATGGTTTTGTAGAGATTCTAGGAAGAACTTTGTCAATGACAATTTCTGAGAACAAAATTTCAGATGTAATAATTCTGGGAAAAGAGTAGATAGTTTTTTATCCAGATTGCTCAAGGTATTGAATACCAGAATAGAATATCTAGGATATGCCTAGGTATTTAAAAAGGAATTCAGGTTGGGTATAGGAAGAAAGACGATGTATTTATTTTCGACGTGGCCTGCATGAGTGGTTCCTACTTAAAATCTATTTTTGTGCCTAGGTGTTGAAAGTTGCGTGGAATTGCCATAATTTTAGGTTTGGTGTGGCTTATTTATACATACTATTGAGAGGGAGTTGGTCGTAGCTTGTTTGCAGCATGAATAATAGAGGAGTAAAGTGATGGAGTCATAAAGCGTCACTGGGAACAGGGAAAGAACAACTGGAGAAGTTGTCGCACTCACTTATTCAGACTCTCGTCTGGAAAGAAGATTTTTCCAGCTGGACTGGTGGACACTGTTTCTCGCTTGGTTTTTGGAGGGAAGGGAGGCGGGTGAGAGGAGACAGTCTTTTTCCCCGATTAGAGACATCGCTCGAAAATAACTTCATGGATGGACAAATAGCCCATCTGTGCAGTAATGCATTTTTCTGTACAACTATGCAACCACACCACCTACTTGCTTAACTGCTGGATATACGTCTTCTCCATAAACAATGAATTGACTCGACTCCACTGAAACTCAAACGCTCCACGTTGTGCTTTCCTTTCACTCAATTTCTCTTTGATGTACTAGATTCTACTACACAGTCCTGCCAGAGATAGTGCACTTATGTACCGAGTCACTCATAACTTATATCTGCACTTCTGTCCTACATCCAACTACATAAATAACTACGTGTATCTTCATTCGCATTAACTATCCCTAGCTTCCGAGTTTTTTCTTATCACTTGCTTCGTATGTACGTGTTTTAACAAAAGAATGAAACTAATCGAATATTTCACATAAAATACAGCCTTTTATATTTCCTAGCACTACTTCCTGAGAATATGTCTTTCCAACTTACACTTCAGCAACAAAAAACTGACAAGCTTTCTTTCGCCTAACAAATTTCGCTAGAGGTATACAATATTACGTTACAGTCCACATTGCATATGAAATAATCTAAAGAACAGGCGCCACTTATGTCATTAAAGTTGTAAGGGCTGCATGATAGATAAAAACTTTTTTATGATTTTCCTCTCTGATTGTATATGTACATAAAAATAAACATTCAAAGCGGTCAGCAAGAACACACATAAATGGTAAACTCACTCTTGCACGTCCTAACCCGCTTCGACTAGCTATGGCATCATTTAAACAGATATTTACCACACCACTGAACATCTCGGTTACAAATTAGAAGTCACAAAAACCCATTGTTACATGGGTAGTTAGTTCCCTTTGAACATTCTCCGTATTTCATGAAATTAAATACAAAATCTCTCTATTGTATTACTTGCACAGGGTACTCTCTTAGTCAATACCATATCCACACCAAAGATAAAAACTTAAAGATTCTCAAAAAATACCGTACTATTTTAATACATAATTTCAAGAACTGATCAGAGCTGAAATTAAAACTATTTGTTCTCATGTACTACAAGAAAAAGTAGCCAAGAATTATATGTAGGAGTTGAGTGTTAGGGAATATGATATAGGGCAGACCCTGTATATGTGTTGTTGGAAAAGTCCATTAGAATTTAAATGAAATACATATAAAAATCTCTAGTGACCATGTGAAAGTGGAGAGAAAGTTATCCTGGAGAATTGATAATGTATGGAATGCAGTGCAATGCTCTTGAGCTGAATTAAAGGGAAAAGTAAAGCAGTGAAGTCGTGTTCAATTTCGTCTAGACAGATGAGGAGAGCGCGCGAGAGGGTTGTTACAGCTCCTACTTTGTATGTTATGTACTGGTCTTGTAAACTTGTTCTATATCTGTCTCATCGATTGTTTAATATTAAAGAATACGTAGACTTGGAGACGCTTGGCCGTATTCTTGGTTGTTGGCTACTTTGGCTTTGGCCTGTTTCGTCCGCCGACTTTGGCTTCGTTTCTGCATTGCACTGAATTGCATTGGATCACATTACATTCACAGAGACATTAGCAACGTAGAACTGCACTCTGTCCTCCGCTCGACATACATGCCATCCAGATGGTCGAAAGACCTGTCCGCCTGTAGTCCGTGTGTACCGGGAACTGTGTGATTGCGAGAACTGCGAGTGTTCTTGCATAGTTCCATGGAGCTTGAGATATGATGAGCAAAAAAGGTTTTATTGAATCTCGGTAAGGAATTGAGAGTGGGAGTCTGAAACTATAAAGACTGAGATTCGAAATGAGAGTGACACGACACGAAAAGAGACATTATGACACAGAAAGGCAGAGGAAGGAACGTCTTAATGTGGATTGGGGAGTAAATGTAAAAGTGCATGTGCGGGGTATAGGGCATTGCATTGGATGACAAATAAATATATGACATTATTTATAAGCGGAGAGATAAAGTTAAAGGAGGATAACAAATTGAGAGTATAGATGTAGTGACTCTGCCTGTGAATTAAGGAAGAGCTAAAACTCTGAGGAAGTCAGTTGAAAACAAGTGAGCCAAAAGAAGTATACTAAGTATAGTTGATACAATTGGACCTAAGTTGCTATTGGGACGAACATTGATAATAGCGAAGAGCGCTCGAGAGTACATGCTACATTACGTTCATACTTGTCTACTTATGCTTTTCTCTGCTCGTCCCGTCCTGCACACAGGCATAGTAGGAGTTCTCTGTGCACTCGCAGAGTCTAGAACCAGTAGTGAAGATAGTGTGTTGTAAGAAAGTATCCAGTTTTATATCTAAGAGATTTTTTATGGAAGCGCCTGAATGTCGGGCGCCAGCCTGGCATTTCGCCCGGAGAAATGTTCTCTATAGCCAACCTATGTGAATGTGTACACTACACACACTACTATCTATCATTGACTGACTGAGTAAAGATTCTATCCCGGTTTTTCTTACGAATAGAACGGTCGTACAGACATAAAAAGACTTACCTCGAATTCATCTCTGTGTGTGTCTAACAATATAGAGATGCACCTAATCGCGAGCAAAGAGCCTTATAGCCTCTTGCACACAAGTTGTGAGCAGTAGCTAGAAGTACGAGAGATTGGAGAGAGACAGACATCCATGCACATTTCTCTCTACTTCCGGCACTATTACGCAACACCCAAGTGTACTGATACGCCATGCAGAGACAACACAACAAAGCAAATTCAAACCTTCATATTTACCATGCACTGCATTATATTGAACTCTTTCCTATCTACGACCCGTGTAATTAAGTTACAAATACTCGCGAAATTGCTACACTGGCTAATTATATTAATCCTTTGTTCTATAGCCATTGTTGGGAGATAAAGGAACGAATTCTACGGTTATTACTTTATCAATCCCATTCTACACATGTACGACAACACATATGTACACAGTTATGCGACAATACGAGTACACCCATTCAAAAGCACATTTCATGTTCCAGGCATATACACTACTACACTACACATGTCTCACTTCCTCCCAGTTGAATTCCTTATTGACTTCTTCCCCAAAACATATTCTCTGTCTCGAAACGTGCAAACTATAACGCTACACCAGCCAGCCATGCCGTGCAACCTTTTAATACATCCTATAGCTATACACAACTATGTGCACTATGTTACTTTCTTCCTTGTGTACATAACACACTAGTAAAAACCCTTGTGAACAACATTCTACTATTTAGAAATTCCTTCCACCATTCATTCCTATATTTACGCCAGACGTAATCTAGACGTAACTTAAGAATCTCTTGGTATGTTCATATCATACATTTTTTGTCTCTACCAGTATCACACACTACAGACACTATTATTAGATATACCACAGACAAAACACGATCCCTACTCACAGGAAACCTGTATAGACTATATCCGCAGTGTATCTGTGTACAGGGAAATCAGTAATAATAAGTGAATAGGAGACACACATAGGTTTAGTTAGATAATGGTGGACTGAAAAGGCGCTAAACCCAACTAGGTAACTCAACTAAATTGACTATAGACATTCAGAGAGTACATAACAAAAAAGTGACTTACTCCCTGGCTCAGCTGAGAGAGAAGGAAAGCGAGAAAGATGGAGAAAGCAAAGCGAGGCAATCACTTTTAAATTCCTTTCAGCGCCAGTAGACTTGCCAAGACTAGATAGGCTAACCAACGAGCTCTGCTCCACTCCAACTACAATAGCGATCATCCGAAAAGTCCAACTTAAACTTACATAACAACTCTGCTAAGAAAAGTCAACCCAAGTCAAGGCCCAGGTCGCAGGCCTTTCCTCCATCTCTTATTTATCTATTTCAACAATATCATAAGCAACCAGTCCCCTGTTTCCAACTCCTCTATATGCATTATGCGCATAATGCACAAGTATAAACTCAACCCAACACTCCTACTACCTCCAAATTGCACAAAAGCCCAGGAAAACATTATGCACTCACATATTATGTACGTAGGGATATGTAAACATTTATAGATGTTCACAGCTAGAGTCACACGTAACTCCAACATACATTCCTCTGTCTCTCAAATAACCTTCTACATCTTATGGACCAAACCAAGGGGAAAATCTTTCAGTTTACTTCAAATCCCACTATATTCACTTCATAAATAAGATTTCACCCACGTATCACCAATTTTACTATTTTTTGCCCTTCTTTCCTTTTCTCACAAAGTCACGCATTTAGACCCACATCCTATATCCCAGTCTGTATGCAGAATAAAAAATTGTAAATTAAAACTTTTTAGTATGGTACTTTGACATTAATTTAATAATCAAAAATTAAAGTATGAAAAATGAACTGTGACTGTGTGTGTACTTACAGGGATAAGAAAATTGTTTTATCTTTGGCATTCCCTCAAGTGTATTGATAAGTTGAGGTAAGAGAAATGGTTTTTATAAACCGACAATTAGGATGTATACCGTTCAGATAAAAGTATAAACTTGAATAGTATAGAAAATATGTTAATAAATCATACATGACATATGACATTGAGATATAAAATGCATAGGTGACTGTAAGGAGTGTAGGTGCATTAGGGAAATTAACTTATCTAAATGCACAGAAATGTAGGCATATCTGAGCAATGTGCAATAAATCAGATTGGGTTTGAAATAGTGTAAAAAAGGTTTTACAACTAAATGAGAACTAGCCGTGGGCGTTTGCGAAATGGCATGAGTTATTCGACTTCTCACGTACTGACGCCCCGCCCCCTGCACAAGAATTTTTGCTAATTCTCGATTTTGGAGAACGGGTTTGAGAAAATTCCTCTAAATACGCTTTCGGGGATAAAGAAAAACAATGCTGACAAGTAAAAGCTCTGAAAAAAGGAAGTGTTGTCTATTGTGTAGTTGTATGTTGAAACGTGGACAGATCAGATATGTAGTACATGTTGTCTTGTATTTTTTGTAAGTGGAGATCCGTATTTTGTGTAAGAGTGCTCCGTTGGAAAAGTTAGGACTGGAGTAAGTAAATGTATGTAAGGCAGGGAGTTGAACTGACTCACATCACGACATACAACACACAAACGTGCAGTTTAGACTTTTAGTGATGGGATGCAATACATTGCAATAGAAGTCTGAACATCCGAAAGCTTTGCTCTAGTTTCTCTCGGCTGGCTGCTACTCTTGTATTTATGTATACTAAATATATGGCTTATGTTAGTAAGTCATGATGATATAAAGTAGGTAGAAAGAAAAGAGACTCCTCCCACCATTGTACATCCTAACATTACAGCGCTGTCTTCTGTACTTACTGTTTACCCTGACATTCTTGCAAACTACATTGTACACAACAATCTTACACTGTTCCACATAAATATGTAAATGCGCCTATTGCAAATGCACATAATATTCGTCTAGGTATCTATCTCTCTATTTACTATTTACAGCAACACAAACAAGAGTGTAGTAATTCTGTGACATCAGAGTAAGATAGAGCAAGGAATTTAGAGAAATGTATTAATGTGTGTTCCAGATTGCATTTAAGGAGGGGAGAGCCCTGCTTGTGCTTTATTTTGGAGTTGAGAGCTGATAAGAAGGGCAAGTCGGAGGAAGAAAGCTAAGTCAGTAAGTAAAGAAAAGGCCTTTCACCCTTGAACAGCCTCCCTTGGAATGGCCTCACTATTATAAGTTTCTCTGGAGGCTTCGCCAGTTCATGTCTTTGTAAACTCGATGAAATCACGTATCAGGAAACATTTGGAGGATATATTACCATCTCTCTCCACTCGGCACATCACATTAAATGGCACTGCTCACATATGCAGTTCCAGAATAGGGACAGAGTCAACCTATAAAGTAAACTAAAACTATGTGTACAGAATAACATAATCAGATAGCTAAATCACATAACTGCATATCATTTCGGTTCTGTCGTACTATGCAATAGCACTTAATAGTACGGAGATGGATGCAAAGGAGATAGCAAGACTTTCTCTGAGTTGAGTTAGTGCGGGTACGGAGTACCTACACGTATGCTGTTGTACATTTACAGTAATCCTAAGTGGTGTACATTTCTAATATAGTTTTCTATGGGATGTCTCCATTGTACCTATTCAAAAAGTTTACATATTATTCGCATGCCCACAGTAAAATTATTTCTGAGGCAGCAAACAAGTTTCCTTTTTGCGCATAGCCAGCAGAAAATAACTTGTCTTTCCTCAGTTATCGCCCCTTTATTCTTTTTACGACCTTTAAAGAATTTCCTTGAAAACAATTGTTTTTATATACGTGAGTAGACAAAAAATTAGCATTTTAAATGCCATTAGCCCAGTTTAATATAAAAATCATATTAAGATATGAAATACACACTGCCTTTTAATCATCACAATACATCTCACGGATATACTACCCTAGAACAAAAGATTTCCCTATAATTACGTAACAACAGTAATGTCCGACTGAGTAAGAAAGGAAGAACCATAATGTACTTGTCTCGTATCTACGCTAATATACTTAACTTTAAAGAATTGCCGTTCCAAAGACTTCTTCCCAGATATGGCATAATGGAATATCAGTAGAGGTATAAACACACAGAGTACATAATATAAAAGTAATAGGATTTATGTAGACTTGAACAAACAACTCATGAATTTTGATACCCTCTCATAACCCGCATAATATAACCATTGAGAGGAAGGAGTGAGGAAGTGAGGCAGGAACGCAGAGTCTTGTCACATCGTACTCTCACTCACCAACCAGAAACAAACAATAGACAATTTCTAACAACAACCATCATGCCAATACATTCAAAACTTCCACAATAAGTACCCAATAACCTCTTTCCTTTTCTTCCTTCCACTTTCCTCACCAACACACTCCTTAATGCACTCAAACAACATTTACTCCTCTCTACACAGAAAAACACTAATGGCCACACACACCGCACCGTTCTACTAAGCCCTCAAATCCCAACTTCTTCTATTACTACCTACTTATGTCACCCAAATTATCATTGACACATACAATCCACACATTTCTTGCGTTAGCCATTACTACCATTAACTTTTACCTATTAGACCGGTTAATATCACCATGTATGTAATTTATACGACTTTAATAATTACTGAAAGCCAGTTAAACTTTTACAATTTACTCATTGTTGTCTAGAGAATTTTTCAGAAGTAGTAGTACTTAGATCTGCAGCCACAAAAAATGGGAAATTCAATCTGCTTCGATCGTAGTGAACATTTTTTGAGATATTTTCAGATAATCCTCTTTCAAACTATGTAAAAGGATTTATCAAAAAAACATTGAATGTGGCCTAAAAATTCCTAACACTCAAAATGGGTCTTTTTATTTTTCAAATTGATTTTTGGCATAATAAACACCAACCGATTTCGATAGGATTAAGTCTTTGTATTCACGACAAAATTCTCTACAAAATAGTGCCCCACAATATTTTCCATAACCCTCTGGAGTAGCCACGGCCCTTTGATAATCCTCGATCCTCATATCTCCGACCCTCATACCTATAATATATTATAGAGTAATACGTTACATTACTTTAAGTATTTAAATTGCTAGGTTATTCTGCTTTTGCACCGAATTTTTAATGAAGGGAATTCAAAGTTGTCCAAAATAATATTTTTAGAATTTTTAACAGGTAAAAATGTTGTATTTTATTAGAATAGAGGAATATGTTGTACTACTGGGAACAAGAATTCGTTAAGTCTACAATACAAAGTAATTAAGAGTATGCACTCAGGTTTTGCAATTTGTCAGGGTGTTTTCCTTTGATGTCTTTTAGTCTATTTATGTAACTACTTTGGTATATTATGTAACAGTTATAGTACGTGCTTGTGTAACTTTAATAGTATTCTTACGTAACCTTTAATAGGTATATGAAAGCCTCACCCAGTCAAGCAAATAAAAAGTAAAATGTGAAAAGATTGAGGAAAAGGACATAATACCCTCTTATGCTATAAAGTTGACTGTGATTCCGTATTAATGCAACAATAAACAAGCGAGGACCATATGCCGTACAGATGTCTAGCAGAAAGGCATTTATGTAGGTAAGCAACAATTTAGTAGAAGGCCAAATGTCATATATCTTTACTATAAAGCAAAAATTGAAAAGAAATAACGACGGGTTCGTACAGGGACAGTCACCCGTAAGTTATGGAGAGAAACGAGTCCAAGAGCAATTAGTTGGTTTATTAAACAATTAGCTCCCATTTTGCTTTGCTTAGTGTTACAGCGTTAGAGGAGGAAAGAAGGAGACATTAAACTGGAGAAATGTATAGAAATGAATATTTAGAAACATTGCGTTGGGTTATCTGAACTCATTGCAGAGGTGGATAAACCACAGTTGAAAAGTAAGTGGATTTCTTGTGCACTTGGAAAGATGCTTTGAGTTTGAGTAACATAGTGATTTAAAATATTCATGATAGCATTTCTTGTTGCCTAATACACATAAATAAATAATATGCATAGAGAAGACGACAGAGATGTAATGTTTGGATATTAGCAGATAGTCTGGCTGTCGGAATGGGTCGGCAGAGTGGATATTATGTTCTGTGGAAGAGAACATTTCCAGAAAAGAGCTAAGGACTGCTTTTGAGCGTGTCTGCGTATGAATATGCTAACTAATGGAGTCACCTCTATTCTTGTTCCTACTTACGAATGCTCTATCACTCCCAGTCACAATCAGTTGTACCTTCTGTCATTCCCGACAGCAGCAACCATAATACACGCAGAGTGTAATACAGAAACCCCAAACACACTTAATGTAAATGAAATGAGCAAACTTAATTAGACTAAAACGATGAGTTCTTACTCTCATTCACGTAGAATTTGATGCCGGAAACATTTCCCTTCCCAACTAATTATATCAGCTCCATTCTGTGTACTTTTTGTTTTTACACGACTCTGCAACTAATTGTAAGCATGTACATACACAATTTTAACAGAAGCGTATATCATACGCTTCTGTATCATGTACAAAATATGTACCATTCATGTGGGCTTAATTGGTAAAAAATAAGATGTTTGTAATAATTAGGAATTTTATAACTATATTAGCAGACATAGTATCGAGGAAACCCTTCTAGCCAATGTTGACAAAAGACACAACATTCACTAATTGAAAATTATCATGTAAAATGATACATCTATCAATAATGGTTGTCAAAGAAGCTGCACCTTTTCCATGTTCAGTCCTGCATTAGGTTAAAACAGATAAACTCAGACAAAGTACAATAGAATACCCAAATGCGTTTGATCTGATAGCATGCACATATCAGATATGTCTCCAAATGCACGAAATGTGTTCTTTCTAAAGGAAAACAAATTTTTTCCATACCTAATCAAATCAGGGATCGAGAATGACCATAGTTTTTCACTCCAATCCAGACCATTAATATAAAATGTGAATGCAAAAGCTTTTCAAACAAAAGTTTAAATAAAATACAATCTACATAATTCAAAATAATTAAGATCGCACTACAATTGAATGACACGGTGTGTAGGTATTTATATTTTCACTTTGGAGACTCTTCAGGTGTCAATACCAATTAAATATTATATTAAATGATATGAAGTATTGTGTTACGTCAAGAAGAATAAATTGGGAACATTGGAGCGCACATTACGTAGTGGTTTCGTTTGGTTTCATGTTGTGTTGTAGAGATAACATAAACGTACCCAATTATGTTATAATAATGCAATTGCTCAGTCAGTGCTGTGCGGATACATAACGTAGCATTACATAAGAAGCATAGAGTTTATGCTCGCTAATAACTACAGGTGTATCAAAACTCAGTGTGCAGAAATACAATGACGGCCAAAGCCATTAACAAAAATTCTTCTGTGCCGACAAAACGCATTTGTATAATTAAAAGCATGTTTTAGCTTTAATGGTTTGTACTACTACTCAGGTAATTACACAGTAGAAGAGTCCATGTTCATTGCTGCACACTATGCACTCACGAGACAAATAATGGAAAAAAACGTGTATCTACCATTTTGCAACTTCCAAGAGCATGCATACAGAAAACAAATAAATAAACTTTAATTTAGTTCCACTGTCAAAGGAAAAGTATACGTTATGTGCACAGCACAAACAATGTTCAATAACACTCACTACAATGTGCATAGTGCACTCCACCATGCTACAGCGCACTTTCCCTGTCTATACTTTCCTACCATACGAATGTGTCCAAAACAATAGAAAAACAAGTAATTGATCGCCTGTAATTTGATATGATAGTAATTTATATTCGATTGCACTCTATTCCATGAAATTATGTACAAACGAATCAAATAACATGAGGCAGTACTCTTCTATGAATCAAACGAATTACTTCACAAAATGTGTACCATGAAAATTGGTCTAACCTAGAAACTAGAAACAAATATTCAACATAGGATTTAAGGACTACAAAAAGTCGTAAGTCATTTTCAGGCATTATGTGTTATTGCGTACACATTTTTATTCCTCAAATAGACAATAGACAATAACCACATACTGAAACTTTTATTGCCTAACTGTTGACTTAGTAATTGCAGTACAAATTTGCAGTTTGCACAAAAACCTTCATTTATGTAGTTTCAATGCAATTTATCTATCAAAACGCCATTCAATATTTACTATACAATTTGCTAAAACTCAATCGATACACAGGTGATGACAAAAGCAGCCATTTACTTTAGAATTTGAGAAAGCTCATGTACCATTTCATTAAATATACTTTTGATGATGATCAGACTACATAAATTGTGAAAATAGCTGACAAAGTTCAATATAATTTTAGAAAATGCTTAAATACCAACTGGATGGATTCTGGGTTAAACTGGAGTGATTGCTGACTAGGATTTAAAAGTGTAATAGGGATTTTGGATTGGTATGTTGAAAAAGAGGAGAAATATTATATGGAGAAGTTATGTGTTAACAACCCTTAATGCTGGGAATGCTGAGTCAGAATTAGTGTAGTAAAGAGAAAAGGAAAGGATTGGGAGAGTAGGGTTGCAGACAGACTGGAGTACAACGCTAATAAGCCAAGCGGAGTTAACGAATGTGGAAGAACAAATGTGCGAATGCACAAGTGCTGATGACACTCATTTTCTAGGCTGACCTAGCCGGTTTGTCATTAAAGCGTGGGGCAAAGGCAAGGCCATCACATTCACATCACAACATTCACACACTGGGAACATATCGCCAACTACACTATCAATCTCACGTCGCTAGACTGAAACTAATATAGTTCTGACTACTACTGGGACTCTGGTCTGGATGCTCCAATAATATGGACTAGACGGTTACACGAACAAGTAGTTAATTCGTTTTGGCTTTCTGCAACCAACAGTAACAGGAACTCGGAATTCAGTTGAACAGTGCATTTCGCATTACACTACACCAACCAACCAACACTACACCATTGATCCGAGTATAAATAGAGAGGAAAAGAAGATGAGTCACATGATGTGCTCGGGATATAATGCATATGGCTTATTGACTTGCACCAATTTATAGAATGTAGCCATGTAATAACACAAATGTCCTTTCTATGAATTATGCATTTTTATTGACAAATTTCCACCATCCATGCGAAACTTTCTTCGACTTCAATTACTTTTTCAAACTGAATTTATATTTTGCATACGAGTTATGGCCATTTCTAATGCCTTCTGCAGAAGAACTACATGACCTGTGGGTCTAGTCGACTAACGATCGGTCATTCCCAAGAGTCATCCGACTCTCTCTACTCCAATTCTATAAATAATAATATTATCGTTATTCCCATAACAAATGCAAACTTATGTACTATCAAAATACACAGATCTAGCACACTTCATTCATAAACCACTCCATAAACCGAATCAGACACTATTCTAATAATCGACAATACATTTCATCCTTATTTTCATGCCATAAAATCACTAAAGTCAACTATTCAGATAAATGCTAACTAAAATTAGACATCCAGATTATCACTTTAACAAGTTTAAGGCAGTAATCCATAAACAAATACTATTTGCTCGTTATCAAAACTAAATTGGAGACAGACTTAACAGCAAGACCATAATGGGCTGTTTAAACTAAGTGTAAAGCACAAATTTATTTTTAAATTTCGCTATAAAATATTACTTTATTGAAATATTTAAATGTACAATTTTTATAAATTACTTTTTTATGAAAATGCTTTTACACCTGCGCTTACACAAATGAATAAATGAATGGCGCAGTATTATGCACCATTTAGTATCAATTAAATAAAATTGTGTGAACTGACTTGCCAACATTTCGCATTTCATTTGATCTGATGGTTCTTTAAGTGCTGCATTCTCGCGCACTAGTGGAAACTGAGAAAAAAACAACGATGAAGAGTTTCTGGTGGCGAGCCACACGCTAGAAAAAATGCTTTACTTTTGGTTTGAAATCTATGAAAAAAATCTAAGTGAAATGGGAAATAACTCCCATACGAAGCACGACAGAAAGGTGAAAATGATTGCTGTTGTTTAAATGTATGCGAATTCAGGTGTTTATAGGGTTTATATGTATGAAGTGGCTAACGAAGTTTGACAGACCTCTTGAGTTTCTCGATACGGATTAAATAGGTAATCCATGGTTGGAAATTGGAACTGTAAATAGTAGGAAACAGTACAGCTAGAACTAAAGTAGTCTGAAATCATGGTAATGTTTTACGTTGATGTTCAAGTTTAACTGAAATGTGTAAGTATAACCATACAGTAAGTATTATCAGAAAAGAGAGTAGTAACACTAGTAAGTACTTATTTTCCACTTGAATAATGTATTCGAGAGGAAATTAGCGAAATTTCATCACAGATCAAATATTCCCCAATGGGTTCTCTTTGTGCAACTTTAATAATGCCTCTCTTTACAATATTAATAGCTGAAGCACAATCCCTGAAACAGTGCGTATTTTCAAGTCTAGGGTCCACCATATAGCAGACTCAGAGCCAGACGACGACAGACGATCGAGCAGGAAAAGTTATACAAAACACATGTAAAAGTGCTACACGAGTTTTCCCCCGACTCATTATTAAGAAGTAGTTAGCACTACTTAATAATGAAATAGAAAAGTAGTACAGCGGAAAATAGACACTCAACGAAGAGTCATATCACATTACAAAACTGTACGTACATATAGAAATTTCCGTCAAAATACAAAAAGTGAGATTTACATCAGAACCTTTCCCTGACTATTTGTATTTACTTAGACCAGCCAAACCACTTATGTCTACATGAGAGAAGTTAGAGTTGTTTCAGTTTAGCCAAGTTTTGAGTAATTCTGCTGCCTGAATGAATGAATATGATAGCTGGATTATGATTGGTTAGCTTACATTAGTACCATTAATGCATCAACACATACTTAATGAAACGTATGATATGGGACATAATACAACATGTTACGAACTCATGAAATGTAGTTAGATTGTATTTGAGTGCATGTATTGTAAATTAATAGCGTACTTTCTTTCATTGTGCGCACAGGGATAGAGAGCGTAAAACAAGTTCTATTTTCTGGCAATGTGCCTGCTTCTATGATCTGCTTTGCCTGCACTCTAAAATCTAAGGTTTAATCGACTCTTTCTTAACTTAAGTGAACCAGCTACACCTACAACTACTAGAATTCTAATCTATATAGCATACACAGTACTAACGATACATACCAAGTACAATGCTCCTTAGAATTCTCTATACTGAAACAGAGCATACAATAAGCAAGACTAAAACTGAAGTTAACTTGGCCATTTCTTGTTAGTAGTGTTCTCGTAGCTGGAGAATTATAGCACACATACATCTATGGTATATCCAGAGCAGAGCATATTAGAAAAGGAATAAAAGTACACGTGCATTACGCTACACACTGCAACTTAAACTATTTTCAGATAAGTAAAGGCCAGACAGACTAGCTACAAGACAGCCAAGAATTATCACACACATTCACATCCATAAGTAGTTGAAGTGCAGGTGGAAAAAAATTCTTGCTCGCATTTCCCATTACGTTTCCAAGAAAAAGCGGAGCTACCGGGTACGCCACTGTACTGTGTTCCTGGAAAACGTACTTATTCCAAGAAATACACTCTCTCCTACTCCAGTTGCAAACATGCACGTAAATCCCAACTATAATACAAATAGAATATAACCTAACTGAACTTTCACAATTGTATAGTCGAAAGTCTTTGTTGAAGCTACGCGTTAACAGGTAACTAGTGTTGTGTTTCGGTGTGAATGGCTGTCTATACTGGCTCTACCGAAAATACTTATCAACTAGTGTACTAGTGCATCTAGTGATTCTCCTCGTCGCAGTTTTCATTCAATTGAACCTGGCACTCTTGCTTTAGAATTCTGTTGGCTGTGTTTTGCCAGTGAGCACTAAGGATAGGGAGCAAGTGGAGTCTGCCGAATGAGAAGTGGCTGGTTGGAGATTAGAATTGGTGTGATCGTATCAGAGAACGATAGGAAGCCGCTGTTAGGAATGAAGAAGAATAGAAAGCAGAGTTAACTGAACTGTCTATAGCTCCGTGTCTACCTGTACCTATTTCCGCTAGGAATCTCACTCTGCAATAAGTAGTTCCACAATGGAGTGCAGTGGAACTGTGTATCTTATTGCATAAAAAGAGTCGAAGGTTGTTAGGAAGAAATAGGTAAGAGTGCCTGGGTAATGTTGGGAGGACGAGGCAAGAGTAGCTATTTGAAGTTGAGGTGATTTCAAGTAGAATGGACGGATTGGCGCACTCGACTGGATGAAACGGAAGAAAGGGCGGTTTGGGATTCGGATGAAACTGTGGAGCTGAGCTTGTGCAATATTCATGGAGGACAGACCATCTGAAGGTTGAACTTAATAAGGCTGAACAGAATGACATGACCAACATCTTTCATCTTTTCTTTCCATCCTATTTATTTTCACTCTCTGCATACATCTACACATTATAATCCAAAATTATACCAACCACTTGGATAGTTCACCTACCACCGTTAACCTTCCCGTAGACGCTCTCCTCTCTTCATCCTGCACTGTGCCCGTGTACCTCAGCCATTCACACCTCTATTCTATGCTCACAGCAAGGAAACCAACTGCAACTCATTGGGATCCCAACAGAGTAAACGCATTTATGATTCTCATTATCACAAGGTGTCAACAAACATGTTTTAGAAATCTCATTTAAAAATCTCAACTCAAAATTCTCTAATTTAACAATTCTCATTATCAGCAAAGATACCATAAAATAAGTGAGTACCAAAATGACAAGGAAATATTAATAAAAACAATACTAGAGCTGGGTAATCACTACACTATCCAACACAATGTACAACACTAGACATCTAGTACTTTCTACTTAATTAGAGTTTTCATTTTCCCCACCAGCCTTGACCAATCGTTCATATAATTAAAGTTAGTGGCCTCTGAACTCTGTAAATCCGTTTCAGTACCCCTCTCTTCTTTTTTCACCTCTCTGATTTACATAATAATTACTACCACCAACTTATTCATGTTTATGCGGTGACATTATATTATTTAATAAAATATGCAAATAGCAAGAAATTACTTGTAATATAACTAAAACGTAAAATGTTTCTTTATTAAATTTTCAATTAGTGCTGTCTACAGAGTATTTTCGTAGTAGCCACATTAGATAGGTAAGTACGGATCCGTATTTCTGCCAACAAAGGAAGGGCAGTTGCATTAAATATTGTGGAAGTTGAGTGTGAACTGGGAGAGTGGTTCATTGAATTGAATTTGGTTTGAAGGAGTAAGGTTTAGCGAACTAGGGTAGCAGAAAGGTGGCGAGGATGAGAAATGAAGAGGAAAAGAAGTAAGAGTGCAGAAGTTGAATTACTTTAAGCTGGGCATCAATTTCTTGTGGGATGTGATACATGTATACGTATACTGGTGTCGAGTACATCTGACTATTAGTGTCTTGACGCTGAGGCGAAGCCAGCTGACGATTCTTGTTCGTTGTGTGTCTGTGCTGTGGTGCACTGAGTTAGGTTGGGTAGGAGGGAAGGAGAGTGGTCTAACGATGAGTCGAAGGAGCAGAGGAGTTTGTGAGGCTCGACGGCTAAACCTGCAGCCTGAAGTGTGGAGCGAGGCAGGAGCTAAGCAAGGAGGCAAGGAAGGCTCTTGTCTTTTCAGAAGATAATGCGAGACAATAGAAAGTAAATGCTAACTCCCCTGTGGACTTCATTATGATTCAGCAAAGACGCAAAGGTTTCTAACTCTGTCCTAGCTAAGATGACATGAAATTTGACATTTCTCTTAGAGAAAAGTGCTTCTACGTCGACCTCATATCTTTCACATTTTATTCTTGTAATGCTACTCATAATATTATCAGCTTTTTCAGCCACCGTTACTGACAGCACTAAGGCTTTGTTCTCCCTCTCCTTGTATACGTATACACATATCGTAATAATACGCCCGGCATCCTTCCCCGCTATATTATTCAATTTGGCGTGTGTGTGTGAAGAGTATACACCATTCCATTTGGATCCGAGTCTTTTACAGTAGAAAAGTGCGAGATTCTCTCACGTCCTAATATGCCACATCACTTCGGATATGGATACGTATACAAACGAGCTATGCTTACGGACGTATCACTGCAAAGCACTTACTCAAGGTTGCTTTACGCTTTAATGCAGATTTCTTTTCAAGTTAAACACGAACACAACTACGTACTGAAGAGCTGTAAATACCCCGACTTACCTTGACATCATATTAGTATTACTTATCATGCCTACCTACACTAGGTACCCTACTTACACACAAATATCCTCTCTCTCTGTATTAAAGGAATACTTATCGTGTCTCTCAGACAGTTCTCTGCAGTAGGCTGGGATGAAATGACAGTAAGACAAGTAGACAAGACAGTTACCCACGAATGACAGAGAACATTACCATTTTTAAAGAGCACGGCCAAACTCAACTCGACTCCTCTCTCTACACACACAATTACATCTAATGCATTGCATACAATGTAAATATATACAAACCCTACATAAACCTAATGCATGTAACTAATGGCTGCATTACAATGAACCTACTAACTCCACTCTCAGCTCTAATGGCACATATGTCCTCTGTGGAATAACAGCAATCTACTATAATACAAATAAATAATTGAAATAAACTAAAATAATGTCAAGTCTTTCCAATTCAACCGAGAAAGTGAAATGTTGACATAAAACGCTAAATCGCCCATTCTCCAATCCTTTTCTATCAGAATGTCACTTAATGTGCAATTCAAAGAATATCCTCAAATGTTAAGTGAACATTAAAATAACAATGTAGAAATTTTACCAGTTTGCCAACGGAAAATTACAATGTCCATACATAGTGGGAAAGTATTTGCACCTTTTAGAAATGCAATCCATATTTCAAATTTGTTCGTATTTTGAAATTACTTTAAAAAATGGTTGTGGCCTTCCATGTAAGTCTTCATTACTTTATTTTACAGGCTCATTAATTCCCAGCCGTAAGGAAACATTATCATGACTCACGACTAGATGTTGCCAAGAATATACAAATCTTTAGTTTATCGGTAACATACGCATGATCTGGGCAAGACATGCATAATGATACCTGGTGTTGGAGGAGGAATACATTTGGTATATAAAGCAGGGTAGAATAGACGCAGAATTGTAATTCGTAATAAGAGATAAGTAGAGTGTGAGAGTGTCGTGTACAGGAGATGTGAATGTCCCTGAGAAAAATTAAAGAGGGTGAATGAGAGAGTGAGAAGAAATGAGACAAAAGTACCTACACCTTTTATTACCCATCTTGGTCGCTATGAATAATATCATTTGTCTTGCAAAGAAACTACGGATGCTTCTAACTACTTGCTCAAGTGTCATTGGCGTTTCGAGTAGAGTTCAACTTCTGTGAACGAGGAAAGAGGAATATTATACAGTGTACTAAGAGAAAGCATTAGAATGTGATAGGGTGAAAGCCAAGACAACGAGACAAAGTGCACTTTCTTCCAATTCTCTCCGTGCTGTTCCTCTCTCCTATTTTCTTATTGCACTGGATATCGTTTGCATACACTCTCATTTGATAGCTTTTGATGGAAGGGTGTAATAGTGCACTGTCCCCATTCTAACACTATTCTGCAATATCACACTCTGTAATAGTTCTATGCATCTGCAATAGAATACCTTATATTGCGATTTAGTTTCAGCCATACACTCGAAACATAATCACTACATACATTCTTAAATATACATGCAAAAGACTGCGGTAGATACTTAAGTGATATTCACTTCCAGAAAATATTCACATTTACAGATATAGGCTATATCGGCCTTACCTAAGCATGTACTTAAAGATATAGTTTACTTCATGGAGATACGAATCTAGCTGATAGCCTGAGTTGGAAATATTTTTATCCTGACATCGTGTGCAGAATTCTCACTGTAATATTGTAAATTATGCGTTAATTAGTCAAATGGTATGTTCCAATGTCACTATGACTTAAATGGAACTTTGGGGAGAAATAAAGGTATTAATATCCCTGATGCAATATGCAATATTTTAAAAAATGGGTTCCAGAATTTTCATGCAGGACAATTAGTAATGAAAGAATTTAATACATTAAAAGCAAAGTATTAAAAACTTGAAAAACTTTTTCTATATTTCCATAAGTTCGCCAGAATTGCAATTTATAATTAACGTTATAATTCATAGCTTATATTTATTCAATCGGTGAAGCAAACCAGTACAATAAATGCATATGGAATAATAATAGAAAATCATAAAATGTTCTCCAGTGTTTTGAATAGTATGTTGACGAATAGATCCCCAAAAATGGTTGACAATGGAGGACCGGTATTGTTTACAAAAATAATATATTGCAAGTTTTCTTATGAATAAATATTATTAGTAGCTACCCTGTGTTAGTACTTGGGCGGATCTGTTTTAATTCTAGATTGGAGTGAGTTTAGCTCTGTGAAAATTATCTTGCACTTAGTTGTGAAGTCTAAAGGGCTAACTTTTGGCAAGAACTTTTCTCATTTGGTGTTCACGTTCGGAACATGCAAATTGGTTAGCGAAAAAGAGCCGGAAACAGAGATTTGATTATCCTATGGAAATGCAGACGTGAGGGATCAATTGTTTTGACTAAAATGGGACGAAGTGAGAATCCCGGAGAAAAGTGCACACTTCGGCTGTATAGGCTTAGTGGTTAGGTAGGTAGTGTCTGAATGTAAATTGTATATTGCGCTTGTACATAATTGTAAGTTTATAAGTTGGGAAAGCGAAAGAAGAGTGCGGAAATCTAAGAAATGCTGGGAGTGATAGGAGGGATTGAGTGCATATGCCTGTATTATTGGTATGCATGAAGTCTATTGTAGTAGCAGTTGCTTAAGTAGTGGGTAGCTGAGATGGCATTATAGAGCATAGTTAAAGTTGAGTATTGCTTTAGGAAAATGGTTGGTAAGACTAAGTTGACTTCCGCTGGTAAAGTAACTCTTTGCATGTTGGAGAAAGTGTATTTGCGTTGACTGGGTTGAGACTTGTGTATAGGGAGCGGGTGGCCGGTTTAAATAGTGAGATATATAGGCATATCTGGAATGGACAGCGATACAAGTGAGAGAGAGAGCTAGATTAGAGGAAGGGAAGGCTGATATTTAACATTGCAGTGTACATAATATGTATGTTGATAGGACGGACGAAAGACTGCAGTCTATACTGCATTTATCTGTGTGTGTGTTTCTCGGCTCTTTTTTCTTCCCTGCCTGCACTTACACGCTTAGCTTCGTTTGCGATGCCTGAGCCACTTACGTTAACTCCGCTCTGGTTTGGTGCAAGTCTCAAGTAAGTTGCGGACTATCCAATCCACCGACATTGCATTACCATCCGCTGCCCTAACTCTTTCCTCACTCATCGTCAGTTCCCAACTCCACTAAAGCAAAGGCTCCTCGCACTGCCGAAGAAAGATGCTCGTGTGTGGGGCTCTGAATACATAGATTCAAATAAACTATGTACATCCAGCTATCCGTGCAGCAGGGAGAGAAATGTATCCACTACAGTCTTCCAAACGCGGAGCGTGCATACACAAGATCAGAAATCTGGAATGGCATGGCAAGAGTCTGGAATGTCTCTCTTGAGTGAAACATCAGATATTCAGTAAGAGACTCTTCCTCCATACAGACACACTGCGTATGTTCCAACTAAACACAAGATACCCAACACATTCCTAACTTTCTCTCTCCCGGAACATAATACGGGCATAATAGTCAGCAGAGCACCCGAACTAGTCAGGCCACACAGTCAGTCCAACCCTACCCGAGTTATGCACCTACCTATCACAATTAATTATTAACGACACTAATACATCAGAACTAAACCCTTCAGATGGATCACCTACGAGTTTCGCTTTTCTTCTCCAACTACACACTTGTATCTTCACTTCAATTTACTTTTCTTTTACTTTAACTTCGCCTCCTCTAACTACAACAACACACTAGTACCCTCTCTGTATAGGTTATACCTTCGTATTTCTATACAACAACAGTACCATTCCATATAGTAGGGATAACACTATAAACATGTAGCTCCTAAAGCTAAGGCTAACCTATATAATATGGTAACTACTTACTGTACCTAAGTAAGTAGCAAGTCAAGTTTACTGTATACACATGTAAGTCAAAAGTGAAGTTTTCTAAAGAAGGGGAAGTACACAACAGAAGTATGTATGTACACTGTAAACAGAGAGAAGAAAGTAGCGCAATACACGACGCTAGTATTTCCAGGATAGTCTATAGGGGAAAGTGGAAAGTACATAGAAAGTCTTAAAAGTCCACGCTTTCTCTTCCACTAAAGTAAATGGTTTGCTTTCTGTTCTGTCTCTATGTTACATATTACACAACTTATACTTGTGCCTAAGTTGGCACAATGCAACAAAAGAGTAAGTACACACTCGCACGCATACAATACATTACACACAAACCAGAAACTGCGCTACACACAACATACCTATACTTCACGTTAATTTTAAGGTTCTGCAATACAGATGTACGATACACACACATGAGTTATCAACTGAGCCACTGCTACTGGAAAGTCAACCCGTGTAAACACAAGTAAGCACGACTTATCTACAACACAAGTACAACTAACTATCTGGAGTCACTGTAGAAAATTAGCTCCCTGTGTTATGTATGCCTATCTAGTGCACGCTAGACATAGTAATGTCTCCCAGTTATCATCTCATAGCGGTGTCTTGCTATTATAATAAAAGTTACCTAAATACACTCTATTATTAGGTAGCTAGTACTTACTTTCACCAAAAAGTAACTACCTAATATATTTTAGCGCCGCACTTTACATTCCATACTTCCTTCGGTTAAATTAATATACTTCCCTGAAAAATCAGTAAAAACTCCATTTTATGCAAGCACCAGTGTTGAGAATTAAGTAATAAGGAAAATATGAAAAGTAGGCATAAATTATGTGCGCTTAATTTAATTTTTGTCAACCCTGTTCGCTGGTAATAAACTTTTAATACCGATATCAATTTTGTGTGTGCGGAATGAACTATAGGTATACATGTACTAGAAAAACTGATAGAGGAAATATTCATTAGGCTGCTGAACAAAATTAGTTTGACCTTTGCTTTAACCATTGTAATAAAGGCAGCCAACTATATTTTCTATCGAAGTTTTCCTATTACATAGCCAATAGTAAAAGAAAGTTTCTATGAAACACTAATAGCTACAACTGCCTAAGCTGAATAAATTACTGAAACCTTTGCGACACACACGCAGACACAAGGTAATTTATTGGTTTTCTAGTTTGTATCACACGATTAGTACTAAGTAACTATTAAGCAGTATCCAGCATACTTCTCTAACACTTGTGTAAGTCATTATTATTCATTAAGGCTAAGAATTCTAGTTTGTTGTCCTTCATTATCGAGTTACATTGACTCACTCCACATAATGTTCCACCCAGCTAAAGCAAAAGTTACATAATAATCCATTCTAAATGATTTTCCAAAATACTCTTCGGGGCAATTTATTATCATTCCTTTAAATTACGCATTTCACATTTGATTTTTGCAGCAAATATGTATTCTCCTAATCGAAATAAACATAAATGCTCCATTTGGAAACTTTCCAAACTCAAAAAATGCTTTTGATCTTACTCAGCTTTGAGTAATATACGTATCTTCGTGTCCGAAATTTCCACGTTGCACAACCCATAAGGTTTTTTATTTTACATGCATGTAATCATTTTAGTTGACAAATTAAATGCGTACCATACCTCAGCCTCAGTTGTAAAAAGGATATGCACGCTAGAACTGTTTCACATAAAAGCCAATAAAACAGGAAAACTGTGCAAGTATATAAATAGGAATGTAACATTTGTATACGCAAATTGCACAAAGATATTCAGTAGACAACAGCATATATGTACGACACTCTGTATTTGCATCGCAAACATAACAGGAGTTAATAGAAGATATAGACAGACATAAGTAGATCGTTACTAAGTATTACGTATACTTGCTTGGCAGTGGCCAAAACAGTTTGCAAAGCAATAATATATTTGTATATAAATAAATACATAGACAATATTACTCACTACATTGCATTGGTCCATAAACATATAGTAACTCTAGTTTTTTAATACTTCTGTGAGTGAGATAAAACCCACAGCAGTATACTTACAAGGTAAACCTTTTACATGTAGTTCGTAACCAGATATGAGACAATTTTTTGGTGGTCATCTAAATTTCATAAAATTTTTGAATTTATGAAGTATTTTAAACCATATAGTATTCTGTACATGAAACCGGGGCGCTTTCATTTCAAGACTTGCTTAAAAAGCCATCACTTCAAGGATTTTCAAAAATACCGGGTTAAAGGATCAGCCTTAGTTAACACCGAAATGAATCAAGTATTAAGAGTAGAAGAAAATGAAATTCCATCCACCCGGGGAAAATCGCTTTTTTCATTCATATATGCATAAGGCATAATTTCTGCAGACGAATTCCTTCATTCCTGAAATCAGCAGCAATTGGTCCCAAAAATATTGTCTCTTATCTAGGGACGAACTACATGCAAAAGGTTTACCTCGTTAATGTACATGTAAAGACCAAAGATACAACACGTCAGATAATTCCACGAATTTCTTTTCACTACTTAACCATAACCTTCTTATAATTATTTTTCCAACAGCACACTACGTGTAACTATTCTTCAAAATCATTTACATTGCATTTAAAAAAATTATTTTTCTATTACTATTATATTAAAATGAATTTGAAGTGCTAAAATGTTGATTAGATCGCCAACTTACAATTAATGCAATTCGAATCAGAGGTCATTCAATATGTCTGCCTATACCGGCCTGTGACAGATATGTGACTGATGTTTGTTTTCTCGTGCCTGGATGCAATTGAAAGTAGTGGCAGTGTCTTAAGATTATGTCTCCATTCCAGCCTGTTTCCTCCCATCCATCCCACTATATTCATTTGTCTGTCTCATCTTTCCATTGATTACACAAGATTCTTGAGTTAACTAAGCTAAACAATATCACTTTGCGAAGTACGCAGAAATGAAGTTTGCCCTGTGCATGAAATCACTATCGGTAGCCATAACTTTGTTTGGCACAGTAGTCCAATTCTAATCAAAACGATTTTAACAATACTATACAACTAGATATGCATAGATGTTTGAAAATTTGTCAATAGCGCATTAGATATAAATGAATTTACTATGTCATATTGGCATAGTTGTGGTAAATTTATACAAAATTTAACATCATAAGTAGAATGGCAAAGAAAACTTTAAATATTAAGTGAAAATAGAAAGCAGAATTTTCGTTTAGTTTTCTGCAATGACAATGCAATGGATCCTGTAATAAAGATTGTAGACTGTAGTAGTGCTTATACCAAAACAGTATACCAACAATAGATGGGTACCTGCTATTAGTGTTTGACTATAGGATTTATCATTGCAATTGGTTGTAAAAGAGAAAGAGAAGCTGGCTGAGATGACTTGTAATTTGATTTCAATTGGGAGTGTAACCCAAGGCAAACTCGGATTGAAAGTGAGCTAGGCAGAACTGGAACAGAAATAATCTTGTAATAGGCTTACACAACTGCCCCAGTTGGAAAATCTATTTTTGAATGTAATCTCATTAGGTTAAAAGTAAATTTTTAAAATTTTCAATTGACCATAGGTCTGTGAATGGTCTTTGTATGTATTTTTTACTTCTTTCTGGGAAATTTAATTAGCTTAATCGATTGTCATTCACTATTACCAGTGGAAAAGACAAGACGGAGCATTCGAGGACGGGGACGGCGCGTTGTACTGCAGACTTAAACAGATTCTGAGCGAGTGATTAAATTATTCTCCTGTTACATTGGTGAATGGAGAATTTTATATAAAAGGGAATGTAAAGACATAAAGCTTAACTTACATTTCAAAAGTTACAGCTAAAACAACCAAACAAGTCTTCCGTTAACAGAACTTTCAGTCCTCACTAATTCCCAATTTACTTTTGTAAAGAAAATTCTTAATACGCTCACAGTTTGACTTTCTTCCAGTCGAACGACGAAAAGCAAACATTTACTGAATTGGACTCACTCTTTCGTCTCTGTCCATTATATTCAATGTTCTCATATGCCTAAGTTCAAAAGCACTCACATAACGTAGGCGTATTACTAACGATAAGCTTCAAAACACATACTTAAGTCATTTGAACCGGGATCATGCTAATCTCTACACTAATAGCCACACTACATACATACGTAAGGTTACCTGAATACATACGTGCACCGTCTCACCATACAGAAATACCAAATCCTAGTTTCAATGCATAGTGCAACTGCCTGGCGGAAATGACAGCAATGAATGGCAAAAAACAGAGTTCGTTATTTTACACAGACTGCAAACTAAATTCCTATCCTCCAATTCCAATAAACCTAAGCTTTTTTCATAACTATTATTGAGATTGCATTAGAAACGCCTACAAGCCCAGCGAAATGAAGTGCGGCTACCTTTGTGTGCTTTAATATGTAGCAATCATGTAGATATTGGTGAGAGATGTAAATCCAGCATTATTGCTTCTAAAATAGTGCATAGGCACTCAAAATCTACAATTAACTATTTCGAAACGGACAAATTACAGAATAGAATGTTTTATCGTAGTATATTGGTACCACTAGGTTATAAAGTTAGCAGATAAACCCAACAAACTCTACTAAAATAGAGAAATACAAAGAATTTGAATTCACAGCGAGAAATTAGCTGAGAAAAATGAATATGATAGGAAATGTGGTCTAGGGAAACAAATGACGGAAACGAGCGTAAGTGCAATGTTGGCTCAAGTGTACATAATACTTGTAGGTTTCCATTCTTTGTTTGTCCAAATGCTGCAGTAAAATTTAGAAAGAAAAATCAGTGAAAAATGAAGCTGCCCAACTGAAAAATGAAGTTGAGATTTGTTTCCATCTTGACATGACACGCAAGACTATAAAAAATCCAACATAGTCTGACATGAACAGAAAAGAAATGACAAAATAAAAAGTTATCTGTTTGGGAGAAGCAATGAGTATACGGTTAGATTTCGTAGCGCCATTTAATAGAATTGTACTTCATGTAATTATTTTTTCACATAATTACAGCACCCGTAAAATAATAAAATTTTAAGGTGTACCTTAAAGATAAGCGAATTGGGCACTGAGGAGTATATTGGCAATAAGATGGGGTTTTGTGATCTATTGTGAAGTTGAGTAGGAGGATTTATGTTCTTATACGTGAGACAAAGCTGGGGGACAGCGTCGGAAAGACAAAGTTTTTATCTGCGTTAAGTTGGCCTGAAGAAAGGGTGAGGGAAGTGCGAGGACTCGAGGGGTCCACGTCCGTCACATTTTTCCTATTAGAAAAGGGAAGTTAAGCCGAGACAAGAAAAGAGCCTAACACCTTTCACAAAGGTCATCCATGTTTGGCATGAAAAGAAATGTTAAATTTATGGGAAGAGTCATAGAAGTGAGATAGGCCATCGAAGAAAAGCTATCAGTTCCCTAGCGGAAAGCTTCCACTTTCTTTTTATGTTGTCTCTCCGATATCTGGAAACCACGAAGTACTCAGAAAAATGGTGTACAATTGTAACAACACTTTTGACTCTTTAAAGATATTCTTTGGAGACTAAAATTTTAAAAAAGCAGCTCGTCTCAGTTGTTTATCCTCTTAACCTAAATCTCCTTTAATAGGATTGTCTGCTTGAGTCTGTCTGTTTTCATATGCGTGTCGGACTTGGAGTACAAACGTATTTACATTTATCTGAATGTATCTGAGCGTGATGCCGTCCGTTGGAGTTGGATAGTTTGCAGGTATAAGGGAAAGTGTGTCTGAATTTGTATTACAAGGGGCTAGTGTATATGTATAATAGGAGAGCAGTTACGATATCACTTTGAGGAGACTGATCTGGAGTCGAGGGCATCCCTGACCGATTTATCTGTATTACATGGCAGAGAGAGGAGAAGTAGAGTTTGGTATAGTTGGATAGAGAGATGTTCACGTATTTATGGGATACACAGTAGTTTATGGTTGGGAAGAGGAATGTAGTGGGGAGACAGACGTAAGAAAGATATTATGTGATTGTGGTACGTACAAGTTACTTATTTACATTGGACATAGAGAACTGCAGACAGAGAGATGGGAAAGATGAGGAGAGACAAGAGGACAATGCGACTGAGAAAAAAGAGACACGGAAGGGCCTATAGGTTTGAGGATTGCATTAGACTGCTGTGTTCTCGTTCTCCTTTGATCTGTCTGCGGTAACAGGGGATTATCCTCATCTAAGCCGTAAATCGTATGAATCCAATCCAGCAAACGAAAAGGAAACCAAGTCCGGCTCTGTGCAATTCAATGTCTCTTTCTGGAGAGTGACTCGGAGTCTGACTCCATTCTATGCCATCGGATCTTTCATTTCTTTCTTTCTTTCTCCATTCTCTCATTTGATCTTTGGTGCTTTCTTCCTGCAGACACACAATAGAGCCCAGCCCCAGCTAAGTAGTCTCCAGCTACTGGAAATCTGCACAGAGACATGCACGCTCTTCCTCCCGTCTGCTCCGTGCACCTTGGCTCCACACTCGCCTGCACGGACACTGAGAATATAGTGAGGAGCGTGAGTTGCAAGTGTACCTAGTCAGGCATAAGTATATATCATCGTGAGACCTGAGCTCTGACTGACAAGATTCACGATAGCTGGGTTGTGAAGCGTGTGTCATACATACATTGATAAGATAGCAGGGAGAAATATGCCAGCTATCTCTCATCCCACTCGGCTACAACCATAAAATCCGCATCTGAATCAATATTACATAATATTACTTATAGGATGAGTAGTCGTGAAGGACTTTCTGCCCGGTCTGGACTGTCTTGTCTCTATTCCCATGCTGTCTATTTATGTACTGTTTCTTCAGTTGGAGTTTCCGCCAGAGATACTTACTCGGTGTAATAGGCTGCAGCACAACATAATACCAGGCTCAGGATATATAGATTTAGCTACTTAGACTATTTACAAATGGGTATAACTCAGATTCGCATTCAGAGAGAGAGAGGAGAGAGTGCGGAGCAGATCAGGAAGAGAACAAAGAAATGTGGAGCATATAAAATAAAATATATATGATTGTGGGTGTGTGGCAGTGTAAATCCGGGAGGACTTTCGGATGTCAAGTCTACCTTAGTGCCACGCCAGCCACACTAGCCAAAGCAAACCAACATTTCTATACAATGTGGATATGTAGTCCAAAGAACGGATCTCACTTTGCTCTGCCCTAATCTCATCTCTTTCACTCAGCTCAACAGAGGCGTAGTACCAAATTCGTTCGTTCTATTTAATATCATCCTTCCTCCCGGAGGACACATCCACGTAGGATCTACGAACCCCCATGTACATCCTACCTAGCTAGGCTACCTTTACCTCTCCTGTCCTACGCCTAGCACACCAATTCAAGCTCCCACACAACCCGCTCCTTCACAACAGTTACACTGATCAGATCTCAGTCGATATCCCACACTATAACAATCCACTACCCAAAGAACAATTCAATAACACCACACTTTCCATTGTCAGCTACCGCTCTTTCCCTACACAAATCCTACGTCCTACAGGGTCTTCCTCAAGCGACGCACACTACACACCTTACGCTACCTCATCACATACAGGTCCAAACCAAATTACTCAACTCTTCCCTTCTACTAAATACAACACCAAATATCAAAATTACCATCAAGAAGATGGCAATTGCCAAAGTGGGCTCCAAACCATCCAATACTTAATAAAATTCATTGGTCATATTCATGTGTATACATTTCTATTGCAAATATTTGCAATTTCTTAAATAAACCCCAAATCTTCCAATAAACACCCAATCTAATAATGAATTTTGGTCAAAAATGTATTTCTGGAATTACCATATTCAGTATTTCCTAAAAGAGGGGGCATTTATTAAGTGTCCGATAGTAAGTATTCAGTAGAAGTTAGATACTTTCTTGGAATGCACTGGCCGTCTGTCAGTCAGTCCGTCTTATCGATAACTCGACAACTGATTGACCTAATGGCTTCAAACTTGGAGCACATCTAGCTAGGGTCAAATGTGAGTTCAAATTCACAGATGCGGTCAACCGCTTCCAGAAGTAGAGTCGTAAGCATAGAGCCTACAGTTGCAATATTATTATTATTTGTTATTTTAAAGCCTGGCATGCCGTCCTCTGAAAGACCAGTCTTTGAATCTCAAAGCATTCGTCCTCTCTGGGCCTACGACATATATACCTATTACAAAACTACATGCATAATATATGTTACTGTCAGTCAAATAGTAACGCCAGTTAGACAACCTGTTAATCAGATCACACAGAAGTAGAATGGATAGTACATGTTACTGTCAGTCCAACGGTATCAGCCAGTCAGACAACTATCCTTTCTGGGTGAAAGATGTATATATTAGATGAGGTTCCTGGTGCACTGTTATGTAGTGACGATTACTAAATATGGTGTAATACTGAGTGATGTGTGCTTACTGACGTGTATCAAATGACAGTATTTTATATTGTTATGGAACCTGCCTTTGAGTAACTGCTGATGGTAGGAAAAGTAGTGTACAGTCTTATTTTCAAATGTATTAGTTTTACTTTTAATCAAAGATAGAAAAATGATTTGATTTAGTAACTATAATTGGGAAATCTTCAAATACAAAAGGAATAATCGTACAGCAAAACTAATATTTTCCTAAGCGTCTAGTAAAGCTGAAGGTCTGCACATGTCTCTTTTCTAAACGCCCAACATTCTAGGACGCTCATTCAGAACGCATAACTGACGAGTTCGGTCAGCTGATTTTGAAATCTCACACTTTATCACCCAATCGAGTGTGTTATCTGTTTCTGTCCGGTAAAGTCGTATACACCTTTTAATCACGTCAGGCAAAGCTCCCATCTATCATTTGACCTATGGTTTTCACTGAAAAATAATTTTATCAACGTATTTCGTCCAACAATATCTGTTAGCTAAATAATTCTTTACCAAACAATTCGTGAAATAAATTTATACCATAGTTTTAAAGTTTAGGTTTTAACTCACTACAGTGTTTAATAATAATTATTGTATTGTAGTACCCTGTACAAAAGTAATCGTAGGCTACATATGTGTCTTCAATTTGTAGTCTGTTTACAAGAACCGACATACAATCGGATGAAATGAATACTACTTAATACATTTCATTGATGTATTGTGTAATTTAGAATAGCACATTGATATTATGGGTTAAAATTGTTTGGCAGGTAGGTATCACGGTATAAAGTTAGCAACAAAGATCGCTACTTCGGTTTCACTTTATGCCAATCATTGATTTTTTGATTGTTTAGAGAATTCTTGCCTTAACTGAAGGAAAAGTTTGGCGTAATGATTGATGGCGTCATACTTACGAGTTAGTTAACTAAATAAATATGCGTGACAGAATCCAAGTGTTTTTGGGGTTTTAACAAAGATAGTCTATATTGGATAGATTTGACGTAATGTCAAATTGGAAAATCGGTTTTAAAGAAACCTGTAAATGTTTTGAGTGTATCTGTCAGTAGAACTGCAACTCAATAATTTAGTACGTTCTACTTGGAGGAGAAGATCGTTTTGATGACATTTTTTGGGGAATGGCTTAGAGTGGTGTAATATGTCCGGGGTGATGGTTGTGAAGTTATACGGTGTCCAGGAAAGAAATTGTGAGCTGTGGAGAATTGAGATAAAAGAGTTATATGGGTTGAAATTAAATGTAGGTATGTGCTGGTAAGAGATAAAGGACAATAAAATTAGGGAGTGAGTTGAGCTTGGGATTCACGTGGGACAGACTTGGGCCATGTATAAAATATAAGGTGACCACGAGGAGACGAGGGTGATAAATGAATGCATAGAAAAAAGTAAAATATGATGAGCAATATATCTTTTGGCAACACATCCCATCAGTACACGAAGATACACATTAGAGATATATATCAAAAGCGCTATCAAGTGTTCATCGAGTATTGCCGGAGAAGTATATCGATAAGCTGGTCTCTATGCGTACGTATGATGATAAGTTATTGCTGACTACAACGTGCTGGGTTGTGCTGGAGGATCACAATGCAGAGGAAGCAAATGCAATAAATACGCCATAGGAAGCATAACATTACGAGGCAGTAGCACCCCACATAGGGAAGAACTGGAGAAAAGTTAAGTCCAGCTCGCACAATTCCATTCCAGCACTCTCTCTGCTTTTCATCATAATTCCTATCACCTGCCATCATATTCATCTAAATTACTTTCTCGTGTCATGACGGATAAACCGTAATAAGACATGATAAGATTGCCCCTGATACTGATAATGCACATGTTTATGGTACACAAACCCAAAAGCAATAATACTTCCTTCCATAACATTACTCTTCTTCCCACAGATACTATTGTATTCCATTCTCAGCTAAAACACACTATGTGCATGCAATAGTATATAGAAAGTATCAAATAACCATGAACAAGAGTTCTAGAACGTATATACACACTTTGGCTGAAATGAGGATTATGCACAGGGTCACAAACACAAATACGTGCCATAGGTACAGAACACCCTGTACAACTCACTGTGAAAACCCTGGCCACAAATGAATCGCTGAAAAAAGAGTAGCGTATAGTAGAGCCATTTCTGCATTTCCCTTGTATTGTGTTCTACGCTTATTATTGAGCAGGAGTGTAAGTGTGTTTGTAGTAATGTCAATCTTCACTAAGCGAGAGTTTGCTTTCTCCACGATTTCACTTTGCCATTTTAGCTCTAAGCTAACTGTATGAATGAATTTTGTTTTGTTTTCCGTCCACCACACCACACCATTGCGCTGAGTCTGAACACAAAAGTGGAATCTATAGTAAATTATACATAGTATTTATTATATGCACGCTACACAATATACAACCATAAGCATAAAACTAAGAAAGTGGAGCTGAGAAAAGAAAATTATTTTTATTGTAACTTTTAGTATGAAGTTAGCAAAGGCTGAGGGCATGAGAGTTGTAGTTGGTTGGCCGTACCTTGCACTGTACCATGCAATGCATGTTTGTTTGTTGAGAGGAAAGAGGAAGAAATCAAAGAGTTTACATTCATACATATTTTTGGACGGAGCATATAAGTAAGCCCTCACAAATGCCGTCCGGTCCAAGTATCCATTACTCCACTCGATCATGACTATTCATGACGTTCACGTCCTTATAAATTACATATGCTATTGTTAAGATTGAAAGCATGCATGGCATAAACTTCACAAACATGTTTTCACATTACTTCATTTTATTCAAGACACTTTTAGAAAAACCCTTAATCGTAAATATTTCGCTTCGGCTCAACTCACAATTGAATCTGTAGCAGCTGAAACACCCTAGGCAGCTTTAAATGCATGCTAAATTATTATTTGCGTTTTAATGAAAAGTTCGATAGCTCTGCACCAAAAATTAAAAACTCCGGTTATTAGCAATTCCAATTTGTAAGGCTAAACCGAGTGTAGTACTCTGCGCATAAATATAGATACGCTTGTAAATGAGTTCTTTGAATTCCTATATTATCATTAGCCAATGTCAAATAAAAGAGAAACTAAAGTGCTTCACCTACTTTTCTCAGTTTTCCTTCATTAAGAATAAATGGTTTCAATTATTTATGCAGGTGTACATAAGGAAATAAACTGATACTAAAAACTCGTGGATTCTTCGAAGGCTATATTGAGACTTGCCAATCCAATAAAAGCCATTGTAGCATTTATTTTTCATGGTGTGTTTAAGTATCTAGCTTGCAGTGACCTAGACTTGTCAATTCATAAATATGGACACTAATTACCATATTATGTATGCAAATCTGGAAATGTTCTTCAGCAAACGGAGCTGTGTGCACGTCACTTTATAAACACATGCTGTCGGCTTTTGTAGTGCATACGAAACATTGGGAATTCCGTTCATTGCCATTTATATATTTAGCGTAATGCAATTATAGAGGAAAGTTAATGGCCCTGTGGAAAAAGAATGGTAAAGACATAGGGGACTTTTCCTTGTAGTGGGTAGGGCATGTAGATTATGTGACAAGACAAGAGTCGACATCAGACACAGGTAAATAAAGGTCACCCAGTCAATTAGGTAGTTTGTCGTTTGATAGAAAGAAATCGTTCGCTAGTAGGCTTACTGTCTAGGCAGAGGCAGCCCACCCATTAAACAGATAGGTATCAAAATCCTTGCAAGGAAGTTTATTGTAAAATAAGAAAGTACACTCCTTACTATTCATCTAAGTCTAATACCTTTAATTTTGCATGGAACAATAGAACTTCTTTAAAATCAGCGTGTATAATTTAAGCCCCATGCGGTAACAAAGGAGAAATGATGATTGGCACCCTGTAGGAGTCTCCGTGGCGCCAAGTTACTATAAACTGGTCTTACTCCTTCTCCAATACAAATAACTAGTGTCAATCAACAGCAATGAAGTGTAAGAGTTAACGATCTGCCTACGCTACATACTCTAATGTAATTCAATTCACCTTGTCAATTCCTTACATACAGTTTTCCTTCTCATGTCCACCATTTCTGTCGAAATATTAACCGCCAGCATTCCTAATCACATTCATAAATAACAGTCGCCACTTAAGCTTTCTGCTGTGCAATACAACAGAGTGGAATGCCATTCGCAAAAACTCGTATTTTATCAATATGTGCAAATATAGCGCCATACCGATACAAAACGTAGACACATGCATACGTAGCAACCGTCTTCATAACCTACCCCATGCGTAGCTTTTAATTTACTCATCACTTTCTCAAATAACAAAAATATCACTACACCGATCTGAAAATAGAACAAATCAATCGTCGACGTTACCTGTCACCTCAACCATATCACAGTATTCTTTGTGCACATATTCTGTACTCCCTTTCTATAGCTTTCAATACACTACCAATGTAATTGTTCAGAATGCCTTTCTTTATCACACTAATGCTGTTCAGATGGTTTACACAATACCAACCTTATTTCTTTACATATTCCTAATAGAAATTGTGCACCTCTAAATTTTGTGGTTTTCCCCGACCCTAGGTTCACCTTTTCTTTCTGTGAAAATGAGTCTTAAAAGTTCTTAAAAGCATTGATTTTACCTCAAATAATAGTATTTGTTGCTTATGCTTTCAAAGGATTGAGGTGAAAGTAATGGTTTTTGAATTGGAGATTTCAGGTATTCATTACAGAAGAAATAAATTATACAATGGTTTACCGAAAATGTGTCAAATGATTAGTAGCGCTTATAATGCTGCGAAACTAATGAATAAAATAATTGTGATTGAATTATTGAGGGAAGCAATAAATTAAAATGGCAACGTCAGTTGGAAAAGAGGTATTAATAACGGTTGGTTAGCGACGTCAACTACCCTTGTAAATATTTGCCTTGTTAAGTAATTTAAAAGGTTTAAAACAGAGGTTCTAAGACTTGACGGGGTTCTATTGTACGTCAGAAAGTTTAATGGCTATCCGAAAATCTTATCTAGGAAATAGTGGAGCATAGCCGTAACGTGAATCAAAAATACTTCCAGCTGTGCACACATAATGGTCTACGTCACAGAACAAAAGTGCATTCAGCAAGTTTGGAGCAAATTATTTAACAATTTTTAGTCTGAGTCGTAAGTAGCTATTTGACTAGGTAGGGCTATACTTACGAAAGGAAATCTAAACAGATACCTAGGACATAAAATATATATTTACTCAGGCGGACTCTTTAGTGGATTGGATATAATTCGGGAGGATATACTTTTCCGTTTTGGCAAGTCTTTTGACTTTTGCCTATATGCACGGAGCTACTTAAATATATGGAGATAATAATACAGAGATACGCTTACGTGTACATTTGCTATCTGTGAAAGGAAAGTCTGGAGCGAAGTAGTGTGTCTGAAATGAAGGAAGCCTAATATACGCTAATAGAATGTAATAAAAGAGGAATGATTTGAGTAATACTTATTATCTACATGCAAAGTAATATAAAGCTGCCTCCAAGTCTGAGCCAACGTGCTTTTTGCGAACTGAAGAGTTTATTGTATTGTGCTAACATTTCCGCGAAGCAGATATGTGGATATAAGAAGATGGTCAGAAACCGCCGCCAAGAGAACTCCTCCCCACGCAAAATATACACATTATCATTCACACGCATCATAACTAATTCATAATCGGCAGTCAGACTAAAAAATTAAACACAGAACTTAGAGAAAGCACAGAAGCCGTCGGACCGTGCTTCTTACGGTGAAAGCAAAATACTATTTATGTCATGCGTTCTGTTGTTGTGTACTATTGTGCACTCTCATGTGAGGTGCTCCGTCCTCAGCACACAGCCACACGAGTGTACACTTCCTCCCGTACTCATGCTAATGCCTAAGTGGGATTGATTTTCCCTAGTAGTAATACTACTTCAAAAGAATGTCTACTATTTCCTAAATATTTCTCTCTAGTTTACCGTAAAAACGAATTGAATGGCCAGGTCGAAATTGTTGACAGGGCTATTTCGTATTTAAGTGTAAAATCAGTGCTTTCAAGAATAATTCACCATCCCAATTTATTCCGTTTGCAACTCCAAAGCAAAACCATTACAAAACGTATACACCAAAATTATTGGTGCATGTTGTACAATTTTGGGAAAATAATTCCATTAATTCTGCAGTAAAAAATTTGGAATAGACAGGAGTATTAGATATAGACTTACTTTTCATTTACATTTTTCATTTTCTGTGTTCTTTACATTTTGACTAATAAAATATTCTGCATTGAAAAATAATCTCTCAGGTCGAAATAATTCCCCAATGGAGTTGCTATTACGTACTTTTTTCACGAAAATTAGGGACATGGGAAATAATTCCCCTGTCCATTTATTCGGTTCTTTACGGTATTACCTCCAGTCAGCTATAAGTATGACGGAACAGAATTAGACTGAATTTTACGCTAAGCTGTTTACTCGTAACTAGCTATAACAGAATAATACAATTTTCATTCGGGTACTTGTTTATGTTTTGCATAGTTTATTTCTACTAGGTTCTGGGAAATACTCTATGCATTCCTATCTCGTGTAAGATAAACCACAATCAATGCTAGTTTTCCTTCAGTTTACATGTCCCAATTTTTGTATAGTACATAAAACAAGTCTATTGAATTTTCAATAGAATATAATTTAAAACAGTAAATTTTAATCCATCTATTAATGTTATTAAAAGTGTCGGTGATATGAAAAGGGCGTGAATCTATTATAAATAGTTGTAGAAATTAATTTTTGAAAAGAAAAATTTATTCATTGGCATGTAAATATTTGAATTGTATGCATTGCCATAGCGTAATAAAAAGTAAAGTTACGCTTAGAACAGTTTTTTGCATGTATTTGGGTTTTATTTGTTTATTTTAGTATGTATATATAATGACAGCCTTAAATACACAAAGATATGTGTTTAGGGGGAAAACCCATGGTTCTTGTTGTGTTTAGGGGGCTATATATAGTTTACGACATGTTTCTGAATGATAATAGGGCATGTAGGTTTGATTTTCGTCGAATTCGGTGGTTTGAGTTATATTTACAACGTTTTATGTATTATTACTGTATCTATTGCCGGTATGACACATTGAACGTTATGTCTCAATATAGGCAAACAAAATAGTTAGTGAGTTTTGGTTGAATTTGGAGAAGTGGAGGGGAAGATTGTGAAAAGTGCATTTGGGACTGGTATACTAAATATATGTTGTCTGTCGTAGTGTCCATTCTGCCACCAGTAGGAATCGGGTATCGTCCAGTGTAGTGTCTCTGCTGAACAGTTGACTGCGCGTCATAATCGACTTGAATAACTCAAGTCTCGTCAAAACATTTCTTATTGATCATAGTGAGGCAATGAAAAAACTGGTTTTGCTAGGCCATGGAGTGTGGTACAGCGTTGGGACATGGAGAGGCACGGTTGACTAGCTCTGATAGAACGGTATCCCCTTTTGCGTGTATTTGTAGTGAGAGCGAGGAAGGTACATATAAAAATGGAAGAATACACAAAGCAACATGTTTCAATTGGAATTGCAACGTAACTATTTTATGCGAGAGGGGTAGAGCGGTATAGGGAAGCGTGCTATTTTATGAACTATACTTATTGTAGACACAGAGTCGTAAAAATGCTTCACACAACCAATTTTGTCAATACAATATGTAGCAATTTACTACTATCACTATCTCCACTTTCCCCCCACTTTCTTTCTTTGGCTATCACTCCGAAAGACTACCTACTAATACAAAATACGACCTGCCTACTTTGTTAGTAACTTACGATTAGTAACCCATGCTGTTTTGGACCTTTCCTCTCGGACCTCTCTCCAGTCACCGGAATCCCAGCAGAAAGCGATATAGAGCGAGCCAAGCCACGAAACCAGCTTCCCTAATGCCTTCCATTCAATTTTAGAGCAGTAACGAAAGTCAGATACAAAATAAAGTAATATTAGACACACCAGAGCAGAATAAAGTCCTCCTCCCTTCCAGGCTACTCGGCACACACTAACCCAAGCCAAGTCAAGCCAAGGAAAGTCAGCTAACAAGAAACTTTCACAAATGGAGAGCCAAAGCAGAGAGTTAGTATTCTGGCCTACATTTCAATCTATCCCTACTGTGGTCCACACTATTCCTAACACTCCTATCCAAATATATTTACTTGCCCTATAATAAATACCATTCCACTCATATTATTTAATCCGTGTCTTTCTCCACAGAGAACCCTATCCGATTCCCCGCTTTCTTACAGTTCCTCCTATATGACATCTGAGTAGACTGTATCTCCTCTCTGACAAAGCACTGTGTACACAGTTATGTATTTCTTCATGCTTTCCTTCCTCTCTGCCTCTTCCACTGTGCACCCAGTCTGTGTTTGTGCACCGAGTGCTGAGTAGAGCACTAGAGTTATTTAGCATCCTCTTTTTCCTCATCCATCATACGAATACAGTAAATCATCCTAGTGCTCTCAACTGAGAGCTCAAGTCAACTCAACTGTGTTCTTTCCTCTCTCTTCCACTGTATTGTCGTAATTCTCTCTTCCTCTCATTGTCAGTTCTCTTTTAAGAACCCACTCTCATTCTCAAAACCCAAACAAGCCTCCTTCAACAACTTCTCAAAAGCTAAACATAACCAACCAGATATGTGCCCAACTTTATGGAACACCCTCCTAATATTCCCCACCATCAATACCTATAGTAGTACTCTACACCAAAGTACATACATACGCTGGACAGACCCGATATACCGGGCACAATTCAATTTTAAGTGGTAATGTAATATAATACTGATCATTCCAACTTTCATCCCGTATATGTACAAACCGACATCAATTTATATTTTATTTCGGGTACTTTCAAAACTTTTTTTATTTCCCATTCCAAAAGTTATTTTAAATTTTTATATCTTTTCCAGCGCTACGATATGTCCCACTACACTATTCTCTCCTTCAACCAAACTTTCTATAGCGTAACTTGCATAATTGTACTTCAACTTAGTTGTCAGCTACTAAAATATGAAAATATCAATTTTCTCATAACGAAAATTGTCCAAAATGAATAACGCAGTTGACCTAGAAACTACAAGTTCAATTCTATCTCTACTTACACATATTAAATATTTTACCAATACCTAATGCTTACTTTTTATGTAATGTAGCTAGGCACATTAAGATTTCATTCAATAATTTGAATGGACAGCGGAGTGGACACATTAGCAAAATACGCAAATTTGTGCTTTGGGTATTATCATGTACGAGTAAGTCCATATAATGTGTTTATAGGTACTATATCCAGAGTGCAGATAAGATAGTAGTTTTAAATAAAGTATATTTGTGCATTAAAGAGCCTCTAATAGGTTTGTAGGTTTACGTGTTCATCCGCTTTTCATATTTGCCATATGACAAGACATGCGATTTGAAGTGCGTATTTCATTTCATCCTTGCATTCCATTTTGTTTCATTCTGCTAAGTTGAGAATTATGTTTTTCTACACCATTTCTGTTAGAATGTCTCGGAGTATTATAAAAACCTTTCAGTGTTATTGCGATTACCTGTTCGTATGTGATACTCTGTCTGGAGCAGTGCTTATCCTATGTGGGGAGTACGTTTGTTTGGTGTGTTTGCGTAGTCTGGTACAGTGTTCAGAGCAGAGTAGGGCTAGTGTTTGTATACATAGCTAGCGGTAGTAAAGAGAAAGCTTATTATGCATTAAAGATGGACGTGTGTCATGTATTTGTGTTAGTGTGTGGTTTGTAGCATGGTTAGCAGAATGAAATGGTTGTTTAACTACAATCCAATCCAGACAGTATTCATTCAATTCAGCACACTTTGTTCTAATAAGAATGTATCTGTATATTAAAATCGCGTATAGATAGCCTGAGTCAGGGAAACGGAGCTGAAGTGAACCCAACCCAAATCGACGCAAATTAAACATGGCTATGGTTGCAGTATTCCATTATATCTGAAGGAACGACTCCCAATCTGTCTGTTATGTTAGTATGAGAATATCTACAATATGTGTACAATACATAAATGTATACGACTACACTCCACACAAAGGTATACGGCGGACAATGAGAATGGCAAGTCTTTGGTTTACGGTCGCATAGAATAGCATAGCATTGAGCACAGACTGTCTTCTCTTGTGTGTTTTAAACGGGGGAAATCATTCGGTTGAAATGTTGACTTTAGCAGTCGACTGTTTGTATAGTCTCGTCCGTGTGTCCTTGCCATGCTTTCCCTTTGGAACAGCTCCTGTCTTTTCTACACTCAGTTTATTCTAAACTACACTGCAAACACATAATGCCAACCACACTAAATCATTCTCTTTAGCAATATTATATGTATTAATACCGTTTTATCTCACAGATAAGTATAACTGTGAAATTCATTTGCATACAGATGACAAATACTTTGTGCTTTATATCTCTTCCAACTTGTCATTCATTCACTGAGAGTTATATTCATGAATTACGCAAAACCGTAGGTAGATGTCAATTTATATTCCTAAAGAAACAGCTACCTCCTAAATAGTAAATACATAGGTGCACATAGTGCCATTTCCCAAATTACGGTTTACATAGATACACTTCATTACATATTTATACCCACAAGTTACATATCATAAGATATCATCCAATTTTACCAACCCGCATTCTTATAATACCTTCAACTATAACTAAATCCTATTATATCAATAAAATACTACGCTTCTTCAATATTCACTAACGCTGTTTCAGCCTTGGAAAATAATTATTTGCGTCTATTTATCCATATATTGTGTAAAATCGTATCAACACACCTGATTTATACCTAAAACTTTAATATCTACAGTATATTATTATATAACCAATTCTTACTTTTCATTTGACACAACTTAATGTCACTTGGGAAAGTCTCGCAAGCTTAGAACAGTTGGAAAGAGGAAACAGATTGGCTATGGATGTGTAGATAAGTATGCAAACTATATTTATCTGAACAGCCAATTTGATAACACGATTAATAAGTAATATCCTGCTGTTTCCCTCCTGTATTTAAGCTTACAAGTGATAGCATTGCCAATAGCGACATTTTAGACTTGATAGGTGTAATTACTTGCACCACCACATTATAGTCACAAGACCACAAAAGTAATACCCTAAAGCGACTTATTTCGACAAAGAAGAACTACAGCTTTTCTACTCGATGTATGTATATAAACCATTTGAATTTAACAACACATTTAATCTTCAATGCAATAAGATACAGAAATTGTTTGCTTTATTCCTAACCTTCTGAGTTTTAGTGGTAGGTCTTTTTGTTCTGTTTAAAATTCTGACAGTGATAAACTCTGCATATTTGCTGCTTAGAATTGATTGATTACTATTAAGACCAGCCTATGCGCGCTAAAAAATATTTGCAGAAGTGCATTAGTATAATACCTGGAGAATTAAATATTTGGAGTTGAGGAAATGGTTTTTAAAAACTAGGAAATGTGTTGTTACTGTGAAATGTATCCTGAAATCCTTTGCATAGGGGCCGCGTGTAATGAGACTGCAGCTGCAGTTGGTGCTGAGGATAACGGATTCCTATGGTGTATATGATTTGGACGGAAATGAAAGGGAAAATGATGACAGAGTGTGTACTGGTAAGTTGGAGCAGTGTACATAAAGGTACCTACTTGGTACTTAGTGTACAAGTATGATGCAATTAGTGTAGGACTGGAGGTTTGGAAATGTGCGTTTATTTAGTGGATGGCGAAAGATGAGAGAGTTTAGCGACGGTGGCTGATGAGAGGAAGGGTGAGGCCTAGACCCATAGTTATCGTTAGCCCACAATTCTCCTGCTCAGCCAAAACGAAATAAATAGAACTCCGGAGGAAGCATTGTTGTTGGGTATTATAGGTCGGTTGGTATCTTTGTGTAGGTATTATATTGTGGTGATAGCTGCCAGATTAGGGTCTAGCCAAATAAGCCAGCCAAAGTTCTGAACTGACTGTCAGAGAGCTCTACATTGTCGTACGGTGAATATAGAAGATATATTAGGGTTTAGATATATTAGGGTTCAGATATATTAGATATGCATTACATAAGGTATACTAAGTGCCTATATCTGTAAGCATAACTCTGGGTGAGCTATGCGAAAAAAGACTGGTGGAATGCACAGAGAAATAGTTAGGATAAGAGGGAAACAACGGAGAGCAACAGAGAAGTGCTTATAGCGTACATAAACTCCGTAAACTAACTCTCAGATCATAAAAGTTTAACAGACTCCTTGAACATGTAAACAAAAAGAGGAACGAGAGCACAATTACATTTACGGCTTTTCAAGATCTGCTTTACTGTCGGCCTTTCTTCAATGAATAAGTGTTGCATAAACAGCTCGTAATTTCCATTAGATTTCACTTCGTGGCTTGCCTTCCTTTCGTTCAGCTTCGCTTCCTCCAACTTGGCTCAGCTTCTTTTATGCTAAAACGGCGATTTCCACTCAAAAAAGGCAAACTGAATGCCAGACATAATTGCAGGTAGCCCCTTTTTAAACTTGGATTTCTCTGCTAATAGAGCTAACTAATGGATGTCTAATGATACCGTTTTCAAGCATTGCTCAGCCCATCTCAGAAAATTAGAGCGGATACCTTAGCTAATGGAATTCCTCCACTAGATTTTTATTGATAATTAAAAAGACCAACACGAGCGTAAGAGCCAAACTTTTATTTGGCTAATTTGGTTTACACTCCATCCAACTCTACTTTATTGTCGAATTAGTTTTTCCTTTCAACTATCTATGCCGATATCGCTTTCAAACTTTTTTCATTCTGTCTCTCTCTATGTCGCCGATATTATGTCATCATGTAAATATGTTCCCTTTCATAATTAAACCTTTGTTAACCAACTCTAATTGCTTCCAGGCCTGCCAGCGCGCTGATAATATTAGACTTTACCACATGTCTGTGCAAACAAAAATTTACAGAAATATTTACATGAACAAGCACAAAATCGATAGCTATTTCCATTTTACAAGTCTATATTTTCATGGATAACACATTGAAATATTTACTGTTGCCTTAACTTAGCACTGGAGTAAATACTGCAATCAATCAATACGAAAATTCCTTCTCGCCCTTAAAAGTGAGTACAGTATGTGCATCGATAATATCAAAAGTCAATTTAGAAACAAAAATATCAATATTTAAAGCTGGTAACACTAACCTGAATTATATATTTGTAGAAGTGGGACAACTGAATTGTCTTCAAACTAATTTTCCGTCTTTGATAAAGAAACGGATGCTGTGTCTCGTGATCCAGGAGCTTTTCCCTATTTTGATAACTAAGTTAATCCTCGACCCTTGTCCCCAATCTTCACAAATATACTAACTAGCTGGTCTTACCATTGGCACGTCTAAGGTCTAGCTTCCTACTCGGGATAAGCCAAATAATGGGAATCGGGGGTCAAGGGGGTTGTTTTTATCTTAAAACACAATTTTATTTAATTCACATTTAGTATAAATGACACTACACTTTACGTTTGATATCAAAAGAACTACCTAGATTTTTCCACTAATTTAATAGACTCAACACACACATTCATACTAAAAGTCCGTTCTTGCTAGGGAATACGAGTTCTTCAGTAATTTACAATGTCTTCTACTGCAAGAAGATTCCAATATCCCAAATAGGTGATCAATTACAATGCCATTATATAGATACATTCATTTTGCGTACATGTAATACAATAATTTATTACAACTTTTACATTTACAGGATTATCACTAAAAATACATGTGATTGCATTGCAAGTAAAATTTCATGTGATTATCCAACACTACAAGACATGTGATTGCATTACACTACAATACATCTGATTGCATCCGTGTGATGGCAATGTGATTGCACTGTTTCCTCTTTATGGGGCGCAGCAACAAGAAGCTATAGCTATGAGCCAAGAAAATTAATCGTTAATGCCAATATGACATATTAGATACACAACCATAGCTATGTATAGAATTTTTTGAGAACCAAATTAACTATGGGTAGTGCAATACACCTGCTTTTGCTAGGAGGTGCTTGAATATAAAGCAGTTATGCTTCGAACCGATTAGATTGTATGTGTATGTACCTTCTGTTGGCATGAAAGACCATCAGAGGCATATATGTAGGTACTTAGGTGTTCAAATATCCTAACCCAAACAAGACCTGGTTATGGCTACGACACGACCCGACGTATTGAAAGAAATGAGGGAGGAGTGTCCACTCACTATAAGAATAAAGTGAGAAATATCTCTTATCGGTAGTAGCTATTATTAAAGTAACTGTGTACACGCCCGTGCAGTTTTCTTAAGAACACTCCAGGATTGTGATAGCAACTGCGATGACAGCATTACTAAACTTTAGTTGGACGAACTACGCTTACGTACGATTGCTCCACGTGTGTCTGCTTTTACGATTATTATTACAGTATGCCAAACCAAGTCTAAAGTAGCCAGACTCACATAATACCGGCCACTATCTCCATTCCTCTATTTTGATTACCGTTCAGATAAGCCTTTATTAATTATGTTTAAATACACATAATAATTCCATACGAAACGCCTAGCAGCACAATTAGTCTTTTATTAAGAGGAGGAGAGTGCAGACCAACTGACAGCTTCATTATTTACTCTGAACTGTCTGCTGTGAATAATATTGCACACTGCACTGCCCAACTTATAAAAGACCTCCTATTACTTCTAATAAATTCATAACGTTTTAAATCGTTTTACAAATATTGCGTAGTGGTACATTTTATAAACAAGTGGTTCATTATTACATAACATATTTACTATTTTAAGAATAGATACTGGAGACTGAAGCTATCGAAAATAAAATAAAAATAGATATCTGTACTGCTTTACATCATCAAAGGAACTGGACGCCGATAAATAAAATTTAATATGGCCAGCTTAAGACGTACAATACGATTAGATGACAAGAACAGTTACATGCATGTAATATTGGTATATTTTAATTAATTAATGTAGCATCTTTTGGAAAAAATTTATTTTGCTTACGCTAAGTGAACTTGCTTACTCTAGAATAGTATCCATACTGAAGCTTTCTTTCAAATACATGTATTGCTAAAATGGAGAAAACTTTTAAGCGTACCCACTTCATTGCTACGTCTGCTTTGGCTAAAACCATGTCCTTATAGAGTTTATTTACGTTTGAATTTTTGCAGGCTTAAGGAACTGTAGGATGACTATTTGTGACTTTGCGTGACATACTGAAAAGCTTTTAATATGAAATTAGGTTAGAATGAGAGTTGTTTATTTTGAGAGGATTTAGTGATTTACTATTAATGACACTCTCAATCAGATTTCGTGCTGGATAGTTTTCTTCTGTTGTCTAGTTATATTGTATATTAAAGAACAGATAAGTGGAAGTATAAGAATTAGTTGTTTCTCTACGGTAGAAACTGTCGGTTTGAAGTTTGATAATTCTTAAAATGATGTTAGGCGATTATTGGGTATATAGGCATAGAGTACACAGAGTGCCTAACTATTAGTAACACCTCGCGACTGTATGAAAGGTGAAGAAAGGAGAATATGAGGGTTTAGCCATGTAAGTGTAAGGAAATCGGGAGTATAGATTAATCATTGACTGAATAGAGCCGTAGTGGCTGTCGGTGTCCATTCCAGAGTAGAGTGGAAGTTATCAAACGAATACAGAGCCCATTACAACAACAACTAGAAAATCTATTGACTCAGGAAAGTTTCAATAGAAACTCCCCTTTATATTCTCATGGTACTTACTTAGCCAGAGTAACATGATTGTGTTTGCATTGAACTCGGAATGAGCCAATTTTTTATAAAGTGACTTGACATGATGGGATGTGTACTTGTATGTTGTTAGTCCCTCACACACAACACAACACACTTAGGACATGTTACGTGTACACTGCAGAAGCACTTGTAATTTGGCTAATGATATATATACCTGGTAATGCACTGCTGAGTGTAAAAGTAGGCTGCGTTATATGTTCATGGATCTATTTGTAGTTGAACCGGGTAGTACTTATGGAAGTCGTTTAGCTTGATTTGGTCGTCACGTCAATTCATCCACAACAAGAAGCCTTGACGGAATACGCACCTTATATATACAGTAGTTAAGCACACCAGGAATACAACAGACACCACTAGACATACAATAATTGCACAGTTTAGTACACAGACAGCATTAAAATACAAATTTAGTTGGCAAGGGACATCTTATGCTAGCATCCATAATCTACCGTAGCTACTAGCATAAGTACCTACACAGTAGTCTATCTCTTTTGTGTCCAATCAATTGATTTACAATACAACTGACATTTTTCAGATACGAGAACATGCATTCACGCACGACGTAATTTCAGTTCAACCGTGTTGTGTAACCGATAAAACGTATATTAGAATATACATTACACCAAAAGTATGTACTCGAGTACCTTATGGAGAAGTACAAAGAGTAGCGATTCAATTGTGAATTTCGTGAACGCAAAACATACATAAATACGTATTATGTGCGTGGTCCCATACAATTGTAGATACATACAACAACGAAAGTGTTCTTTCCATTGCATGGCCACTACTGCTCTAGCTACGGTGCCACAATCCATAAATATTCTACAATAGACTCCATACGTGCATTCAACGTAAACTGGGTCGCCCAATTCTTTACATTTATTTACATTATCAATCTAAATGCATGCATAGAGACACTGCATTCACGTCAATACCAATATTTTACATTCTACATAAAGTGTTTCTCAGGCAAAACAAATTATATTCTGCATGGCTAATGGCTATGCATTAAGTAGCTACCATGTTAGACACAAAATACCTTTTTATACCGATATTTTAGTTGGGAAATATGATGAAAGGTAGAGTGAATAATGCATTAATAACAAGCGAAAACTTTACAGACCTTTTCAATACTTCTGTTGTGTATTACAAATGATCTGGGCAATTGAAAATTTGCATCAAGTTCTTATTCTGACTGAAAATAAAATCTAGCCAAATGTTGCAAAGAAGTTTTTAAAGCTGAAACCAAGATGCAGTAGATTACGTGTGGTTGTGTATTGCATAATACTTTGTAGCAACATATATAGATTCTAGATAAATAACAATTCGCCGAACTTTCACAAAATAAAGAAAGTATTGTACAATATCCAAGTGTGTTCTTATAAGAAACTACTTACTCCCATTTCCATTTCATTTACGTTCATAATAAATGGCAATTGAATTTTACGAGTATTTTTACAAGAAGAAATGAAATTAGATTGAATGGTGCAGTACATACCTGCCTACTTTGATATGATTAATTTTCTCCTGCTTTCTGTCACCTGTCTATAAACTTTATTATTATACCCAGCCAGCTACGTAGGCAGACAGAACCATTCTGACACGAACAAAAATTAATTACATAATATTGGTTCTTGCGCCAACGATATGTAGATTTACCAGATATGCTCACTACACAACTCACATAATGAGCTATCGTTCCTTCCTAGTTATTGAGTGGAATTCGGAGAATTGCTTATTCATGGAAAAATGCTAATAAGACAAGGCTAAACAGAAGTATATTTTTTCACAATTCAAAAGCATTATAGCTTACGTGCACTTACTAATAAAGAAAGCAAGAAATGCTCATGTAGTTCCCTTGTATGCACAAAAATCAATCGATCAACATAAAAAATTGGCAAGTAAGAAATTATGGGAAATGGTCTGATCACCTTTCCTAGTAGAGGTCATATAAAAAGTACAGCATAATTTTTTGTATTCACCTTATTGAATTTTTCGAGTGCGCCATTAAGATAGCTATGTAATAAAAAGTAATAATTTAGCATTGGCCACAAAGGTTTATTATTGATATTGAAGACACGTTGACGGGTAACAGAGTAAATAGAATTTGTTTTATCAGTAACTGTAGGAGAAGAAACGATTTAAAGGGGAAAGCCAAGAAATATAGTGAAGGACCATTAAGTGGGAATAGGACAAGGGCTGGGATGGACTAGTTAGTTATTTTATGTAGCAGGGTTTTATAACATAACTTAAATTAGAAAATAGCTAAGCGGATGAGCTGAGTTAGCAGAAAGTAGTTGAGTTTGGGTATAATAGAGTTTTGTATTAGAGCGAGGCTGGAGCTAATAGAGAAGTGGGGGTAATGTATACCTAGAGCGGTAGTTTATGTTCAGACTTTTCCACAAATTGAGAAAGACGTAGAGAGCAAAGAGAGAAAAATTGCAAGCGAAATTCGAATTTTCTGTGTTTCTCAGAGCATTTCATCCAGCGAAGGTTCTAATAGGTCCTACTGGTGTGGTTGCACTACCTAACTGGGACATATGCGAGGAAGCGACTATTTAACCACACACCTCAGCCGTATATGGAAGCTAGGTCCTTATCACCAGTCCACAACGGATTTCAAATTCCGGGTGAATGTACATAATGCCAGTGACTAGTCGGGTCTGCGAAGGATTCTCCATTTGATCCCGCGTATTTAATGTACTATGCATTCCAGATACTATCCATTAAGGGCAGAGAAAGCTCACTTGCCTTACTTTCGCATTTTCTCTTCTTCGTGTGCCGTGCATTTAGGTATCCGTGTAATACTCTATGGCTGTAGGCCACTTTGGTTAGGCTTGGGTTGGCGGGGCGGGATGTGAATGTGACAGGAGCAGAGCGGAACTAAAAAGAAAGAGAAACGCCTGAGAAAACACATGGAATAAGCCCTGGATTGCCCCAAGCGTTCGTTCTATTTCTTCTGCTACTTGTAAGTTCCTCGTTCGACGACATATACATCACTAAATGTATAACATGTACACTACACAAACGTGGCACTCTTCCGTCCCAGCCAACGCAACTTGCAAATATTGCATTCGGACAACTTTCTCAGTCTCCGCTTCCCGCATATGGCAAGCCTTGTCTCCTAATAATATAAAGACATGGAACGAGAAGCCAAGTTTTTCTTTGCTAACTAAATTACATAAATACTTTGATTCCTTCTTTGTCTTTCCCCTCTATGCACATAGCACTCACCATCCACGTCACACAGCTAGACTCAATTCACTGATTCCTTGTCCAAATAAAAAGTAACTACATGTTTACATAGCGTCTATGCACCACATCTAATATTCAAAACCAGATTTACAATAAATGTCGCAAAAAGAACAAGTTTCTTCTAAGAATACACGCGACTTTAACAAAACTCTCTTCTTCCTACCAAGAAATAAATAATTCCTCTTTCAACAGAAAAACCCTTCACACTTTTCAGTTTATTCTAACACATTTCAAGTAATTCACACATTCTTACGCACCCATATAGCTTCCTAATGAAAACCGCGTAGTATCTCTGAAGCCTAGAGTAAATAATTGGAAATTAAGGTAACATGTCGATTCACTTAGGAATGACTAGCTATTAAAATATCTGTTGTGAGATTCCCGTGAGATAAATGTGAGTGTGACTGGACAACACATAAATAGGGTGAGTATGCGTGAGCCAATTAGTTGGTATGACAGGTGCGAGAGCCTAGTAGGGGAGCGTTGCAGTGTGTAGTGGGAAAGGCATGTGGACAGTTCTCTGGAGAAAAGCAGGAATGTGGGACTGCGTTGGGAAGATTATTAGAGGTTGTGTAGGCCATGAGTGGAAGTAAACGGCATAATAATAGGAGGAGCGTTTGACTTGTGGATGATATCTGATGGAAGAGCGACAGGGAGAGGAAGTGGGTAAAATGTGGCGTGGTGGAGGTGAAAGGAGTTTGGATTTGAAGAGTGAGCACTAAGAGATAAGTAGGAAGCTGCCAACATTACTGCGAGCATTCCTTTCAGAACGGAATGGAAGAATCACAGAGAAAATGGGAAAGAGGCGTTTGAGTCGGAGAAAGCAGTACATAAGGGGAAAGCAGTCCATGAGAGAGAAAGTGTTTTAGATATTCTCGCTCCTTCTCTGTCTCTCCTTTGTTTCACAGTGAGATGATAAAAACTTTGGTGCTCTCTTCGACTGGAACATGTGTAACTTTCACCGTTATGTGGTTTTGTAAATGCCCCACTTTCTCGCACTCAAGACTTTACGAGCTTATAAATTGATTGAGCAAATTGTTTTCAATGTTAGATCTATGTCTAGGCTGTCTCTCGTGCCTCTATACACTCACTAACCGAACTCAACTTACCGAAGCCAACTCAGTCAAGTCAAGTCAGCACAAGCACACGGAAGAGTGGCAGGGCACACACTCACAGACTACACGTACATTGGTAAATACTCAATATTATATGAATCCATCTTTACATATCCTCCTTATAATGCATATTACAATCTATACCCAAATCCTCCAACTCCTTCCTTTCCCTATGACATACTCAAAGAAAGGCTCCGCCAGACAGAACGATCTGTCTCTGCCAAAGAAACTCTCTATTTCCATCTTTTTTCCTACAACTTATAAATATATTCTTTTTACGACTCCTATTCCAATTCCAATGTTTGAATACCTTCAGCCCAACTCTCCTCACAACGTAAATCACTAACTGGCACCCCAAACACTAAGCTTCCTCTCCTCTAACCCACTATCGTCAACAAAACAAACGTTTCATTTCCGACATCAACGTTAATTGAGAAATTCTTACAGACACTTTATTCCATTTTACAACACCGGGAACTCTATTCGGGAATCTACGGTTTCCAAGTTTCTGTTACAAAGGAATGCACGCCACAGACTTTAGTCAACACTTTCACTAAGGTATGTAGATCTAGCCAACACATATAATGCATCCTACGTATCATCCAAAGATAATATACGAAGTGATACTATGTCAAAACCTATCAGTTGATGCATTATTCCCATTTCTTTTTCGTTTTTCTACATCACATCGATAACACTATGAATACAGAGCACGTAGTAACATATGCAGAAGGGGAACACTTCCCGAACAAAACCAAGTCAACCCAAACTACCACATCATATCATCACAATCATCCAACTTCAAATCTCGCCACATACACACACACACAAAGAACTGAACACCTGCTTCTTATACTTCGTGCATTATCAGTCAAAAGCAAACGAGACCTTATCTCAACTCAAATTCTAGTTATTTTCTCATTTATTCCGTTTCCATTCACACAGGAGAATTTACTCTTGTCAATACTTTTAATTGTACTGCAGAGCAAATGAAAACAACCGAGAGAACGCTATACAGTATCTTTAGTTGAATTTATTAAATTTAAACTCTGAATGCATGAATAACAGCGAGAGTACAAAATATTTGTAAATATCAGCATTAACTTTGTATTTACAATTTTACATAGATGTGCATAGAATAAATTCCCTTAACATGCACAGTAAGGGTTACGAAGGATTTTCTTTTCATGAATATAAATATTTTTGTTGGTGAATCCCTACAAGACTTTATATTTGTACTTAGAGATTCTTAGAGCGATGAATGAGCTTGTACAGGAATTTGAATGTAGTGAAAAGCGGGTAGGGATATATTTAAGTAGTGAATTGGATGAGCTAACTATGCAGTTTAAAACTTTGACAAAGCTTTTAGCTTTTTCCATAACTTTGGTAATTCTCTCTTGTTATAAACTTTGAATCACTATTTTCTACCAGTTTAGCATTTGATTTCGTCATCTGTGGACGGGAGAAACACTGGTTAAATATCCAGGTTGCATACATGGTACTATGTGTACAAAGAATAGTAGAGTTAGAAGGGGAAGGAAGAAATGGATAAACAAAACATTTTGTATCTGTAAGATTTTGCATTGGAAGTGTTATAGGTATAGACGGATATAAAAAGAAATGCAAACTCGCTTTGAACTTCATAACTACATATGCATATGTAGGTAGGATAATATGCATAGGTAAGTAAGGTAGCGTAGACTAGGTAAAGTAAGGAGATATCTGTTGTATTTTGTATTGTGGAGATGGATAGAGGGTTTAGGTGGCCATCTACGTCTACAGTATTCCTTTTTAGCCTGAGCGGTTGTTTGGGAAACATAATAGAACAATATAACTCGTCGTCTTGTCGTTGGGAGCACATTGTAGCTGGAAACTAAAGGTAAAAGAATATGCACAATTTACCAAAGTATACACAAAGACTCCGGTACAAAAGCAAAGAGTAAAATAAAGTGAAAGAGAAAACTGCACAATGGCTAAAGCTAGATCTACAACATTGCACCTTACAATAGTTACTTATGTACTTATGAAGAAAGTTAGGGAATAGAGTTCCATAGTGATGTGTACACTTTATAATATGGTGAAAGTTGGATAACACTAGTTAACTATAAGAATAAAAGGTGCTAGTATGCATGCATGTGTCTGAAAAGAGTCTACCTATCTGCAATCTAAGTAACCCACTAGTACATACTAGTAAATATGTGAGTAGTCAAGTGAAAAGAGAAGAGGCAGCGAGGCTTGGAAAGAATAGTCCTATTCGAAGGCGTAGTCTCGTGCACTCAGTTCGATGTACACACAACCCAGGTTACGTTATACTTTTATATTGCCTAGTGCACTTAGAGAGCCTATAGCACTGTAAGAGTCTCTGCACATTGAATTGGTTAGACGGCCCGCCCTGGCCAAGGCTACCCTGGTTAGGAAATTTTACTATTAACAACGTAGTTGAACTGTTGTACCGTAATGCAATTTGTTGGCTAAGTCAGTTTGGACTAGTGTTGTTGGTGTTGGGTTAGCTTATTATGTCAGAGAAGACAATTCCGTCAGATTGTAGTGAGTGTGAGGTAAGGGAGGTGGAGATATTATGCAATGCAACGTTATGCAGTACTATTCACAAGTTTCATGAATATGAATGCATTTACTTTTTAATATAATACAAGTAGTTGGGGTTAAATAGCGTTCGGAAGGCTAGAGGTATGTTTTTGCATAGAATTCATTTATAGAAATGGTGGTATGGTATTTGAAGAGGTTGGGCCTTTAGGACAGATGATAGGAGAGACGATGGGGTATACGGGGAAGGGTTACATAATGGTAGTAAATAGAGAAGCTTTCGGGAAAGTGAAAGTGATGAAGTGTGTGAGCCTCGGAAAAGGACAAGTGTCACAGTGGTAACACTTCAGGAAAGCCCAGTCATGCTTTTCCATTTCTAGTTGTAAGTGTTAGAGCAAGTATCGCAATAATAGTAGAAGACTTTGAAATGGCTGTCTGCAGCCCATAGCCATGGCATTGCATTAGCGAAGATGAATCCAAGCAAGATGAATCCGGAGCAGAGTCCGAGAATTGGAGCTACCCGAGTGGTATTTGTACATAAGTAAACTACATTGTCTTTCCTTCCTTTGTGTCATTTTGAAGAGACGGAGCTGTCGGAGCTGGCTGTGGATGTTGCATTTCAGAATTGGTAATCCAATTGAATGCACCTATCTGTGAGGGAATCGAATTGAATTGAATGTGCTGAGGGGAGAGTGCTGAGGAAGTGGAAACATGCAGATAAATGGAGCTTTGTACTCACCGAAGAGAAGAAGCTCGGCCCACACAAGAAAGTGCCACATTGTTTTCAGAGGAATTCTCGCGAAACTTTTCCTGGTGATGCTGGTGATTGTGAGGGCCGTGGTGGAGGCCAAGGAGCCTCCTATCTTGCTCCTCGAGTCCTCCAACCGTCCAGAGGAGCTGTTGACTTGACTCCTGCCGAGGTCGACTCAGATCACTTCACTCCTCTCAACTGTTTGCTTGTCAGTTGCGAGTGCTCCGGGCTCTACACTTTCGCTCTTCGTGTTTCCACTGTCTGTGGACGCAACGCACGTAGCTCCTCGCCCAACTCAGCCTTCGCAGCTACAGCTAAGCAATCGCTTTACACTCACTTACTTATTATTAACTTACTTACCCACTTACTTACTTGAGACGAACAACCTAAAGGCGACTTCGCAGCCAACAGATCATCCAAGTGATAATTCCTCGACTCCAACCTGCTCCACAAACACGTTATTAACATCAAATATTCACTACCCACTAAACAACCAGAACACACCACAATTACAAACACCATTTTTCAACGACACTCAACTTTTACTTCACTACCTCCCGGTCACAAACTACGGCCCCAACACTTATCACTAAATCACTTCTGCTTTCAGTTAAACACAACCACGCCTAACACTTTTACTAATATACCTACCCTAAACCCATTAATCCTAAATACAACTTTCCCACATTATTTAGTTCTAACTGCCTTAAACTAGTTTTATACAATTTAAGAATCAAATATTTTGTCCTTTTATTCCAATTCTACCATTTTGCCGGTTATTCCAGTTAATGTCAAAATCAAGGAATTTTTATTTGCTTTACTTTCATTCCTGATTTACAGACATACACCGTAATGACCAAAACGGATAGATTATGCTTTCCATGTTTTTGGGATGCGCTGTATTTCATTCAAACAAAGATATAATAAACGCGTCAAGTTTCCATGTATGATTCCATGTAAGATTCAAGAGGAACTTCAATGGTCTCAATGATATTGATAAGAAAACTCTTATCCATTTCTTCCTTATATAATATATAAATGTAAATAGCACAAAGAACTCTACAAAACTGATGCAAATAGAACCAAACGTGTAATATGTTCAAAGTATTAAAATGTTAATTCGTTAAAAACCTAATTTTCGTTTATGTTTGTTTTTCTTGTCCTTGACCATGTTTATCTAATATTTCTCAAAAGATAATATTGCTCATCATTGCGTTTGAATTTGTGGTAATTGCGAAATGTTTCAGTTGTGCATTATACGAAAAACCACATAAACGAAATAGTTGCGTTTAATTATAATATGCATATAGTTTATATTTGGAATGTGTCTTGTATTGCTAACCTTGTAGATTTATTTAAACTTTGGAAAAAAAGATTAACAAAGACAAAAAATTAAAATAAAAACAGTGTACTAAATATGGTATTACCCTGGAGCACGAATATACTTACCAGGGTATGTTTACAGATTGCATGCAAAGAAATGGCAGTGTGGGTTTTTCAACTTATTAATTTCCCCCTTAAGAAGTAAAACAAAGTACGATAGTTTTAAAATGAAAAAAACAAGGAAGAAGAAAAATAATTTGCTCCTTGTTTAAAAGGATCACAAATTGCATTGCATTTATATCAATTATGCAAATATTAAAGCGTTTTGTACTGAATGCATTTTACATCTTGGAAAATACCGGCATTATGTCTACAATAAATTTACTGAGGGAAGAATAGTTTTATTTGCTTAAATTGTTTGAGGGATTTGAGTATTAAAAAGTTTGCGAAATTGAGACTTAGTTGCTGGCGGAGGAAATAAATGAAGACTTTAGATTATCGTTCACGTGTTAGTGATTTAGGTATTATCTAGACACAGTAGGGTGGCCTATGTCAGGTTGCATGTAAACCTGTAAAATGTCAAGAAAACGAAGTACGTACTGAAAGTTTGTAGATTGAATTTATAGAAGTAAACTTGCATCAACGGCACGGGCTTTCGCAAGTAAATAAAATATACCTACTACAACTAATGTATTTAGTATTGCATGTTTTAAGTGCTACTCCTCATGAATGTGCATTATGTCCCACAGTGTGATATCTGCTACGTCAACGACTAAACTACCTCAGAGAGCATATTTTATAGCATGCACTGCAGACAAGGCTAGTTAGTCGCTACTCGTATTCGACTACAATGGTGTAACTAAAGACATATGGAACGGTTTGAGTAGATTATTCTGGTTTATACAAATGACAGAAGTAAGAAAGTAGGAAAGAAATAATGGGTTGGGATTTCAATAGAGTGGAGTGAGTGAGCGAGGTGTAGGAAAAGTGGAAATGGAAAAGGAACTGAGAGTAATGGCAGGTTTAGTGTTTTAGTGTATGGTTAAATTCGATGAGAAGCTGTTAATGTGGTTATACTTGCATAGCTGCTAACTGGCTCTCAAGTTCAGTCATATCATGTAACAATCCTGTTTATCTAAATGGTAAAAATTATTCTAGGGAAAATTACTGAGGACTGGGAAATCTAAATTATTGGCAATAAGTATGTTGTATGCACAGGGAAGGATTAAGGACAGGGTTATTGAGTCGCGAAAGAGAAAAGTTGGTTTTGGTCCCAAATAAGGAAACTGTGAAGGAAAGGGAGTGGGAGCGCGTCTAAAAATATTACATGTTTTAGTTGAGTTGCTGTGCAAGGAATTGAAATAGCAAACAATTCGTTGGTATGTAAGTGTGTATGTTTGAGCATAGATCAGATGAATAAAAAAGGTTTGTGTAAGTCGGAGTGGAGAAGGAGTGAGAGTGATATCACATGACTGAACTCGTTGCAAAAGTCAGAGACATGCATAGAAGAGAATTGCGAAGAAATCCTTAGCTCGGAGGAATGGGCTAAACATAGCTGCCCAAAGTACATAAAAGAAAGTTAAGTTGGCTAAATGAAGAGAAATACAACGAAGGTAAAGAATCAACCTTTGAGGTTTGCGTGTAGAAATATTTGAAAGGTAAATCAGCCATCAGGATTGTTCTGGCTAATCTTGGCCACAGTTTAATCTAGATGAAGGAAGGGAGTCAAGACAAGTCAAGTCAACTCAGGGAAATAGGAATATTGGCTGGAGTTCAGTTCTGACTTTACTACCACAGAATATAACGACTCCACTCTGTTTACAGCAGAATAAATACTTATGCATGTAATGTGCCACTGTGAGAAAAGAAATAAAAAATTTACACAACACTTATAATAACAGACAAGTATACAGATATGCACCAATACGGGTTTCTTCTCTGCACTCAACTGTAGTTACTCAAACTAAGTATACTTCTGTAGGAAATCCTATTAAACAACTATAACTACTAACCCCAATGCAATCCCTGAACTTAGTTAAGGCAGGCAGATTCTCAAATGAATTGCTCAGACCAGCTTTGGCAACCATAAAGCACCACTGCACCAAACATATGCTTATTTCCCTAATACGTTTTTCCTTCTACTCCCATCCTCATCCTGCATATACTGCTTTGCATACTGTTTTCCTCTTATACTCCACTCCTCTATACTCAACAACACACATTTGTATCCAAGTAGGTGGCATCGCGTATTTTAAGCTCATCTTTAAAATGAAAACATTGTTAATGCCAATATGATTAATGTGCAGCATGCCGTCCACCATTGTGAATAATTGACATCCACACCAATTCCAAGAATCTTTAAACAATATTAAATACATTATCATCTCACAAACTATACCACTCAAAATACTTAGTAACCAAAATGCTAAACGCAGGATGATAAATACTCTCTATGTGTACACCGTGCATGCCTTCCTTTCATATGCAGTTTCTAAATATAGTTATGCACTTAGTCGCGTATTCGCCACACTAAGTAATTTAACTTGTGCAATTCACTTATCGCTACAGCTTAATGTGCCATATTTCAAGAAATGCACTATGAGGTATGCAGAAGTGCGCCATTAGAGTCAACACATTGACAATACCGTTTTCTAATCAGTACAACTTACCTTTCTTATAACTGCACTTAAATAGAATGTAGTGACTTAATGTCAGTGTAAATACTATGTCAATTTACTAGCACATACAGAAATTTCATTGGCACATAAATACAATTGAGTTTCTGATAGACAGTTTTTGCAAAAAATAAAAAGCACACTGGAATTATATATGGATAGGAGAGTTTAAAGTCAAACAAATACATTATTATACGAAGGAGTATTTTATAAGTTCTAAAGTTGAGTTTAGAGTAATTCTATATTTCAGCATTCATAAATAACTATACCATATAAATTGTAAATGTTTGAGAAGTTTGTCTGTCCAAACAGAGGCAGACAATATTTTTTATTGCATATCACTCAAATCAATAAAGATACTTCGTAAAATGTATTATTCATGCTTTCACTCACCAATTGGGACAAGCAATGAAGTAGCTGTAACTTTTTCTTGTCTTGAAGAAATCGTGTTTTCTTACTGGAATTCAATAGTACAAGTTGCTGTGCTGTTATTATAATAATGATTTGGGTCTACCTACGTTGAGACTTGCTTCGAGTGGAGAATATCTGTTGTTACTACAAATTCTTGAAATTTCGGTCGCTGTTGCACCGTTGAATATTTGGAGTTGGCTTTTATAGTCATAATAATAGGAGTCTGCCTTTCTAACACTTTTTCACATCACCAACTACAAATTGTAGGAAACCAAGAGGTTCATATTCTATTGTATAAACTGCAGTTTTCTATATGGTAAATTATAGTAAGTTCATAGTATTTCCTAATGTTCTATTTCGTGAGATATTTAATGACTGCAATATAATTACGACTTCTACATTGAGTACACAACAAGGGCTTCACTTAAAAACTGCCTTGGAATTAGTCCGTGTCACCTTATTAAAGAAAAGCGTTCTAACTTAATCATCCTACTTATTTGCAATTGAGTTTTGCATTCCTCATCCCCTTTCTCTAACTATTGCACAACTATCAACTCACAAAGATATTATCTGGAATACAGGAATGTAATTTTCCTACGTTTTATTCATAAATGCACCTGTAGGTTATCAATCAGTAGTGCCCTGCAATACTCTCTTGCAAATTATCAAGTTCAAAAACAGCACATTATGCCATCAAACCTTTTCAACATTGAACATTGAACTAAAGATAAAATCTAACACCAGGATTTTTTGTAAATCTGCACTTCATAAAAGTCAGAAGTAAATAATCTATTCTCAGAGAATCGGGTATTAGTGAACTACTTTAATGTATGGGGCAATTATCATGTAATATAGTAACTTTTTACAAAATTTCACATTTCACTATTTTCGACAATTTTACAGCTGAGATATCATGAAAACTGTAAATTTTAGTTGTCTGATGGTTCACATGAAGAAAAGTAATAATAGGTAATTGGGCAAATAGATACTGCAACCAATGTATTGTAGTTTGATTACTTAATACAGTGTACTACTCCGAAGGTATATATTACACAACACTGAGAAATATTAGTTTAAATTTTTTGATTATAAGCCAAAAGTTACGAAACTTATTTATAAAGTTATTTTTTTTGATAGTAGGTCGGTAGTCTTAAGTGTTTTTTGCACAGAACACGAAAGGACAACTCCTGCAAAATCTTTGATAGCAAATAGAATTTGTATGAGAAAAGAGCAATGCACTGAAATATATTTCACGGCCAGCGTCCGATCTGAAGTAACAATGGTTAAAAGTGATTGATGAAGGGTAAACAAAGAAGGACACTTTCTTTATCACTTTTTCAGATCTCCAGGAAATTTTCGCTCCAATTCAGTCACAAATGCTGTGGATGCAGTAGAATAGCACTTTGTAGCTATCGGAAAATTATATGCATTATTTGCAATTCTGTCTGACCGAACAAAGAAACAGAAAATTATGTCTTTCAAGTTCAGTGAATTGAATTAAGTTGACGAAACTTGGGTGGTCAGGCTTAGTTTGGTAAGCGGAGTCCACTTAAAAGCACTAACAAAGAGAATTGCAGTCTTGGTTCAGTTTTCAAGAAGGAGGAATGGTAAGAGGTTTCTTGTAAGTAAACTCTTGTGCTATCGAAGCACCTTGCAAATCGGTTTTACTTGTTTGATTTGTATTAAATTTTTCAAGGTGTTATTTTTAATTGTTTTTCTCCCTTGTTTCTTTACTACCGTAAATTGTTTGTTATTCTACGCTTAGAAATGAAAAAGTACAGGAGGATTTTACTTAACCGGAGCAGGGAACCGACAACATATATTTTGCAACTTTTAGGATGTGAACAAAGTGTAAACAGTTTTAACTACTTTATTTATAGTATTATTTACTGAGCCACTAAATTTTGCACTGCGGAAATAATATTTCTTGCTTGGTAATTTATTCTTTAGGGTGCACAATATAGCTGGAGTATTTGAAGGTGAGCGAATTGTGGTGAAAGTGAAACAAGGAATTGAAAAAGAGGAGAAAGCGAAAAATGTAGTGGATGTACAAGTTGAGACAAGTCGAACTTGAGTAACGATTATGTAACAGTAGACTGGAAGTGAGTGGCTTGGTTTTCTTTTGCTATTTCGTGTATCCGTACGTGTATGACTGATCTGTTGATCCTGCTCTGCTTTTCTCTAGCACTAGATGCTCTGACACCGAAACTGAAACTGAGAGTCGACTAGTCCGGGCATCGTGACTTCAGTTGAATTCAGTTGAGCAGTGAGACTTGCAATCGGCACAAGGAAACTCATGCACAGACCGGCTCCCACTCCACTAACGCCGACTAACTTAACCTGACGACGACTCAGCTCAACTCACCCACTCGCGATACTCGCTCCCATCCAACCTATGCACCTAATCCACCGACTTATTCGTGTACACCACACAGCACACTTTTGTCACTACGTAATATGTGCAACTTTCCCGGCCTTGCTTCCTTGCCGTCAGCCTTCCTTTTTTCCATTGCATTGCAAATCTGTCTTAACTATAACCCGGGCAGAGGTTCACTAAAACAATACCGCTATGTGCATTTATAACAACCAAACTCAGCTTATCCGATTTAATTATAGAACCCTAATGTCCCATTCCCTATATCAATACTTTTCTTCCGATACATAAACAATTATACATTATGCAATACACATTTTTACAAAAATCCTAATCAATCCAAATTCCCAAACTCCTTTTACAAATGGGAAACACGTCTTTCCTCACAATGACAAACGAATTTACAGCTAGATACAAATTAAGCATTCACCATCTACTACTTCTAAATAGTATGCATATCATCGTAAATTCCAACAAGTCATTCCGTGATTTTTGACCCTTTCTTAAGACTCATGGCGCACCCACACACTTTAATAACTCTTGTTTCCTTAAGACTTACGAAAGATAACAATATTTTATATTTTCACTACAGTAAAAGTGCACTAATTCAGAATTTAAACCTTGTATTTAAAATTGTCAATCGTAAACAAATTTTATTGGGTAGAGAGTTCTTTTCTCTCAACAGCACGTTGGATATTTATAGTTACTGCATATCTCTTTGCCTTTTTGCTCCATATTGCAAAAAAACTATTTTGTGTTATTTCCCATTAACAAATAAAAATGTATATTTAACTATTCATTAATAAAACCAATATTCTTTTTTCAAGATATGTGTGGTATGAAAACTATATTTTTTAGGAAAGCAGATTTTAAATTCAATACTTTGCGTAGAGATTACTGATTTTCAATTCAGAAACATCTTTTCTATTAATATATCTTTAAATAAACTGGCTTCTCCGTTCAGCGGATACGTAGGTCGAAAGTCAAAATTGGATTCAGATCTTTGTGGATATTTATGGAGTAATGCTCCTTGGCTTTGAACTGCTCCAAAACATTGTACGCTGCATGAAGTCATAACATTTTTTAATAGACTATCAAATTTACTCTTATCGTGTGCTATCCCCCTGTATCTAAGTGTGCGAATTATTCATCACTTAAATGCTGCGATGTAGAACGGCGATCGTGCAAAATTATTTTCATTTTATGTTTTCGTTATCGTTATACTGATTGTGACTTCATTGTCATTCCAGATGTTTCCTTGCCCGTTTTAATTGTGTCTTTAATAAGTAATGTATAAAATTATTATTAGATCAATGTACTAACAATCAATTATATATATGTGATCCAAATATCTTAGGAAACTCATAAGGAAGACATTTATGAGGTACTTCCATAACTGGCCTATATTAACAAAGCTGGAACAGATTGTGGGAGTGGTACGTAGACTTTAGACAATCTGTGTAAAAGTGCATTAACCTCGTCTTCAACGTCTATACGTGCATAATGATGTGTGTGAATGAAATTAGTGTTCTAATTTGAGTGCAGTTTTCATGTGTTCACCTGGACGAAATGCACAAAATACAACGTGCATGAAACGCACAAAATACAACGTGCATGAAACGCACAAAATGCATGAATACATGCCACTGTCTCGAGAGAACGCAGCCTGTGAGACTCATAGCCAAGTTTCTGACTGAACAAACTCATAGGCTAGCCTTTATGGGAACGGCATCATTCAGATTGTGAGAGGACGGTTAATACTCAAAGGCACTGTATATTGCAGTGTTCATTGTGATAACTCATGCCGGTCCTAAGAACTGGTGAAATGGTCGTAAAAATGATATTTAGAATCATGAGATTAATTGTAAATGAGGAAGGTTAATAAATAACATTAACACGAGCATTTTTGAATCATTTTGACGCATCAGTCAATTGGGACTAAATAGTCTGCCCTTTCGTTTTCAATTTTTTCAGCAAGTAAATCTCAATCGATTTGAATGTAGTTAGGCTCATTAGACTCACAAAAGATGCTCTATAAGTGAAAATAATTGATTGTTCTTCAATCGGTGTTGATGAATAAAAATCAAAACTAGGTGTACATTAAAAAGACTCCGGTCCTTCTGCACAAAATGACAATCTTCTAGGGAAGGCTAGTTATCAAATGCCATAAGTCACATGGGACTCTACTGTTAGCCGAGGCACGAACAACAGTTAGGGTCAGCTAAATTGTCAGTTTGTCTTAATCATGGTAATGGCTATTTCACTATTTCAGCAGCAATTTTTAGCAACACTGTGCAATATGCAGTGCTTTTGAGAATTATCTGTCCTCTCACAGTCTGAATGATGCCTTTTCCATACAGGCTAGTCTATGAGTTTGTTCAGTCAGAACCTAGGCTCTGAGTCTCACAGGCTGCGTTCTCTCGAGGCGGTGACATGTAAACTATATTAGTCATGTCATCCATGATAATTCCTATTTCTTGCATTTTGTGCATTTTGTGCACCGCACATTGTCTTTTTTATGCGTCCACTACGCACGACAAGCAGCGTGCATGTTATGCATGTATGCGCTGCATGCCAGTACACTGAATGCAATATGAGAGTTGTGAATACGCTGTGATGTGCAAATTGGCTAATGCGTTTGGATTGGTAATCATTGTGCATAATTTGCTATTATCCGATGTGACAAGACATGATATGAAAGGCATATCACATGGAAAATCTAAAGACATGAACATGACCTATCCTATATACAAGGAGCGACCCTACCATAAGCACTATTCTAGTATCTCGGTTTCGCAAATTGTTGAGTTTTATCCACACGAAGTCTAACGTACGACTGCTGATTCCAAATAGTTATAGGAATATACATCAGAACTAGGTAGTTAAGATATGATTCATGAAGATGCCTCCTAAGAGGAAATATTATTTAGTCAATTCCTTTGGCCACTTCCACTACTTAATAAGCCATTGCAAAATGCATTTAACACAGTAGCGAAAGCAAAGAAACAAAAACACTTTGACCCCATTAACAAGTAAGGTTCACTCTATTTTTTAATTCTTGGGGTTTTCGATTTTTTATCAATAGGTCATAGGCCAAAAATGGTCATTTTTGAAGGGATCTTACATTTAAGACTCACTGAAAGTGTCAACACAAAATTCCAAAGCGTTCTTGAGTTGCAAATAATGTAATACTATGAGAAAATGAAGTCGATGTGACTTTAAATCATTTACCTACAATACGGGACCAGGACAGACATTTCTGATAAGTAATACAGTAGTTCTTGCTGCAATGAAGCTGTAAAATACGGAAAAATTAGTTTTCCTTAAGCTGAGTTTTGAAAATTAAAGTTTCTAGAGTTGATACATTGCAAGTTGCCCTCAGGTAACATGCTCATCTCAAACTTTTCCTAAACATCAAGTATATTCCGTGCATTATACTCGAAGTTCTTTACATCAGGGAAAAGAAACTTTGGATCTAAAGAGTGTTCTAATGAATTAATTTCAATTTATGTCGTATGAGTAGATCTTGATATTTATAAACGAAAGGCAGGCTAATTTTAACAATGGTTTTTAGGCATTATAATTTTCTTTATAAATAGTGTAAGAAATGCCGTGCTTAGTTAAAAATGTCCAGTTTCAAAGTTGGTTTCCGTTTGTCTAGATAGTAATAGAGTTGGTTGAGCATAGTGCAAGTAAAAACATAGAACTCATTTCATCGCATCTTATCTCATCACACTGCCTCTTTTTTCTTTCTTTCTAGCTTATTTCGGCTAGTGGATAGTGAGTAAGTATGCACAGTTGTTATACCGTAAGTTGGGTATGAGTTGTGGGTTGAATGTTGCCAAGAAAAAACTAGGCTAAACTTTTCGCCAGTCAGGCAAGGTTGGCTATTATGGCTTGTTGTGGTATATAAATATACTGTTATACTTTACGAGTACGCCACTATATAGTGAATGTATCTATCGCTTTGCTCTCGACATTTTAAAGAAAGTTTACACAGCGTCAACAATGTAGTGATACATAAATACAGCTACACTACGATGGATAATGTTGATGCACATAATATTTTTATTTCCTATGCATGGCGCTTTTTATGCACACTATACGTTCAGTGACAATGAGAAACTATCTAAATTCATTAGCTTTCTCCCACATCCTTCAGAAGTACTTGTTGGTAAAATTCGGACGTAGGCAATAGTTTACAAACAATTTAGTCCCGTTTTGAAATTCTTGAGAATAGCAAATTATGACAAAAATTCTACATCATTATTGGCTTCTTTGAGTCCCAAAAATTAAATAAATCCATATGCATCAATTAAAAGTAGTTTTTACTATTCCTTCTGTAGCTATAATAATTTGGATCTCTATTTTATAAAAAAATATTTACAGCAAAGCAACTAACATTGACAAAATTATTAAATTTTTGTCCACCCAAAGGAAATTTTTGTCCTCGCTAAACGATTTTAACTTTTATTCACGAGTGTACAAAAGTCTCAGAGCTCAACTTTATTATACTCATGATTTCCCTGACTCGCAAAACAAAATAAAAAATTAATCAAAAGAAACAAAAAATTTTGCAAAATGATACTTAACATTTTCTTTGCATTTCCTGGCTGCCATCTCAGTAAGCAAAACTCCTTAATCGTTGTAACATTTTTTTCAGTGGTAGCTGTAACAAAATCAAGTTGTCAATTTGTTATGTGAGGAATTAGGTATAAAAAGCAATTGCATTTTTATATTAGTTTATTCAGTAGCTATTTGCTTGCTTGCTACAATAATGTGGCAAACCGAATAAAATAGTGCATGATACAGTCATTTTAAAAATTGAACATTCTGCTTTAAAAACGGATGCTGCATTAATTACCTTATCTTTGCAGACACTAATTATTAACTGTAATTGATTTTTGTTCCACTGTTACAATAAAACCCACGCAGCAGTTGTACTGCACGTTTTTGCAATAACTTTTAACTATTAATTATGGCAAGGAGCAAAATGACAATCTCCCAAACGATCTGCATTTTTGGATTACAGATAATAGAATGCATTAATCGTATGCCGCTAAGCAATACAACTGAAGATTTCTTTTGCCGTTGAACATAAAAATGTCTTATATTGTATATTTTCGAACCCCTGTTGTACTTGTGATATACGCAAGCATATGCTATCTGCCTCAGTTTTTTAATCCATGTAAAAAAGGAAATCTACTGCATAAGGATGCAAATTTAGCATTTTAGTAGGTTAAGTTAATAATTTCCATAAACTTATTCTGTTTTAAGGATCTTTTCTAGGGTTTTGTATGTAACCTTTCTGTGCAGAGCAGTAGCTCCAGTTCTGAATGATATACTTTTGGCAAAGAGTAAGTGCACCACACCGGTTTGTCGTCTGTATGAACGCAGTGCGAATACGATGCAAATGTTTGTAGCAAAATGCAATTTGGTGTACTTGGAGAATTTGTTCTTAACTTAGGTACTCATTTCTTTGGATTAGTTAACTCTGCTGCTGTGCTATGCATTACTTACGTTTGTACTGTAGTCTCTCGTTACTTTACATTAAAAAGTATGCTAGTGCACTTTTAACTTAAAGACGGTTGAATCCCACTCCGCTACCCATCTAATTCAGTTTTTTCCTTCCCATTTCGCAGAGTAGGAAGACATCGTCACAGTAGTGACTGCGGCACAAATGTGTTTATTTGGGATGCTTTTGGAATGACTTTTATTTTAATTTTTTAGCTCTTTCTTCTTAATACTTGAGTCCACATATGTGCATACTTCCAACTCGTTGCCCCCCGGGTTGATACAATATAACGTAATAGCAAGGTCACAAACAGAAAAAAATCGGGTGGTCCAACCAGGATAGCAGCATCTTAGCGTACACTCTATTACATAGGCATTGCTTGTAATCAAAAAGTGTCACAGATGGGCTACCACGGATACTGGCACTGTTGCAATAATGTTAATCCTGCTCTATTCGGTTTAACTTTAAATAAATCTCAATTTTATATACATACAATTAAGGAAGCAAAAAATGCATTGCATTTCACAAACTCATCCTACAGTGATAGCCATCTTACATAGTTTTCTTAGTTTATTTATACTATAATAATACATAATCCCAAACTACATTAACCTGAAAATTGATGAACACTGTCAAAAGGTAACGTATTTCCTAAATAGGTATTTCTATTTAGTTCAGGTTTCGGTATCAGTGCATTTCATAATACTTACATTTAAGAAGACATTTTTTGTCATTCATATTTGTACAGGATATTTCCAAATAATGCTAAAGTGTCTCGAAGACACAATAGATATTTCTGTTAATCAAATCAGGCATCTTCGGTAATGGTTTGTAAATACATGACATGAAATATAGCCCCACAAAAATTCCAGACCACGTGTTCTTGGTTCCGATTCCTATCCAAATCAAAGTTAATATTTTCCAATATTTAACATTGGATAATTCTCTCAAACAAGGTAAATGCCGGCAATCTAAATTCAAATATCTAAAATCCAGCTGTTGAATTTTTTAGTTTGATTATTGGGATTTGATTAAATTGGGTAATTTTGATGTGAAGTCGGCTTTTATGTCTTCTTCCCCTGATTTGTCTATACTCCAGATAAATGTTTGCTTATTTGTACAAATTTGGGGACGAGTTGGAACGTGTAGCGGAAATATAGCAACTGATATCTCTAGGAAGAATAGGAAAGTTTGTAGGTCACGGACCATGGATTCTAGATTCAGCATTGCTACATATACCGGAGTAGTAAACTAAACCATCGGTTTGTCTGCATGAACCGAGAGTGCAAGTTTCAAGTCAGATTGACTTTCCTCGTTTCCTGCAATCTGATCCTGATCTACTGAGTCTTCTTTCTTTGCTTTCTACCGGTATCCTCAGTTCTTATACCGTAGAATGATAGAATGATCCTGCACCGAAAGCCGAGACTTCAAACTTACGGTGATGTGGTTTAAATATAGGTATACTGAAACTATATAAGTATGTACATTGGGACAGAATTTGAGTCACGTTGTCTAAAATTTGCCTTAAAAGTTTCTATCGACAAAAGTTAATGCATTCAAGCATATCAAATGAGAAGAGTTTCGGCTTCTCAATAGTTCCAAAATATAAAACACAGTCAATCCAAATCCGGTTTGGATTTAGCTCAATCACAATCAGTTAAGTACCACAGAAAGCAAATACGTCTCCCATCAAACCACAAACACGTATTTCCTGGCTTAAATACTGAATAGAACTGCCATCATTGCATCTACTCTTTACAAGCTAATATTCATGGATTCATAAAAATACCAGAACAAGTGAATGTTAGCCAATATCCAGAGAGGCAAAAGTCCACCTGTTTTCGGGATGTTTGCTCAGCTTAAAATATATAAACGCTTAAATTCTTCCCCTTTCTCAACAATTGTAAATACAAAGGAGGGGGTTTATACTCCGTGATTTGGCTCGCAATGGCACATCTCAGAGTTTTCATTTCAAGGATAGGTTAGAAGTCTAAGTAACATTGCAGGACGAGGAAAGGTGCGCGAAGGAAAGGAAGCATTTATGCGGATAGAGACAGAAATGTTATGGCACTCCCCAATTAAGGGCATTTCTCCTATCTGACAAGTCAGTTAGTGGGGACCGGGAAAAACCATTGAATTATAGTAATATTGTATACTAATAGCTTTGGAAAAAACCCAATCCAAGTACCAATGTCAGCAAGCCCCAAAGCCAGGAATCGAACCCGAGACCTTCTAGATAGGAATGAGTGTCCATACCAGTAAGCTAGTCAGGCTTGCTACAATTGTAAATACAAACTCATTGGTGTCAAGAAGACTTGGAAAAATTGAAAACAATGCCTGCCTACATGGTAATTTGAGTATTAAGCTACCAGGTTACCACACTTTTTTCACAGCATGTGTCAAGTTTGGAAGTGGAAGACCTTGATGTTTTTATTTAGGAATTAATTTTGAGCGTTATCGTACAAAATATATGAGAAAGCATACAAAGTAATAACGAGCGGTAAAACTTGTACAGAATTTTACTTTTGGTTCATTCCAGTAACTTTTTAATAAAAATTTCTATATATTTGGGCTCCTCTCACTTTACTCTGGACCTCGGTGGAATTAGCGCCTTCGATCTACCATATTATCGAAGGTGAGTGGCACTTTTCAACTAGTTATAATTTTTAGGCTTTTTGTTTTTAGGTTTAGGCATTTTGTAGTTAACATTCAAAGTTTAGTGTAATGCAGATCAGTCAATATTGGATGCATGTCTTGTTGAAGGGCACAAAACAGCATTGGACTGCAGATTAGCGTAATGAATAAATACTCCATGCATGAATCTCTGGCTGGACATATTCTCCAGATATCCTCCTACCTTTCCCGTACTAATGTACCTAAGAAAAGCCATCCTCAATAATTATGCACATTCCAAGCAGACAGACTTAATTATTACTTTTCTTATCATCTTACTTATGGCTTTGCTTAGGTACATTAGCACGGGAAAGGTAGGAGAGGATGTCTGGAGAACATGAAAGGTAGACATATGCGAACCTTGTGAGAAATGCATATCTCAAGTTGTTCTATGTCCAGCCAGACATTCATGCATGGAGTATTCATTCATTACGCTAATCTGCAGTCCATTACTCTTTAGTTTCTGGTCTTTATCATCTTTTTTTCCTTTCTCTCTCCTCAGTTCTACTTTAGATTCGATTCCAGCAACTTCAAAATTATTTGTAAAAGTAGAAGTCACCAAATTTTTCAAATGTAGCATCGGCCCAATTGTTTTCAAAATTCTAAATTCTTCAAAAAATTGTAAGTTGTTATTCTTTATGTTTTATATTCAGTAATTCTCGCATTTAATTAAAAACGGGAGCAATTTTTAGTCCTTGTAAATTGGGAATAATGGTGAAGATTTTGTAAGCTTCACTCCCCTTCTCTTCGTCTCGAAATGCCTTGGCGAATCTGAGGTTCTCTTTTTTGGCTTCTTCCCCTCCGATTAAGCCGATTTAAATATATTGAAGTTTTCCAAATTTCAAAATTTGAGTTATCTGGAAATTTAAAAAAAAGCATACCAGAAAAAATTTCTAATTTTAAAAATTTTAAGAGAGGCCATTTCGGGCGTTAGGCTCAATGCCTTAGCATTTTCCTTAATGCCTGATTTGGCTAACTATGGCTAGCATATACATAAACTGCTTCATAGATTATTAAAGTTTCACATTTCTTGGGATATTATTTTCAATCACTCTCATTAATACTAGTGTTATTTTATTTATATACAGATCATCAGTTGTAATTCCTGAAAACCGAAATTAGTCCGTAATCAATCCCTGGACGATTGAAGAATTAGCCAAGTTTTTTAAGAGCATCAAAAGAATATGAGAGAACTCACATTACAGTTGCAAAATTATTCAAAAAATTGTTCATTACTACTCTTTAATAATATTTTAATAATAAATTATTAAAGTTTTTATTCATTACTATTAACGAACGTCGAATGACGAACGTCAAGCCTGATAGATTATAAAAAGAGTACAGTTTCACATTTTTTGGGATATTATTTTCAATTACACTCTCCTTAATACAGTGTTATTAATTTTATTTTTATACAGATCATCAGATCTTGGATATCGAAATCCCCAATGGTACAGAAGGATGCCAAATACTTGACAAAATTCTCAATTGACTTCGCTACGCATTTGGAGGACATTCCGTTGCACCTCCTTCAGCATATTAAAGAGATAACACTGGAAACTGATTTGGAGTAATCGATTTTGGGATAGATCTAAAAAAATAATTTTAATTGCCAAGTGATAATACCTCATGCTTATAGTTTTTAAAACTTATTCTACGGCGATACTGTGGTCCGAAGCCATTGAATTTTTTTGATAGCTTTTTATTAAAACTTTTTTACGATATTGATTTAGAATACAATGTTTGATAAAACTTGCTTTTCTAACGTAAAAGTGTTTTAAACTTTAATATATTTATAAGGATTTTGTGCAAAACAGTTTTAAACGTAATGAAATAAAATGCATCTTCTCAAAATTATCAAACTTTACTTGAATTGCAAACTATTATTCATATGCAATCTAAGTACTCATTACTGGGGTTTCACTTTGTCTTGCTGTTACATTCGTCTATTTAGTGGTGTTTATGAAAAACGGAATTTCATAGAAAAGAAATGAAAAATAAATGAATTGGGAATTGATTTGTTTTATGAGAACAATCTTTATTTCGTATAAAATATGTTTCAGACATTCCACTAAACATTTTGCATGAACAAACACAATTTTCTCATCCTCACACGCATTCCCATTCACTCCATTAAAACAAATTACCAAATATTTCTCAAAATTCATCGCATTTCTACAGCATTTTGGCACCAAAACTGAAAAATATTTCCACTTTTACCCTCTATTGCCTGGGACCCCGCGTTTTCTAAGAGATAATAATATCTGTTCTTTTCTATCAGCCTAACAATCAGTTAATATTGGATGCATGTCTGATTGAAGGGCACAAAAGAGCATTGGACTGCAGATTAGCGTAATGAATGAGTACTCCATGCAAGAATGTCTGGTCTGGCTGGACATCGAACAACTTGAGGTATGCATTTCTCACAAGCTTCGCAAATGTCTACCTTTCATGTTCTCTAGACATCATCCTACCTTTCTCATACTAGTGTATCAAAATCAAATGTACCTAAGCAAAGTCATCCTCTATTAATCTATTATGCACATTCCAGGGAGACAGACTTAATTATTACTTTTCTTATAATCTTTTTTTCCTTTCTTCTCCTCAGTTTTACTTTAGATTCGATTCCAGCAACTGCTGGAATCGAATTCAAAATTATCACAAAGTAGAATTCTACAATTTTTTTTTGTAACATCGACCCAATTGTCCTTTTCAAAATTCAAAATTCAAACACAATTTTTATCTTTTTTTTGGATTGCAAGATTACTGGAAAATCGCGTTCCTTTGGAGCCTCAGTTACTTGGAAATGCATTTCTGCTGGCCCAATTTCGAATGCACAGCAGTTCTTTGTCACAATGACTTTAATTCCTGCTGATAAGGTAGGCTTTTTAGCCCGTAATTCTCGCATTTAATTAAAAACGGGAGCAATTTTAAACCCTTGTTAATTGGGAATAATGGTGAAGATTTTGTAAATGCTATAATAAATGACATGCAATAATATTAATTAGCAGATTTATATTTTTGAATCACAATCTTTGGTACACTTTGACACAAATAAAACGCAATGTCATTAATAATTGTGGAATTGTAAAACTGATTTGAATTACCCATTTCATAGTAAGAGTAAAAGAATTCATTCAGTTTGTGCTATATCCAAATAATTACACGAAATTTTTGATCAAGTTAATTTTTGTTGAATAGAATAACAACGTTCTACACAAAGGAAAACATTATGTATTTAAGAAAAAGTTTATATACTCATCAAAGAAGACATAGTAGATCTGCAGTAATCTCTGCAAAAGCCATTTTGTCATATTGCAACATTATGTATATTACTGTAAAATTTGGTAAAGAGAAAGTTATTTATCACAAAACAGAATGTGTTTATACATTTGCAACTTTTGCTACAGTCATCAAAACTTCCAAGTAATGAATCTTGACGTCGGTTTGATTTCCTTAAATTATACATTAGACAAGCCTATAGTTTGTCGTTTTAAAAATATATATTTGTATAATAAAATCTACTATGCCATTTTGTTACAATGCTTCTTTTGGGAACTAACAAAAATTAAATATCTGAATTCAATTCCTTTAAAGCTTAAATTTGATTTCCACCAAGTTATATTTGCTTTAGACATTTATTACTTACTATTCTATAAACTATTACTATTATAGTTGCAGTAAACTTTCAATACTTACTATAACTATTAACAAAATTAGATTATTAATGGTTAAGGATGATATATATTATATCCTTAAAGTTCGAGTTTTGGCATTAATTTTTTCTCCAAAATTTTGAAGGCTGATAAATAAACATGGGAATTTTAAAATTAGAAGAAAATACGGTAATTATATGGAAAAATTTCATCATTTTTTATGTATATTCATTATATTGATACCATTGTTTGTTATCATTTTCAAATATTTTCAATACTTTCCGAACTATTGTCCATACTTTTGGCTTTCTAATTCAACTCCACTCTAGTTTTCCCCATTTGCAATGTGAAATAGAAACATCAGACTAAGTTCTCCAACTTGCGGTTAGCTACGCATTTTATGTTAAAGGGAGGAAGAAAAAATGTGATTATTGAAATTGGTGTTTTCAATAAAGAATAGACATCTGCCTTCATTATGAAATTATTGTGCTACCGCTAGTAAAACCTGCATGCAATATTAGTGGAGAGTGGAATGGTCTTGCCTTCAACATGGTAATGTATAATTTGCCACATTAAACATACGGAAATGTATTACAATGTATCACGTGTAATAATTATTCATTACTTTTGCCTTGCTAAATAGTTTACTGCTTTCGTGTGTTGATACACCATTATACGATAAAGTTTGTATATTTAGCGTGCGAATTGGTTATAAGTATATCGTATATCTACTAACAACGTCTGCTCAATACTGGTAACAGTGTATAAACGCCACAGTAGCAAACACAAGAGAGTTCTGTTATAGTCTTATAGGTAGCTGCACGGAAAATGCAGGGGGACTACAGACTGAGGCATGAACGGAGTCGGAGAGCAGGGAACTACCCGGGCAGGAACGGGAACTAGGACGACATATCGTAGAGGAAGTTGAAGTCAAATCAAGGGAAGTCCAATATTGGCAATATCACCATGACTCATAGGACAGTACAACATTTCACTTCAGTCCCTCTTATTCAGTTGAAATACAACGCACAAATATACCTAGAAACATAATTTTTAAAACAAAGCTTTTTGGGAAACTATTTCTGGGTAATAACTAGGAAAATTACTGATTTCACGTATTATCTCTACAGTAATTTGTGTAAGTTTCTAATAAGTGTGGTATTGTTGGGCTGACTTTCGCCATTCGGTGTTACTTTGTATTGCAGCCAACCTCGCTCTGTGCTTTCAACTTTCACTTATATCGATCTATACCTATAAAGAATAAACTTTTATACCTCCTACAATTTAAACAGAAACACAAAGTATATTCTAACTAGCACGTTCAAGGAAAATGACAGAAGTGATTTATATTTAATTTCGACTGTCAGATTTCAATCCGATAATCCTATAGTGATAGTGAAAGTTGACACTCGTAGCTAACTCCATGCCTGTTTGTTATTGTTTTGCAATTATTCAATTAAACTTTAAGGAAATGTATCAAAACGTCACAGGACTAGCAATTAACTTTGGGCATTTTAGCATTTAGCCTACGAAAGTCAAAGCAATTACGTCATATTCGACAGTTGTATAATATTGCCATTGTCATTAAAATATAATGGGGAATGGTGTTCAGGGAAAACTGTTCAGAAAAAAGTGCAAGGAGCGTAAAAGGAAGTAAAACTTTAAACCAAGGGAATTCTAAGCAAAACAAGTTGCATCATTTATCATAATTGCCTATGAGTAACCTAATTATTATTTGCCAATAACTTTCAAAACGACGTAAGTATTACTTTTCTTCGGAAATGCCACGTAATTCACCTTTAGTCAACAAATTATCTAAGAATTCTAATCATTCTAAGAATCGAAGTTTCGTTAAACAATTTACGTATTGGAATTGAATCGAGTCATCAGGCTTATGCAGTTAGATGTCATTTGTTATACAAACACATAATCAATACACATCAAGTTATAAAATTTTATTAAACAATTGCGTTGCAAATGAATACTTAGGTAACACTTAATTAGGGAAATGAAACCACATATCTCAAGAATTGAAAAATTATACAACACAACCGACGTCACAACGCCAATAGCTTTATTGGATAGCAGTTACAACTGAAATTTACGTCATCCAACCAATTCTTTGGTAAGAAATGATTACTCTACTAAGCGCAATTACTTTGTCATTTAACAGGGCTCCAGAAATTTCTGACTTCGTTTTTGACCTGCATGGTGAAGCTTGAAAACTTTAATTATTCAAACATTGTGGAATTGTGCGAATTTATAATGCAACAAGCGGCAATTAAACGTTTTGTCTCCTTGTCGGCATCTTTATTAACTTTTGCATTTCCCACTCAATTTACACGATAGGGAATTTAAAGGGCTTCAAGGCTTTTCAATGTGTAATTGTATTTAAAAATATTAGGATTAATAGAACTGGTTATTAAATTTCTAAACTGTCCTAAATATGTTATAACCATTAAAGATTTTTGAATTTAATATAAAAGTGAATCCTTTTTATCCCTTATGGTGATCTTAGAGCCTTTATTTTGATGGTTTATTTTTAATTAAATGTTTGATTGCTTGAATTGCTTCACTTTACAAATTACACACAGCTACAATTCTTTGCAATAGAAAGTAGAAAGCCATTGTTGATTTACTGTCTGTGCATGAAATCATCGTTGGGGTTCTGCATTTACTTGTGTTTGATGGAAAGCATCAATCAGGGCAAATTTCAAAATTATAACTAAGAAATATAAGTGAACACATTATAAATATCATAAAATATAATAGATATATTAGCATATCAATATACCGTTGAGAAATTCTTAAATCAAGGTGAAAACACTAATAAAAGGTATACATATTATTTAGTGCCACCAACGGAAAAAAGAAGTTTCATTTATTTTTTTAATTTTATTTACACAGGTACCCATATTTTTGTTTATATTCATTGTTGTTTACATTCAGCCACATTATGGACATTCACCAGCAGAATTTGGCTTCCTCAATATTATTTGAGAAATACAGAAAGTAAAGAACAAGATTTAATATTTCAGGAAAGTATATATAAGAGGATTTGAACCACTTGCTTATGCTAATGTGATATTGACTGTACTGGTAATATAGAGGTATTTTATTTGTTGTATATGTATATTGGAGACGAGTATTCCTGAAAGCTGTGTCAATAGTCTGTCGCCGACTGTCAAATGAGCCCCCTTCTTTGAAATGCATCTAATAGTACTACGTAACAGTAATAGCGAAAGGCTATGTATTTGCTTTCTCTCACCATGGAAATCCATTCAAGTACTTTATCACAACATAACTATATAGGTCAATGCGTTGCACAATTAGTATACCATATTTTGCTAAGGATTTCCCACCAAGTTAGAAAAGGTGTTTTAATTTCCAACCTAATTTAACACATCACTGCTTATGTATTCTTCATACACCTCCTGATATAGATCATAAAATTGAAACCTGAAACGGCGAAAAATGATAAAATAAAAGTTGACTAAATGTATATTCGCTGTGTAAAGTTTTAGTCCTATATATACATCAAAGCTATTAATTCAGGTTTCATTATTCGTTGAAGTGCGGGATTCAAAGGATTAATTCATTAACTGTGGTGAAAGTAAAGGGTGACAGGCAGGAGGAGAAAGTAGTCTGAGTAGGTAGAAAGAACTTACAATTAGTTGAAAAGTGTAAATCAACTTGGCAGAAGTAAAAAGCTTACGTACAATACAATACATTTTTATCCCGGGAATTACATTGGATCTAAAGTTAAGAGTGATATCGATTTTAGCTCCCGGGAGCTTTTAAGAGCACACTAAGAGTAGAGTGCTTAGTGTTTGTTCTAAAGGTCTTTATCTTCTTTGGTGAAAGTCCCAACATTGATTGCCAGCGTTATATATCGTTTTCAGTTGAATTTTTAATGCTTTTGTATACTGTTTGAGAAAAGCTAATTTATTTTTTTACAGTGACCATATCAGAGAGAACGGAAACTTTTGGAAGAGTCTCACAAGAGAGACTTATCCACAAAGAAGAATAATTGAAATTGGAATACCTGTAACCTATTTACGACAACGACTGCATTGGACTATATTGTCAATTTTTATTAAGGTGTCCGTATGAAGGACATAATGTCTAATATCTACTTGGATTGATAGAAGACTGAAGTGAGATTCAACCAGTTAATATCAGATAATAGACTTGTACAGATTTACATGGAAGAAAGAAAGAAGGAAGAGTCTGTTTTTTATAGTCGCTAGTCGGAAGGAAAATTGTAATTAAATTTTAATAGAGTAGAGGAAGAATCAACAATCAATGCAAATACAATGAGCCATCCGGCTCAGCAAAGCCAAAGAAAGTCAAGCAGTAGAATTCCGTCCAAAGACAACAGCGGGAGTAAGTCTAACAAAGAAAGAAGCCGTCCGATAACAGCGGTGATTTTAAATAGAAAAGACGGTGAAAAGGGAAAGGAGCTCGCTTTGTCAATAGAAGATGAGTTTTCTGCTCAAATCCATTCACACCAGCAACCAATCAGATCAAGCCATGCCAAAGAATCTCAAAGTGTCGAAAAGGGCAGAAGTGCAAAATCTAGGGGCACTTCATCTTCAAATCAATCGAAATCTAAAACTCGTCAGCAAGATATTAGTGGTAACCTGGAGGAAGACAATGCAATGATATTTAGAAAGAAAAAACAATTTCTCGAGGATGAAGAGGAAAAGACAGATTCAATAATTGAGGAGCGGGAAGGGACAGAGGAAGAAAAGGATTTGCTTCAGAGACTAGAGCCAAACTCAGTGCCAGAAATTAAATCTGCTAACGGCGATGTTCGCTTCAATGCTAATAATAAAACAAAGAGTGATCCCACTAAATACTTTTATCGGAGCAATGACGTCACCGTGGCTGGATACCCTGTCAATGAAGAGTTCCTGGATTTCTCCGACGACGGAGGAAGGAGTCAAGGGGACGAGGAGGACGACGGAGAGGAGAGCGACACTTTATCCGAAACCGATGCTGAAGATGACCAAGACGGGAACAAAAGAGATACTATTTTTGATCGAGTCGCCGTTTCCAGGAAAAATCAAGATATTTGGGACGGGGAAGAAATTAGTGAGACGGAAACTGAGGCCCCGAGGCTTCCTCTTACAGTTCCTCAATCGAAAGCTGAAAAACCTACTTCGTCTCTATTTGAGAAAAAATCCTTGTTTTCCACAAGTGAGGCTGTAAGCAGAATAGAGAGACCAAAGACTTCTACTGATGGGTCCGAAAGAGTCAAAGTCATTGTGAGATGCCGACCCTTAAGTAAAAAGGAAACCACTGAGGGCCATGAAACGTAAGATCTTTTACTCTCTTTATCAAATACTAAAATAGACCCCTATTTTTAGTAAACATTCGAACCCGAATATATTCATTGTTCATACAAATTCTATTTCCAACCTTAATTATTTCATAGGATGCTCCTAAAACCATAAAATAGCTTAATAAATATGACTTTTACATTTCAGACCTATTTATGAATTGAGTACTTCAGAAATTGTCCCTTGGGCATAAATAGATTTAATTTGCAGTATCCAAGTGGGCTGTGACCACTGTAGCGGAATATGTTAAGTAGTGGCACGAGGCGTAAATAAAGCGGAGGAGGATGAGATAATTGTTGGGTGATGTTATAGAGAGTTAGTTGATGTACATTCAAGTGTGACAAATTTCCTTTGTTTCTGAATGTAATGTAGTGTGGTGAAAGTTGTTCACGAAGCCAATGAGATTGAGGTTCGCCGCCCCACTGCAGCCTCCAGCTCAACTTCCAGTTCTAATACGGATCGGAAAGTTTTTGCATTCGATGCTGTCTATGACTCCAGGTCAGTGGAGCATTGCTGATGCCACTTACTATTATCTGACGTTTCTTTGTGCTCCGGCACAACAACCCTTTCCTACCTTTCCCGCTTTTCTTCCCAATTCTTCTACTAATGCACAAACAGACATGATAACTCTGAACAACATATATTTATCATTATTCCTCGCTCTATCCCATTCTTCCTTCTAATCGCTATACAATCAACACGCTGCGTTTATCCACTTACTTTTGCATTAGGCACCAGTGAACATAGACATCCCAACTTTAAATATTAAACATCTCTCTTTTCTAACGTACTTCGTAGCAAAAACAAATATTCAAACTTCTGTTACCATTTAGCACTATTATATTCACATTCCTCCTCCATCAATAACAAATAGACTATTTTTCAACGGAGTATTAAATTATGTCTGCTGCTGCTCCTTACTTTCCTCTCGCAGATATTTGCTTTGCACCTTTTTTCAAAGCAAAAAATCTTTAATAATTGAATAATTTTACGTTCAACTTAATAAGTTAAATCTCATTCCGGCAGACATTTATTTCATTTAATATTTAAGCTTTTCCCATTGGGACATATATCTTAGTTGTTATGTAATGCAACCTTTAACCTTTCTTATGCTTTTTCGTGGAATTTACTGGTTGGTTAACTTGTGTTGACTGAAGCAAGCTTTCGTACAGAAATTGCTTAAAATGCAGAATATTATATATGCTCTTATATAAATAATTGCATGTTACACAAAATTACACTTAGAAACTGAGCAAAGAGACATTTTTGTTTTATAGTACATCCCAAACAGCTTTATATGATGAAGCATTCCGTCCCTTAGTGGATTCGGTTCTGCAGGGTTTCAATGGCACCATTTTTGCATATGGTCAAACGGGAACTGGGAAAACTTACACAATGGAAGGTAGAAACATTCTTTGTCAACAACTGATAGTATATTAAGTAAATATAATATTAGACATAATTACTGTAGTCTAAATATCAGAGGAAGTTTCTATTCAAGGAATATAAAATTGAGTTTGAATTATGTGTATATGATGCGATACAGGAATCCATAGAGAAGAAGAACACCATGGTGTAATCCTGAACGCCTTCAAGCACATCTTTAAACAAGTGGCAGAAAATCCAAATAAGCAATATTTGATTCGGGCATCATATCTGGAAATCTATCAAGAAGACATCCGTGACTTACTGAGTAAGGATCAGAAGCAACATCGGGAGTTGAAGGAATCGACGTCAGGAGTGTATGTGAAGGACTTGTCAACGTTTCTATGCAGTAATTTCAAGGAGATCAACGAGTTGATGGCGAAGGGAAATAAAAGTCGGGCTGTGGGGGCGACGAACATGAATGAGCGGAGTTCGCGCTCCCACGCAATATTCCAGATCACGGTGGAAGTATCGGAGGAATGGCCGGATGGGCGGAATCACATCCGAGTAGGGAAACTGAACCTGGTTGATTTGGCTGGCTCGGAGAGACAAACAAAAACAGGTGCCACTGGAGAGAGATTGAAGGAGGCGACGAAGATTAATTTATCATTGTCCGCCTTGGGAAATGTGATTGGAGCATTAGTGGACGGGAAGAGCAGTCACATTCCGTACCGAGATTCGAAGCTGACGCGTCTGCTGCAGGACTCTCTGGGAGGGAACTCCCGAACAATTATGGTGGCCACAATAGGACCAGCGAGTTTCAACTGGGACGAAACGATGACAACTCTCCGCTACGCGAGCCGCGCGAAAAAAATTAAGAACAAACCGAAAGTGAACGAGGACCCTAAGGACGCAATGCTTCGTCAGTACCAGGAGGAGATCCTCCGACTGCGGGCGGAACTGATCAGAAAAAAAGAGGAGCAGCAGTCGATGCTGAAAGAACAAGTGGAGGACGACAACGAGGTCAGGGGCGAGAGTACAAAGGAAGACAGTCGGAGCGAACAGTTGAAAATGGTTGAAGAGCAGCGGTTGAAAGAGTTGGCTCCGCTCTTGGAACCGTATGGTCTTGATCCGGCTAACGATCCTAAGGATATCATGAGTCAATTGGAACAGAGACGACAAGCACTTCTTGAAGACAATCTAACTGTCACGACTGAGAGGGACAAACTACTCAAAAAACTGGAAGAAACACAAAGTCTGGTGAAAAGCACCGAGGATGAGTGCAGCAAACTCACTGAGAGGATTCAGTGGCTCGAAAGCAAGGTTTTGACAGGCGGCAAAAGTCTCCTCGACCACACTAATGAGCAGCAAAAACTTATCGAAGAGAAGCAAAAGGAACTCGAAGAACAAAACAAGCGCTATGAAGAAGTACGCAGGAAACTCGAGGAAAACCAACTGACCACCGTTGAACTTCGCAATACTCTAGACGAACTCGATCAGGAGTACCAGGTCAAGATCAAAAAGTTGAAGAAGCTTACTCAGAAACTGCTCAGCACTCGAGAAGAATTAAGTGCCCTGTCTGAAGAGTATTCTCAAAATAGAAGAGAAATTCAGAACGTTCTTGTGGAGCTTAAAAAGTATGTGCTCGCCATTACACTTCATTCATACATCATTCCCATTTCCACCGTCAGGTTTTCCACCATAAACCTATTTAAAACCTGAATTTTAGTTCGGCTGACCTTTTTACAAACTTTTGTACAATTCTTATATTCCTTTATAAAGAAAAACTCTAATTTCACTCTATGCTACTCCCTCTTTATCAGGAATAACCTTTTGATCCTTTACTCTGCAAAAAAAGGAAATGGTTTTTACTATTTGTGTTTGCCTTCTTATATCTTTAAATGAAATCTTCTCTGTTTTCAGAGAAATGTCATTAAAACAACTTGTGATTGAAAACTTTATTCCTTCCGGGAGTCGAAAGATGATAGAGAATCGCATACAATGGGATGAGACTGATGAGATGTACAAAGTGAATCCATATGACTCGACTGTTATGGAGCGACCGAAAATAAATCGCATGCTCACTTCCCCTCTGTACAACTTCTCCACAATGGGACCCATTGAAAATATCGAGAATGTCTACTACACAGACGAAAACATTCTGCAGTTGGGTTTGGATTTGCCAAGTTCATTGGTTAAGGATTATGTTCCTCCGGTGACTGACCCTTACTACACGTCTTTGGTGAAACGTGCCGTGGACGATGCAGAAAAGGAAGTTGCCGTCGACTGCCGTCGACTGCGGAAGAAGAGGTAAAAACTTATGATGTGAGCCATCATTATTTATGAAATAGTCATTTCGTTTTATTGCTCTCTTCCACTCCCAAAATA